>JAJJHT010011934.1:141294-282105 GCA_021223865.1 Drosophila pandora
GATCCTGATCAAGAATATATATACTTTATAGGGTCGGAGATGTCTCCTTCACTGCGTTGCACACTTTTGACCAAAATTATAATACCCTCTGCAAGGGTATAAAAATTTTTTGAGTTCTCTTCGACCAGATTAACAACCTACACTATCTCGTTTCACAAGTGTTTTTTCACTGTCGCACCGTGTTATTATACCCTTGCAGAGGGTATTATAATTTTGGTCAAAAGTGTGCAACGCAGTGAAGGAGACATCTCCGACCCTATAAAGTATATATATTCTTGATCAGGATCACCTCCTGAGTCGGTATGAGCATGTCCGTCTGTCCGTCTGCCCGTCTGTCTGTCTGTCTGTCTGTCGGTTTCTACGCAAACTAGTCTCTCAGTTTTAGAGCTATCGAGTTGAAACTTTGCACACACCCTTCTTTCCTTTGCAGGTAGTATATAAGTCGGAACGGCCGGGATCGGTCGACTATATCCTATAGCTGCCATATAACTGATTGATCGGAAATGCCATAACTTTGGTGTTTTTTAAGTTAGACGGTTGGGACTTTCCACACATGTTATATTTAACCAAAATATCTTGTGTACAAAATTTCATAAGGATCGGCCGACTATATCCTATAGCTGTCATAGAACGATCGAAATTGGCATAACTTTGGTGTTTTTTAAGTTAGAAAGATGGGATTTGGTACAGATTCTATTTTGGGAAAAATAATTCAATATGCCAAATTTCATAAGAATCGGCCGACTATATACGATCCGCTACATATCTAATAAAATAAGATGGGTGGCGCCACCTAGCGGACTGCGACTGAACTGCAAGGGTATATCAACTTCGGCTCCGCCCGAAGTTGGCTTTCCTTTCTTGTTTCTTCTTCAAAATGAAGCCAATTTGGGTCGGTTTGTCGGTTTATCTGTTTGCACTATTTTTTTATTAAAAATCCTGAAAAAAATTGGAAAATGTTTGTTACTATCATATGAGCAACTATTGTTCTACAACTTTTTGAAATACCTTAAGCTTACGTCAAAAAATTAAAAAAACTTTGTTAATTAAAAAATTCATAACTTTATAATTAAGAAAGATATTAAAAAGAGCTTTACACCGTTGAAATGGTTTTTTAAATATCACTTTCTTTGAGACCAAACGTCTATATAGTACAAAAAAAAAAATACACTGAAAATAAACTTTTTTTTTTAAGAAAAAAAATTATTTTTCAAAATTTGCTTGACTGATCCTTTTTATATTGCACGCGTAGATAGCTTTTGAGATGACGCAACTTTTAAGATATCGCTCATATCTGGCAAAATCCGTTAACTCAAGATATAGTCCTGTAAGTGCAGCTTCCCATTTTGTACAGCCTCCTGTGAAGCTTGTATTTACTTATACATGTGTGTGCATTTGATTGGCAACTATGCTTTTTGGAGTCTGCATATATTTGGTCAATAACCTAAAAAATATTGAGTATATCTTTTCAGATTTTAGTTTATTTATTTAAAGATAAAATCAAAATAAAAAAGGGCTTAAAAAGTAAAACGTAAACATTGACTCAACTAGGACTCGAACCCAGGCCCTCCGTGTTAGGAGCCACGACGCTCCCCACTCGAACTTTGTTGCTTGATGGCAACTTTTGATGTAATTCTGCTTTGTGTTTCAGTGTCTCATGTCTTATTGAGAAGACTCACAAATGCACAATTTTACGAGTAAAAAGGTTTATATGCATATGCCCCCGCTGAACATATAATGCATATAAATAAAACACTGCATTACTTAAATTACAGCCACCACCGTTTTTGGGCCAAATCATGGATTAAAGGCTACAAACAAAACTAAGCAAACCACTTCCGCCAAGACTTTTCTAATATTTATTATTTTATATCGCACACCCAAAATAAATTGTTACATTCAACAATTGGTTTAACTAGAAAAGTTTTTTTAATTTTTTATATTTGCGCATTTATTTTGGATATAATACATGTTTATTATATGATTGATCGGATATGCCATAATTTTTTTTTTATAAGTTAGAAGGATGGGACTAAGTACAGATTGCATTTTGGGCAATCTTATCCGATTTGCAAAATTTTATTAGGATAATTGGCTTAACTTTGTTGTTTTTGAAGCTAGAATGATGGGACTATCTATGGTTTCCGTTTCGGGCAATCAAATCCTATGTTTCATAAGAATCAGCCAACTATATCCTATACCTTCCATATAACTGAACGATCGGAAATGGCACAACCTTGCTATTTCTAAAGATGCTTGGGCCTGTTTCCAATATTTTTATTAGAAATTTTGTTGATGGTGGATGGAAATTCTTATAAGGATCGGACAACTATATACGATCCGATATATATAATAATAATATAAGCTTCTGCTTAACTGCCAGGGTATATCAACGGCTACGCTCGAAGTTAGCTTTCCTTTCTTGTTTTTATACCCTTGCAGAGGGTATTATATTTTTGGTCAAAAGTGTGCAACGCAGTGAAGGAGACATCTCCGACCCTATAAAATATATATGTATATTCTTTATCAAGATCACCTTCTAAGTCGATATAAGCATATCCGTCTGTCTTTCTGTCGGTTTCTACGAAAACTAGTCTCTCAGTTTTAAGCCTATCGAGTTGAAACTTTGCACACATCCTTCTTTTCCTTGCAGGTAGTATATAATTCGGAACGGCCGGGATCGATCGACTATATCCTATAGCTGCCATATAACTGATTGATCGGAAATGCCATAACTTTGGTGTTTTTAAGTTAGAGAGTTGAGACTTTCCACACATGTTATATTTGACCAAAATATATTATATAAACCCAAAATATCTGATATCAATTTTAGTGACGAAAATATACTATATAGGTATAAAAAATTGCATATAAAAAAATTCTTTTTCGGCAAGTGCAAGAAACACAAAAAAAAAATCAGTCACGTGCCGAACAAGAATATTTTTTAATATGCAATTTAATATGCAATATATGTACACCTTTATAGCATATTTTCGTCACTAAAATTGATATCAGATATTTTGGGTTTCGCATGCAGGTTCGTCACCGGTACTTTACCTCGTCAAGAGGTTTTTTTATATGATTTAAAATTGGCTAAATCTTGTAGTTCGAGGTTGCGAGCTATTTATGATTTGCTTTAATCTATCTACAAGGCGATACTAATTCCCAGGACTGTCCTGACACAACTTGCTCAACATTGGTATAACGATTTTATAGATTCACTCTTCTTGACGCTTCCTCTAGGCATCCCTGTGGTTATGTGAAGCCCTCAATCCTGATGTGAACGCTGCGCCTCCATATGTGACAATTCTACGATGATTACCAAAAATTGCTGCCTGTTTCTCTAGTTTGTTCACTACTTCGTCTGTTTCAGTCCACTTCGTCGGGTAAAGCCAAGTAAATTTAGAAAATCTGTCCACTATTGCTATTATGTGATAAGATTTTTTCTTCATGTCCGTTAGCGTTCCAACATGATCAATGAAATATGTTTCGAGAGGTTCCTGTTGAAATTCTTATCTAGCAGGTATACTCTCCATTCCTTAAGTGCATTCACTATAGCTAAAACTTCTAACTCGTATACACTATATTTCTCTTCGCAAGCTTTCGTTTTGCGACTCATACTCTCAACTGGATGGAACTGCTGGACTTCTGAATCTTTTTGCATCAAAGCGCCGCTGATAACGTATTTGCTTGCGTCTGTATGCACATCAGTATACATCAGTATCAGTATAAATAATTATTGCTCATTCAACTATACTCTTTCTCTTTAAAAATTTCGTCAGTGGCTTGGATGCCAATGAATAGTCCATGATAAAGCGTCACATGTATAAGGTCAATCCTAAATACCTCTGTTTTTTGGGGCCGAAAAATTCACAACATCAATTTAAGCCAATTCCGATTGTTCAGTTATATGACAGCTATAAGACATAGTCGGCCGATCCTTATTAAATTTGGCAAATCGTATTAGATTAAAGCCTGTACTCAATGAAAATTCCAAAATGACATCTGTACCAAGCCTTATTTTTCTAACTTCAAAAACACCAAAGTTATTCCAATTCCGATCGTTCTATGACAGCTATAGAATATAGTCGGCCGATCCTTATGAAATATTTGTATATAAGATTTTTGACCAAACATAACATGTATGTAAAGTTCCAACCCTCTAACTTAAAAAACACCAAAGTTATGGCATTTCCATTCAATTAGTTATATGGCAGCTATAGGATATAGCCGAACGATCCTGTCCGTTCCGACTTATATACTGTCTGACTCAGTTGGTGGTGGCGTTGCCCACTTTTGACCAAAATTATAATACAATCTGTAAGAGTATAAAAATGTTGGAAACAGCCCCAAGCATATTTTTAAACAAGCAAGATTGTGCCATTACCGATCGTTCAGTTACATGCCAGCTATAGGATAAAGTCGGACGATCTATGATATTTGGCAGATCGGATTAAGTTGCCCAAAATGGAACCCGTGCCAAGTCCCATTTTTCCCACAGTGTTCAGGATCCGAAGGAGTTTTATAACTTTGTAAACACTGAGCGCAAAGATGTATCTTTTCCTCCTCTGCTTACATTTGAGAACTTATATATGAACACTGATCAGGCAATGGCCGATCTCTTTGCACAGTTTTTTCAAGCAACGTATTCACCTAGCAGCAGTATAGCTCAGCCTTAAATTTACGATATCCAATCAGCCAACCTTATATTTTGCCCTTGTCGATCAAAGTGGTGTGCTTTCGAATCTTCTTAAGGTCAAGCCCATATATTCGCCGGGCCCAGATGGAGTACCAGGCTGTATTCTAAAGAACTGCGGCGAGGCTCTATGCAAACCGCTCCTTAAACTCAGTACTTCAGTTAAGCATTTGACTCTGTTAACCATTCGCTTCTTATAAGTATACTCAGTCTTTTGGGATTCCCAACTGATCTCCTTATCTGGATTTCGAGCTTCTTATCTGGAAGAACCCAACGTGTCTTCTTAAAAGATTTTAACTCTAAGGGTGCGCCTTAGAACGATTAACTCAGGTTAACGATCTGGGTGTACTATTAGATTTGAAACTTAATATTACCGACCATATATCCACCATGGTTAATAAAGCAAAGGGTGCGCTTGTTCAAAAGAATTAAATTACCCGTACATAACAAAAACGTGATTCAATGGTCCGTCTGATTATTAAGTATGGATCGTGTGTCTGGAGTCCTCAATATGGAGTATACCGAGATCACATAGAATCTGTACAAAAAAACTTCCTGACTTCCTGGCCTTCGGGGACTCAATTGGGATGCAAATCTTCACCTCCCCTCTTATCATAGTAGACTTTTATTAATCAACTTACCATCATTAACAAGCCGTAGAACGATGCTGGGTGTCGTGTTTCTACATAATCCCTTAATGGTTATCTAGACAGCCACCATTTACTTATACGCTTAAATTTTACCGTAGAAGGAACAGGAAAGAACACCTTCTCTAGGAACCTTATTTACCTTCTCTTATCCTTAGCCATTCTAGTTCCACATTTGCCAAACATGGTCCCATGAATGTTTTATGTTCGGACTACAATGGTCTCTACTATACCTTATCAGCTTGCTCTTTTGACTTGAAACCTTTCATCCTTATCGCTTTATCTGTGCAACCTCATATCTATCGTCGCGATTCGAGCCGTACGTTACGCGGCAGCGTCCCTCGGTCGGTTGGTCGGGAGGTGGGTTGTATGTATGTAGTGGGAACAGCGCGATAACAGGGAAGATATACGTCAGTAGGCGGATAAAAATATTGAGAAGATACAGCAAGAAATCAGGATCAAATTATAAAATAGGAGAGTTAGTAGCTGTAAAAAGGACGCAATACGGATCAGGCATGAAGCTTAGACCAACATTTTTTGGTCACTTTATAAGGGCCAAATAACTAAATCACAGTCGATATGAAGTCAAACAAAAAAGGATAGCAAGTTGATTTTCGCTTACAGTTAGGCAGCAGCTTATACTATTAAATATATATGGGATCGTATATAGTTGGCCAATTCCTATCAGAATTTCACCATCAAATCAGTTGGAAACAGCCCCAAGCATCCAAGGAATTTCCGAACAATCAGTTATGTGGCAGTATAGGATATAGCCGACCGGATTATGTATAGGATATAGCCGACCGATCCAGACCGTTTCGACTTATATGCTGCCTGCAAACAAAAGAAGGATGTGTGCAAAGTGCTAACTGAGAGTCTAGTTTGCGTAGAAACAGACAGACAGACGGTCGGGCGGACAGACGAACATGCTTATATCTACTCAGGAGGTGATCCTGATGAAAAATATATATATTTTATAAGGTCGGAGATGTCTCCTCACTGCGTTGCACTATTTTGACCAAAATTATAATACCCTCTGCAAGGGTATAAGAACAATTTTTTGTTTTCGTTTTCCATTACTCGCGATGGAAATTTACGGGATGAAGTCTGGATGTAAAACTATTGGATCTGCTGCCGCAACATGTGAAATGATGCTGCGGAGAAGAGCAGAGGTGACCTGCCAGGGGATGGAGGCGCTGCATCCTAAGGTGAAGGCGGCGGCGCAAAATGAGTATTGCACCATCATGGCGCTGGAGTCAGTGGAGAAGCGTTTTCATGAGCGGTTCACCGCGCTTCAAGAAGAGTTGGAGGAGCTTAATTTCAGCGATATCGGCAGTGGGCTGTATTAGAGATTCTCGCAGCTGGCGACTGATGTACAGGTGGACATTCGGATGGAGGTTGCAAAGCGCTCCATGAGAATAGCTGCCCAATCCACACTTCTCGACGGTGCCGGTGTCTCACCCATGCCATACAAGCCAGACCCCTCCTTGCGACCGTTTCCAGCGGCGGCGGCAATGCCGACTGGCCGGATTTCTGCGCCCTTTTTAAGACTACGATTGACAGCCATCCTCACTTAACAAATATGGATTTTTTGCAACAAATTTGCACAATTCTTGGAGCAAAGGTGCCAGACTCTTGAAGGCGTCTACTTTTCTTTGGTTGCGTATCCACCAGCTAATGAAGTGGGACGAGGTAGATTTTCGAATAACCAATCTTCGTGCATGGTTAGTAACGCCCGTCTATGCGCCCTAGGTGGTGTGTTGGCGCACGCGCTTTCTAAATACTGCGAACTATCAGAAGGGCTTTGTGGTATGATTGGAACGAAAACGTCCAAAGAGATCGCGGCATCCCGCTAAATCATCAAAGAAAATCAAGAAATTGGAACCAAACCCTGGTTTCAGACATGGATTTAAGGTCATGGATTTAAGATTTGATAACTTTTCGTTATTCTCCAAAGGACTTCTCCTTGCCATAAATAATAGATTTGAGACGTGTGCAGACTTCGAAATATTGCTAATATTTAAAACAAGTATCTCCCTTTCTACAATTGTATATATATAGCAATATAATTGCTCTCTCACAGAAAAAAAACCCTTTGATTTTAAATATTTTCGTAGTCGGTTGAGCTTTAACAGATGAGTTAAATTTCATAGGGTCTGTCAAAAATAACTCTCAGAGACCGAATCACTTACACTGTTTTAACACACTGGGAGATTTCAAAAAGCCAAAAAATAAAAACTCAGTTCAAACGGTCTTTTTTGGTCTGATGATGGCAATAAATAAATATCCTAATTACACATTCTGTTTACTGAGATCAGTTTATCTCAACACTTTCAAAAAAAACTAAAAGTGGCTGTTGATAATAATTTTTCACAACGACGAAAAAGAAGGCAGGAATAATTCGCTATATTTTAACTAAAAGAACTTAAGCCTAGCTTATCTATTTCGGCGAAGCGAAGCGATATCGCAAGAGAGCGCAATTGAGCTTTTATTTCGCTCCCGCTCCGCCCTATGCTAACATAGACTAGACTTCAATTTTTTCTCGACCTTTAATTATGCTACTAATCTAATCTAATAATTCTACACCGGCCCCGTTGAAGGCCTCCATCCGGCTTCAACCAACCGGCGCCTAGCCAGTTTATGGATCGCAAATGCCCGGGAGTCAACGCCTCGCCGTCGCTTGGGTCCTGACTGAGGACGCACAGGGGCCGCGAATTCATCACGGCTTCGACTCAAACGAGGACGGTCTGCAGCTCCTCTGCGGTCAACCTCGCTCTGCCCACCGCTCATAGTCCGCCCATGTGCGGAGCCCGCGGCGGTATGAACGCAAATACGCATCCTTTTTTTGATGCGTATTATCGCAGTTCGTCCGCCTCGTCCTCAATTCGCTGCCGCAGTGCCGCGAAGTGGCGACTCGCTCCGACGAAGATCGTCGCGTTGTCGCAGTGCACGATCTGCGGACATCCTCGGCGCACAACGAACCTTTAAAATGCCAACAAAAAAAAATCAGTTGATAAATCAGATACTACTTCTAAATGAACTGCCTTGGACGCAGAACAAAGAAAAAGGGCAATGTAGGACTTGTAGGGTGGCCTATCACGAATTTTTAATGTCGTTTCAATAGGGCCACAGAAATGCACGCCACATATGGAGAATGGGCGGAGAGCACGGATTCGATCTAAGGGTAAATCTACCATGATTTGAGTCATCAGATGAGGCTTGAATTTAAAACAGCGTATGCATGACAGTACTATCTGACTGTAGGGTTCCTGCGCGTTTACTATCCGAACACGCTATCGCAAGAGACTCACCAGTGCTCGTGGACCCACATGAAAATTCGACTCGTGCAAGTATCGGACATAGCTCTGAACAAATTGAGAGCGCTTCGTCAACAATAATGGAAACTTGGCATCGTACGATATAGGAGCATTAGGTAGTCGCCCCCCGACCTGCAAACAACGAAAAAACAAGCCCAGCCTGAGAAGCTTCATGGAAAAATGGATTAAGCTTCTGTAGACTTGGACTAACAACAAGGTTTTTTCGAATATTTTTAATTTCCTCTTGATACTCGTGCTCTTGAACTATCTGGACAATTTTATTAAAAGCTTCGTGATATTTGACAGGTGAAGGTAAATTATTATAAGGAACTGCTTATTTTTTACATTTCTCCATAAAGCGGAACATGTAAACGAACACTCTCAGCAGTTTTAAGTGAGAGGAAAATCCTTCTATCACTTCCAATAAATATGAAGTGGAGACCATTGCGGTTAATCCGACCGCATTCTTTTTTACTTCCATCTGCAACACCTCTGGTGACGGATCAAACCGGGGATTCGTTGGCCACTAATCTTCCGGCTCCGTTAAAACGATGGACCTGTAAACCAGATCGATTCCACCGTCTCCTTTACGTACCCACCTCTTGACACGATATCTGCCGGGTTCTGTCATGTCACATGCCGCCACGTGCTATCCTCTGACCACTCTTGAATCTCAGCAACTCTATTTGATACGAACGTTGACAACGACGATGGATGGGAACAAATCCAATGAAGACAAACTTCCGAATCTGACCAATATACGCTTCGTTCGATCGGTGCTTTGATAAGAGGTTTTATTTTGCGACAGAGGTCCGCGAGAAGGTGAGCGGCACATAACTCAAGACGGGGGAGCGTCTTTGGCTTGAGCGGCGCTACTTCGACTTTGCAGTCAACAATGAGACTTTACTACCTTCTCCAGATTTGCAACGGATATAGACGCAGGCTCCATAGGCTCTCATCGATGCGTCAGAAAAGTCATGAATTTCAATTGGTGACATTGGCTCACTCATCACAAATCTCGGTATTGAGATCTCTTCTAACTGTGACAAGGCAAGCTGAATCTTGTTCCATGCGGTTTCCAAGTGCAGTGGAATGGACTCATCCCAATCTAGCTTATTGAGCCAAAGTTCCTGTAACAGGATCTTTCCTTTAATAAGGATCGGGCTTAATAAGCCAAGGGGGTCGAAAAGCTTTGACGCCACCGAAAGAATATTCCGCTTAGTCGCCCTTTGACCCATGACTGACATATCAATTTCGAATTTAAATACATCATCTTTAGGAACCCAAACGATTTCTAATGTTTTTGTCAGCTCTGAGTCCGAAAGTGTTATTGGCTTAACCGTGCTCTCGGATGCAGTAACTTCAGGCGAGTTTGAAAACCACTTGCTCAATTCAAACCCAGCGTTTTGAAGAACCTGAGTTACTTCAGACTTAATTGTCTTTAGCTCCTCCACGCAACCAGCACCCGTTAACATGTCGTCGACGTAAAAGTCAGACCCAATAACTTTAGCAGCTCGAGGGAATGTATTTTTCGCGGATTCACTCAACCTCTTCAAACACCTTATGGCCAGGAATGGGGCTGGTGCAGTGCCATACGTAACGGTGTTGAGCTTGCACAATTTCAAGGACTCAGACGGGTCTTTTCTCCACACTATCAACTGGTATCTTCGATCTGCTTCATTTACCATCACTTGACGATACATCTTTTTTATGTCGGCTACCAGAGCGAATTTGTTTAGCCGAAATCTAAGAAGAGTTGAGTAAAGCTCTTCCTGAATTGTTGGACCCACCATCAACAACTCATTTAAACACTTTTGTGTGGATGTCTTGCAGGACGCATCGAAAACGACTCGAAGTTTGGTCGTTGTACTTTGCGGCCGCAAGACACACTGGTGGGGTATGACGTAGTGTGGAGAAGCAAGAACGTCATTGCTTGCAGGGGACATATGGCCTAGGGATTCGTATTCTTCCATAAATTCCAAATACATTTTCTTTAAGTTCGGATCTCGAGATAATCTTCTCTCGAGCGACAGGAATCTGCGTTTGGCTATCTCGAATGAATTGCCCAAAACGCTTGGATCCGACTTAAATGGAAGTTTAACTTCAAATCGACCTGAAGGCAGAATTCTTGTAGTCTTCCGATAGTGTTCCTCACATAGCTCTTGTTCTGGCGACAACATCTTTTTAGAAGATGGAACTTCTTCCAACGACCAGAATTTTTTCAAGTTTTTGTCTATTGACTCTAATATTTCCTCTTGGCAATTCAGACTAGAGACCGGCTGTGGAGGAGTTGAGGAATTGGCCAGATATTTTCCCGATACTATCCACCCAAGGAGAGTTTTTTGAAGGATGGGATGGTTCGGACCTTGTTTTATTTGGCCAACGGACAACAGTTCGAAAAATGACTCAGCTCCAATTAGCATATCTATCCGCTGAGGTTTGTAAAAATATGGGTCTGCTAACGGCAAGTTCTTTGGTAGGGTCCAGTCTTTCACGTTCACTGACTGGTCAGGGTGATAGCCTGAAATGGTTTTCAAAACCCAAAAGTCGAACGGAAACTCGCTACCATTGATTCTCGACTGCACCACGGTGTGTATCTTTTTCTTTACTTGTGAATTAGATCGGCAAATTCCAAGCAAGTTGATGCACGATTCCTCCCTACGGATCTGTAAGCGTTGAGCAAGATCTTCAGTAATGTAGTTCATTTTTGACCCTTAGTCAAGTAATGCTTGGGCCAATATGTGCTCGCCACTTTTTGCTCGAACGCTTACGATCGACGTCGGACCACAGCGGCAATTTCTCATAATCCAGTGAATTTTGGTAATGCTAAACTGTGAAGTCTAGCTCAAGTTGGGGCTGCAGAAATTGCAGTACCTGAGCGGGAGTCCTCAGTTGTAGTTTACATAAGGTTATAATCCTTGCCTTGGTTGTGATAGTTAATTCTTCCAACTCGGCTCCAAATTCGTTTGCTTTAGGAATTGTCTCATCTAAAACCTGAAGCCTGCATTCTAGCTTGGTCTTTTCTAGAGGAAATGATCCAGCTTCTAAACGTTCCTCTAACCGGCGAATGCTTTTTATTTTAACATTTAATCTTCTTTTTAAATCATGAAGCCACCATCGCGGAATTAATTTTGGGTTTATTACTCTTCATTCTATAAAATTATTTCTTTTCTAAAAAGAAGCGACTTTGATGCAATTTAAATATTTAAAAATTATTTAAATTTTAATAAATAAACAAAATTTTAATATGTATATAAAATTAAATAAATTTTAATTTCGGTACAAACAACAAATGGTTTTTGAATTAATTAATTTAATAAATAACTTTTATTTAAAATGTTTATTATACCCTTGCAGAGGGTATTATAATTTTGGTCAAAAGTGTGCAACGCAGTGAAGGAGACATCTCCGACCCTATAAAGTACATATATTCTTGATCAGGATCACCTCCTGAGTCGATATGAGCATGTCCGTCTGTCCGTCTGTCTGTCTGTCTGTTTCTACGCAAACTAGTCTCTCAGTTTTAAAGCTATCGAGTTGAAACTTTGCACACACCCTTCTTTCTGTTGCAGGCAGTATATTAGTCGGAACGGCCGGGATCGGTCTACTATATCCTATAGCTGCCGTATAACTGATTGATCGGAAATGCTATAACTTCGTTGTTTTTCAAGTTAGAAGGATGGGAGTTTTAAAGGATTCCTCTTTTGGCAAAATAATTCGATTTTCCAAATTTCATAAGGATCGGCCAACTATATACGATCCGCTATATATCTAATTATATAAGATTCGTGGAGCCACCTAGCGGTCTGCGACTCAACTGCAAGGGTATATAAACTTCGGTTCCGCCCGAAGTTAGCTTTCCTTTCTTGTTTTTTTTTTTTTATTTATGTATGGCCATACGTGATATATTTATGAAATGTTGATTGATTATGAAATAAAAAGTTTTAATCTATCTTTATGTACTATTGGTTTTTTATTTTTATTGTCTGATATAGTTATATTATCCCTATCTCCTATTTGTTCTACCTTATAGGGGCCTGTATATTTAAAATCTAGCTTATGTCCAGTTTCATTATACCCTTGCAGAGGGTATTATAATTTTGTTCAAAAGTGTGCAACGCAGTGTAGGAGACATCTCCGACCCTATAAAGAATATATATTCTTGATCAGGATCACCTCCTGAGTCGATATGAGCATGTCCGTCTGTCCGTCAGTCCGTCAGTCCGTCTGCCTGTCTGTCTGTCTGTCTGTCGGTTTCTACGCAAACTTGTCTCTCAGTTTTGGAGCTCTCGAGTTGAAACTTTGCACACATCCTTCTTTCCTTTGAAGGCAGTATATAAGTCGGAACGGCCGGGATCGGTCGACTATATCCTATAGCTGCCATATAACTGATTGATCGGAAATGCCATAACTTTGGTGTTTTTTAAGTTAGAGGGTTGGGACTTAATGCACATGTTATATTTGACCAAAATATCTTATGTACAAAATTTCATAAGGATCGGCCGACTATATCCTATAGCTGTCATAGAACGATCGGAATTGGCATAACTTTGGTGTTTTTTATGTTAGAAAGATGGGATTTGGGACAGATTCTATTTTGGGAGAAACAATCTGATTTGTCGAATTTCATAAGGATCGGCCGACTATATACGATCCGCTATATATCTAATAATATAAGATGCGTGGCGCCACCTAGCGGACTGCGACTGAACTGCAAAGGTATATCAACTTCGGCTCCGCCCAAAGTTAGCTTTCCTTTCTTGTTTTTTAATAAGACCTTATCAACTATTTTCAACCCAAAATCTAAACTTGTTTTGTCGTAAATAATTTTTTGATTTATTTTATGAGATTCTAGCATTAGTCTGGCTCTCTTAAATGCCTGTTCTAATCTGAATTTCGATTCCTTAGCATAATCTTCTATATTATAAAGAGGTTTTATGTTTTCTATGCTATTAAAATGCTTTGGTAAATATGAAGTTTTACCAAAAACTAGCTCGTATGGACAATAGTCATGTGCCATAGAGGGGGTCGTATTAAAGCAATAGACGAAGTATTGTGGCCAATCCCAATCCGTTTTGTCAACTGAGATGTATGAACTAATGTACTCATTGAGTGTTCTGTGGCTTCGCTCCACGGTACCTACAGTTTGGTGATGATGTGCAGTAGAAGTTATGTTTTCAATATTTAAATTTTTACATAGACCTTCGATAATTGAATTTTTATATTCCGTTCCCATGTCCGTAATGAACGCCTTCATTGGACCGTACTTTAGAATAAAATCTTCAAATATAGCTTTTGCTACCGTATTTGCACTTTTATTTGGTATTGGTATCGTTACCAGGTATTTGGTTAAATCGCATATGAGTGTTACTACATAATCGTTTCCATTGTTTGATTTTGGTAGTGGACCAACCAATTACACTATCGAAAGCTCTTTGTGGAGTTTCAGTTATAGTTAATGGGATCTTAATGTGTTTAGTTGTTTTAGACTTTTGGCATTTAGGACATTTCTTTATGTACTCTTTTATGTATTTGGACATATTTTTCCAGTAATAGTGCCTCTGGACCTTGGCCAAGGTTTTAGTAATACCTGTATGTCCACCTTGTATTGGATCATCGTGAAATGTAGACAATATAGCTTCTTTTTCTTTATTATTTTTTATTACGGTCACCGGGTTGAGTGACCGTAATAAACCGGGTTACTCTTAATGATTTCAATATATAATTGCCCATATTTTTAAAATTATCAATTGAAACATGTTCAAAGATATTTTCCCACGGTGCCACCTTAAGTTGGCTGATTTTGTGCATACCGGCTTGCTTTTCCAGCCTTTGAAAGAATTGACCTATGTCAAGGGTTTCATTATAATACAAATCGCTAACATTATATCTTGCTGTAATTTTCCTTCCGTGCTTAAATAAACACATATTGTTATTTACATGCAAGGACACTACTTTACGTACTTCATCATTATTAATGACTTCATATACGTTGGGCTTTGAAGCTTTTTCTATGGATTGCTTATGCAATTCAATTTTTTCTTTTCCTGCGCAGGATTTTTGTCTACTTTGATTTCTGGAAGTGACTTTCAGCATTTTAATGCTTAAATGTATGTTTATCAAGTCGGTGATTGTTATTCTAGACAGCGCATCGGCTACATAATTATCTTTACCCTTTAGATACTCTACTGTAAAATTATATTCCTCTATTTCAAGTCTCATTCGTGTTAGTTTGGAACTGGGATTTATCATTGAAAATAAATAGGTAAGTGCTCTGTGGTCTGTTTTGACAGTGAAGTGTCTACCATAAATATATGGTCTGAAGTATGTTATTGCCCAATTAATAGCTGCTAATTCTTGTTCTGTAGTGCTCTTGTTGCTTTCACCTTTCGTAAAAGATTTTGATGCGTATGCAACTGGGAGCTGTAATCCATTTTTATTTTGAGTTAGTACTGCTCCACAAGCTTATTTGCTAACATCTGTAATTATGCAAAATTCTTTGCTAAAATCTGGGTATTGCAACAGAGTTGGGTTTATTAATGCTGATTTTAGATGTTCGAAAGCGTTTTGAATGGACAACATTCTGTTGTCCATTCGAATTTTACATTTTTCCTACATAATCTTGTTATGTGACGGGAGTATTCTGCAAAATTCTATATGAAACGTCTGTAATAATTGCAAAATGCAACGAATCTTCTAGCGCTGTCCACATCATGTGGGACTGGGTAATTTTGAATGACGTCGTATTTTTTGTCGTCGGGCAAGATTCCTTTATTTGTGCATTTATGTCCTAGGAAGGTGACTTCATGCATGAAAAATGAACATTTTTCGGGATGTAACTTTAGGTTGTGTTTCCTACATTTCTCGAAAACATCAGTTAGGTTCTTGAGCATGTGGTTTTCGGAGCAACATATGACTATTAAGACATCCATGTAAAGAAATGCTTGGGAAGGTTCCAATCCAGAGAAAGCTATAGTCTTCATTCTTTGAAAGGAGTTTGGCTCTATTTTTAAACCGAATGGTAATCGCGTGAAACGATATGAACCATTGTTCGTTGAAAAGGATGTTAGGTTAGGTTAGGTTAGGGCGGTGATGCAAGGGGGGTCAAAGAACACCCCCTCACTTCCACTTGAGCCGCAAGGGCTCCTTGTGTTGCCGCTGGAGCAAGGGTTTCACCGAGATGCTACCCCCCCCCTTCCTGTCTACCAGGGCGCGTATAAATGCCTAGACTTCCTATGGCGGCCCATGGTACCAGCCTGCTTTTTTTATGAAGGCGACCAGTCCGCGTGGAGAGATCTCTGAGAGATCGCTAAGGTCCGAGAGTTCTTGGGACCCGAAGTGTTTGAGCCTGCTGCGTCCAAGTGCCGGGCAGTGGCATAAGAGGTGCGATACCGATTCTACCTCCTCTTCATCCCTGCAGCTCCTGCAGAAATCATTGTGAGGGACTGCAAGCCTGGCCGCGTGCTCACCTATTAGCCAGTGCCCAGTGATTGCCCCAATCGCTAGGCTGCATTCCGGTCTAGTCAGAGCAATGAGTCTCGCCGATCTTTTCTGAGAGCGTGTCGGCCAGATCAAACGTGATGTTTTACAGGTCTGGAGATTATTCCATTTCCTATTGGCTGCCAGGTCGAAAAACTCCCTGCACTTTAGCCTGCAAGTAGCCAAGGGTATGCCTACAAGTTCTTTCTCCGGTAGGAGAGGGTTGGTAGTCCCTGCCCTAGCTAGTTCATCTGCAGCACAGTTTCCCTCGTGGTCCCTGTGACCGGGAACCCAGATGAGGTAGATGTCAAGCTGTTCAGCCATCTCGTTGAGAGATCTGCGACAGTCATTGACTGTCCTGGAGTTGGATGAGAATCCGTCAAGTGCCTTGAGCGCTGCTTGACTATCTGAGAAGATACATATTGTACCCCGATTTCCCCTTAGAGCTGGGGATTCAAGTGCTTCCTTAATGGCTACTACTTCAGCCTGGAACACACTGCAGTGGTCAGGGAGTCTGAAGGACTCCTTTAGGCTCAGATGCTCGCAAAAATAACCGCCTCCCACCTGGCCGTTAAGTTTTGATCCATCTGTATAGATATGAATGGAGCCCTCCGGTCCCGGTATCCGGGCTTCCCATTCCTCCCTCGAGGGGATTAAGACTTTGTAGTTAGTAGTGGGTTGGTCGACGGGCACACAGTAATCCGTACCCCCCTCAGGCATGAAATGTTGTAGGTCCAGTCTGGTATGACCGAAACTATTTTTGCTCCATAGGTTTGCCTCCCGCAGTCTTATTGCTGCCAGAGTAGCTGTCTTTACCCCCATCAGTTCAACTGGTAGTAGGTCAAGTATAGTGTCTAGGGCATCACTAGGCGTAGTGCGTAGACTGCCTGTCATACAGACTTCCGCCATGCGCTGCATCTTCCTGAACTTTTCCCTGCATGAGGAGTTGTCTAGGGCGGGCCACCAGACAACAACACCATAGAATAGAATTGGTCTGATGATCGCTGTGTATAACCATCTGACCATCTTCGGGGACATTCCCCATTTCAGGCCTACCGCCTTGCGGCAGGTATAGAGTGCTATTGCCGCTTTCTTAGTCCTTTCAGCGGTGTTCAACTTCCAGTCCAGTTTCCTGTCTAGTGTGATACCTAGGTACTTCGCACTATCACTAAGAGTTAGTGTTTCTCCTAGGAGCTTCGGAAGTCTTAAGTTAGGTATTTTGTACTTCCTGGTGAACAGCACGAGCTCTGTCTTGGATGGGTTGACTCCCAGCCCGTTCTTTTGCGCCCAGGCCGACAGAACTTCGAGCTTCCCTGTCATTAGGTCGCATAGCGTCTGTGGGAATTTCCCCACGAAGGCAATAGCAACATCGTCCGCGTACGCAATGATCTTACATCCGCCACCCTCTAAGGATCGTAGTAGGCTGTTAACCGCCACGTTCCAGAGTAGTGGTGAGAGTACACCTCCTTGTGGGGTGCCCCTCTTGACGTATCTTCGAATAGTCGAACCTCCAAGTGTAGCCTCGACACTCCTGTTAACCAGGATCTGCCGTATTAGGTGAGTTGATCGATTGTCTATTCCAAGTCCCGTCAGTGCGTCGATTATTGAGCACGGTAGGATGTTATTGAAGGCCCCTTCTATGTCTAGAAAAGCCACAAGTGCGTATTCCTTAAAATTAATCGCTCGTTCGGCGATCATAGTGATATCGTGCAGGGCTGTTTCTGTTGATCTGCCCCTTTTGTAGGCATGCTGAGAGCATGAGATGTCGTTTGGGTTAATGCTAAGTTGTAGATGGAGACTTAAGAGTCTTTCCATCGTCTTAAGGAGAAAGGAAGACAGACTTATAGGTCTGAAGTCCTTGGGGGTGCAGTGGGATGGTTTCCCCGCCTTGGGTATGAATACAACCTTCGTGCACAGCCATGCCTTTGGTATCATACCAGTAGTGAAGACTGTGCTGAAGATTTTCTTAATCCATTTCCTTAGGTTAATACCGGCTCTGGATAACTGAGCTGGTAGAATACCGTCCGGTCCCGGAGATTTGAAGGGTTTAAAACTGTCCATTGCCCATTTCAGGTTTCTGTCACTAAGTAGGTAGTTGAGCGAGCCCTGATGACCCTGGCTACGCATCACCTGGGTTGTTCCTTCCGAAGAGCAACCCGGGAAGTGTGCGTTGATAAGGGTCTCCAGGGTTTCCAGGCTTGAGGTTGTCCAGCACCCCTCCGTGTTCTTAATGTAACCTGCGATGGGGGCTGTAGTAGAGAGAATCTTTCTTAGGCGGGCGGCCTCTGATGTCTCCTGAATGTTGGTGCAGAAATTGGCCCAGGCAACCCTCTTTGCCTTGCGCAATTCTTTGTTATATTGCCTAAGTTCAGCTTTATAGGTTTCCCACGCCTCGTCTGTGTTGGTACGGTGCGCGTGGTTGAAGGCCCTACGTGCATTTTTTTTGTAAGGGGCTAAAGACGAGGTCCACCACGGAGGCTTCTTCGATCTGTTGCTACCTATCCTTTTTTTGGGGCAGGCCTTGTGGTAAGCTTTTGCACTAGTCGCAGTAAGCTTGTCTACCATGGCGTTAAGCCCCTCATAGGTCTCGATGGTCTCCGAAGGCGGTTCGCCTAAGGATCTATCTAGTATATTTTTATAGAGCTCCCAGTTTGCCTTCCTAGGATTTCGTACTGCTTGCTTGGTGAAGTTTTCAAAATTTACTACTATCTCAATATAGCGATGGTCTGAAAATGAGTGTTTGTCAAGGACTCTCCAGCTGGTGATTGCATCAGCCAGGGAGTGCGAGAATAATGTGACATCAAGAACCTCCCTTCTGTTCTTGACTACGAAAGTGGGTTCTGAACCTCTGTTACCCACTAAAAGCTTAGAGCTGAGGATAAAATCGAAGATTGACTCACCCCTCTCGTTTGTGTCAGTGCTTCCCCACTGACTGTGATGAGCGTTGGCATCGCATCCTATTATTAGGTCGATGTCCTTCCTTTCGCTGTCTTCCACAAGCCGCCTGAGTAGCGAATGGGGTGGAGGTCCTAGGTGGTCGTGACCCATATATGCCGAGCATATTCTTAGATGGCCGTCTGGGCCCTCTATCGATGCGGCTACGTGATCTTCATTGCTGAAATTTGGTAGCAAGAAGGTATTAAGGCTTTTCTTTGCGAGTATGCATGCTCGCTTTTTACCTGTTACATCGGCTGTGTACAGCCTGAAGTCCGACGCCCCCAGACCGAGAATCCTGTCTCCGTGGATCCAGGGTTCTTGGATGAGGGCCACGTCAGCTCCATCCTCTGCAAGATGGAGCAGGAGGGCGGCGGATGCCACCTTACTGTGATGGAGGTTTATCTGCAGGAATGTCAGGGACATCCTTTAGATTCTCCACCACAGTAACCTCCGCCTCGGTGTCGGAGCCCAGCAAAGAGTCCTCCTCCATGCCGACGCCTCCAAGAGCCCTCGCCAGGTCACTCTCCTCTGAGGTGTACCCTTCCAGAATGTCCTCCTCCACATCCGACATTCCTTCTGGGCGGACCTCTTCGGTCGGTTCCCCCGAGTCTAGCTCCTGTGCGTCCATCTCCAAGTCGATGCCTCCAGGTTTACTCTTCGCATCCGACTTGTAGATCCTCACCGCAACGTGCTCGAACCCGTATTTGATACGGCTACCGGCACCCTCCAGGATCTTCGCAGTCTCCTCATTAAGAGTGAGGACAACCTGCCTTCTCAGTCCCACTGCTTCCTCCACCTTGGCGACCCTCCAGTCCGCCGTAGGGAGTGTGGGATTGCAGATTTTAAGCATGGCCAGAATGGTGTCAGGGTCCGCCGGCTTCTCTGTCAGCCATACGCGGGCCCTCGGTATGCTGGGGATCTTGTCCCAGTCCACCGCCTCCAATCTGGCTCCTGGGTAAACCTCCCCAAGCGACGCTATCATTCGCTTGTAGAGGCTTACAGACCTCGCATCTTGGCACGCTATCACCTTGATGCTACCCTGGTACCACCCTGCATCTTCGCAGTCCGGTGGGGGTCCTCCGCTCTTGAGCATCTCCTCCATGAAGCGCCCATGCAGCTCATTCACTACCTTACGCCAAAGTTCCTTGGGGATCAGGCCATCTTTGGAGCCATTATCAATGACCCCAATGATGGTCCTGCCCTTGGTAACTTCGGCGAAGGATCTGCTACTCTGTGTCTGCACCTTCTTCTTCTTAGCTAGGGGCGCTCCACCGTCGGTCGACCTCTGCCTTTTCGCACTCTGTGCACTCTCCTTGGCAGAGTCGCCTACTCCTGTCGGCTTTTTTGGGTCCAATCTGGCTCCCGCTCTTGCTGGCTGAAAGTCAGGCAGGATTTCCCTCGCCCACTTTATAATTTCGGCCTGATCGGGATTGGACTCCGCCGATGGGTCTGCCCTCATTAGGATGAAGGCCGCTCTCCTCCTATCTTTATAGGAGCCCTTCCGCTGCAGGGGGCCAGCAGTCGTCGGACCGGGGCCTTCCTTCGGGTTGCCGCCGGTGCGAAAGGAGCTCGATTCAGGGATCTTGCCCCCCACACCGTTCGGTGGTCCCATAGTAAGCCCCGTTTTGGGGGTCGGTGCCTTGGCATCTCCCCCTACACCGGCGCCGCTCGCCTCCGGATGTTGTCCCTCAGTGGGGAGCTTCGCCATCCCAGCATCTCTTTGGCCTCTATCTGCCTTGGAGATTGACGGATCCGAGATCCCATTTCCGGACTTTCTTAGGGAGTTCCGTTCTCCACTGTTTGTTTTTTTTGTTATATTGTTGTTGTTCATTTTTGGACCCACGAGTAGGCGGGAAGGGGTTCGTCCATCATGACATAGCCCGCTTGTCATGATAAGCCTGGCTAAAACTGAGGGGTCGGCCGGTCCCCCAGAGTCCGCATATTAACGTCCGTGCATCCCCCGGACATGCATCCCTCGGCATATGCTGTTCCACCTTGGATTGGGGTGATTTGAGGAAGGGAGTTTTCTTCTCCCCGCCCGACTACAATTAGCCAGCATCCTCGGCAGAGACATGACCTAACCGGGACCTGTTACCAGCCGCCCTCACGTGGAGAGTATAGTCGCACTACCATCGGTGTACACAGTTACGGCACATGAGCTCATGCGTTTCTCCCCCTGTTGTACCCGATTGGCTGACGGCCTGAAAAGGATGTTATATCTCGTGAATTTTTTCGAGTTCAATTTGGTGAAAACCGGACATTAAGTCGAGACATGACCTAGTTGATCTAAAATGTCATCGATTCTAGGGAGTGGAAATTTATCAGATAAGAGTTTTTTATTAATTTGACGATAATCTATTACTAATCGCCATTTTTTATTTTCTGAATTTGGGAGTGACTTTTTTGGTACTAGCAAAAGTGGGCTATTATAAGGTGATACAGAGGGTTCTACTATTTTATCATTAATGAGTTTTTGGACTTGTCTTTGAATTTCGTCTTGTTGACTATGAGGGTTTCTGTAATTTTTTGTATATACGGGTTCATCATCACTTAATCTCAGTTTTTGTTTATAGAAATTATTTGTAGTGATCGCTTCTAGTCCGAATACATCACTATACTGGGTGCATAATTTTGTAAGTTGATCATTGAATTGAGGTGGGAAATTTTTTGTAAGTTGGGATAATACAGTTTTTTTACGGTTTTCTGGGTCTGTTTTTACTACATCGTAGTTTGAAAGTGGTTCATGATGAATATTTTTTATATTAACTACCTGATCTATATTTGTGGTATTTAGTAGTCTTACATATGCATTCTGGACTGTTGCTATGGTATTTGCTATATAGATACCTTTATGAATCTCTTGATTCGGAATCAATACACTATTTTCTTCGGAATTTATCTTAATTTTTCGGATGACTTGGGATCTTGCTGGCAGAATTAGGGAGTTGTTGCCAGAACTGTATGTTATCGGAACCTAAATTGGATATTTGAGATTATTTGGTCTAATTACAAGCCAGTCTTCAGAAGGCTTGAAGTCTAATTGACAATTTTACCTTTTGATAAAATCTATTCCCAGTATCCCATCACAAGGAATAGCGAATTGCACATTTACTATATGGAAATCATGTGGGATGATGTACTTAGAAGTCTGAAATTCAATAGAAGTTATGCCATTTGATTTGGTAACCTTTTGGCTTATACCCTGTATGTTTATGATATGATTATCTTGAATGTTTTGAAAATTATCAGAATTTTCCTTTGATATGGAAATTTCGGCACCTGTATCTAGTAGAAAAACTAATTCATTTCCTGTTGCTGCGTTTATGAAACTAACGAATGTACTTTGACTGAGATTTATAGTGTAAATTTTGTTGTTTTTTACTGACGTGTATCTAAAGGTGTTTGGGGGTTTTCCGAATTCGTTTGGGCTATCCTTATCCTTGTTATTTTGGTTATTATTATTATTACCGTTATTATTGTTGTTTCCCCCACGGCTATTTCCGCCGCGGTTGTTTCCACCACGGTTATTTCCGCCGCGGTTGTTGTTTGTGTAATAACTGTTATTCTGGTTCTGTAGTAGCTATTGTTTTGATTATAACCGTTATTTTGGAATATCTGGTATTATTATTATTACCTCGATTATTACCTCTACCGCGATAACACGGTGCGACAGTGAAAAAACACTTGTGAAACGAGATAGTGTAGGTTGTTAGTCTGGTCGAAGAGAACTCAAAAATATTTTTTTTATATTTTTGGAACCCTCCAATTTTTTTTTATTTAAAAAAAACCGTTTTTCGGGACTTTTTTGCTCTTAAAAATTCCTGAACGCGTTTTTTTCAACCGATTTCAAAATTTTCGGTGTTTTTCAATAGATAAATGTTGTAGCTTTTGAAAAAAAAATATATCTTCGATTTTGTTGAACAAAAAGGACAAAATTTTTACACCTGAAACTGAAGTTTTCGATTTTTATTCGTGTTTTTCGGATTTTGATGTCAGTTTTTCGGTAAAACTTACTAAAATTTTGTCATTTTTGCCACATATCAATGTTGTCTTAAAAAAATTATCAAAAAATTATGAAAATTGGTGAAGTTATAACGCTTTTCCCAAAAAAAGTCAATTCAACCTTGCGTGCGCTCCGGAGTACCTGTGTGTATAAGTCAGGAATATGCTCTTCTTCTTATAGTGCTCCCATGGTTTTATTGACTTTTTTTGGGAAAAGCGTTATAACTTCAACAATTTGTATTATTTTTTAATGAAATTTGTCTCGTTCTATTCAGTATTATTGAGACAATATTAATATGTGGCATAAATGACAAACTTTTTGTCAGAAGAAAGCAATATACTCTTATTTTTATACACATTGTTCCTCCGATGCGCCCGCTAGGTTGAGTTGACTTTTTTTGGGAAAAGCGTTATAACTTCACCAATTTTCATAATTATTTGATGAAATTTGTCTCGTTTTATTCAGAATGAATGAGACAACATTGATATGTATCAAAAATGGCCGAATTTTTGTAAGTTGTACCGAAAAACTGGCATCAAAATCCGAAAAACACGAATAAAAGTCGAAAACTTTAGTTTCAGGTGTAAAAATTTTGTCCTTTTTGTTCAACAAAATCGAAGATATATTTTTTTTTCAAAAGCTACAACATTTAACTATAGAAAAACACTAAAAATTTTGAAATCGGTTGAAAAAAACGCGTTCAGGAATTTTTAAGCGCAAAAAAGTCCCGAAAAACGGTTTTTTTTAAATAAAAAAAAATTGGAGGGTTCCAAAAATATAAAAAAAATATTTTTGAGTTCTTTTCGACCAGATTAACAACCTACACTATCTCGTTTCCCAAGTGTATTTCGTTTTTTTTTTTTGTCGCACAGTGTAATTGTTTCTGAAATTATTACCGCGAATTATTATTTCCTCGTTGGGTGTATAATATTGAATTGGCATTACCTGTCATTTCAATACTGCATTGTATGTACTTTGTGACGGCTTCATTCATAGTTATGAAAGTGCCTGCTTCCAATATTGTTTTGAGGCGGCCATGCTCACAGTTTTTAACCATTGTGGTTATGGCCTCCTTGGTACTGAATTTGTCAGCGTGTTCGGCCGATAGGCCTTCGTCAATGTACGAAGCTTCTAGGAGCTTCCTTAAGTTGTTTATTTCCGTCGTGAATTTTTCTGCGGTTTTGCCTTTCTGGGTTGTTTTCGCCATTTTGGCTTTAATTATGTCAGAGGTTTCTCCGACTATAGTGTCTTGTAGTTTTTTTATTATTGCTTCTATAGTACTTTCATTTTGGACTCTGTATAAAGTTGATCCAATTATTTTGGATTTAATTACTTCTACAGTCAAATTCTCGAATGTGCCTTTCGTTAGGTTAACTAACCTCAAAGCTGTTATAAATCTTTGAAGGTAACCTTTGCCCGTTAAGTTCAGGGATGGCATTCGATATTTCTCTAATGTATGCTCTTTGGGCAATGCTCTCGTCAGCCATTGTGGTTGGTTTTAATTCTACAATGCTGTCGTTAAATTCAGAGTCGGACAAGTCCTGGTCTGATAATACAGATTGGATAAGGACTGCCGGAACCGTAAGGTTGTTAATATTGCTTTCTTCTATTTCTTGTTGGTCAATAACTCCTTTTAATTCTGGTTCGTCACCAGCTTCAATTGTTATTGAAGTATTGAGAATAATAGGTATTGAAATATCAAGCTTGAACCTTTCTTTAACAGATGTTAGATTAGATCTTAGTCTGATCAAAAACTTTGATACTCGATACCAGTGATCCGGATTTAACTTTTCTCTGTGTTCATATATTAATATTCGAGCTTCATTAAAGCATTTAACTAATATTTCTACGTGTTTATTGACCGTTGTTTTTTGTATCGGTCTATTCTGTGTTAGTTACTTATGCGATTTGTCGAATTCTGCTTTAATGCTTGATAGTTCTTTCGATAATTCATTCCATTCCATTATATTATGGGTGTGGATTATATTTTTGAAACCATCATAACAATCGTTCTACTTAAAAGTAGATGCTCGTCTATTCTTGATTTCACTAGCACACCCGGAATTGTTGTTAATACTATTCATTTTTGGGTTGCGGTGCAGTGAAACAATGGTAGCTTGGAGCGCTAAGCGGGGCCGGTGCTGGCTGCACAGGCTTATCTTCTTTATTTGGTTGTTGGGGCACCGGTGCTGGCACAGGTTTCTTCGCAGAACGGTGATTCCAGGGGTCCTCTTGGTAACTCCTGTTTTGGCGGTGGATTAAGTTTTACTTTGTCTTTGGATATGTTTGGTATTGCAGTGTAGGTGGATGTGTGTGTGGCTGTGGTTTTATTCTTTCTTCGTTTTGCACACATTTTTTACCACACCACTTCGTTTTGCACACATCACACTCTACTTACTGCGATATTTTGTTTCCTTTTAAATCATTGGAATTCCATTTAAAAGTGGCTGCTGCTGTGTGTGTTTTTTTTCGTTGATGTTGTTTTTTTTTTTCTTCAGTTATTGATCCTTTGATGCCTTCTGTGTTGGGGATCCTTCGATGTCCTTTGTCCTGTCACGGTCGCCATGTAATGTTTTATGGAAGGCTCTCCAGGTTTGCAGATGCGTTCCCAATTTTTTTTATTATAAGGTTGGTTGAGGTTTTGCATATCTTTATTCATATGAGGTTTGGATTGTATTCGGAGCAGCTGTTGTTGCCGCTCCGAGCTCATGGGAGTTTCTGGTTTTACAAATTTACTTAGGAGTTAAAGGAAGTCTAAGTCTCGTAGCTGCGCTGCCCAAAGCGGCAGCGGAGAGACGGTTATGTATTCTTAAATATTTAGATATGAATATATATTTATGTTATGTTCGCTTAGGCGGAGGTATGTGGACATGCATAAGGTCCACTCGTGTTACGTATATGCGGACACATGCACTTTTCGGCGTACAGCAAAGGCACAGCGGGCGATTCATATTTCGGTGCAATTAGGTTAATGACCGAGACCTTGGATAACATAAACACTGCGACAAAGTGTTACAGTGTGTACCCTTTAAGTACTCTTGGTACAGAGGGTGGTCGATATATATATATATATATGATATTAATTGTGCATATATGTGCATATTACAGTGCAATATTCCAGCACAAGAAGAATATTACTTTGTCTTTTCTCGACTTTCAATTTTTTCACAGCACTACCGTCGCGAGAAACTTTTTATTTTTGTTTTCAATGTATTCTTTGTTTCACTGTCACTTTATATATAAATTATATATAAAGGGCGCCAAAATGTTTACTGACATTAGTTTATCTCAACACTTTCAAAATAAAACTAAAAGTGGCTGTTTACTATAATTTTTCCCAACGACGAAAAAGAAGGCGGAAGCGTTCGACTCAACGTTATAATTCGCTATATTTTAACCAAAAGAACTTAAGCCTAGCTTATCTATTGCGGCGAAGCGGGGGGAATTCGCAATAGAGCGCTGTTGAGCTTTTATTTCGCTCCAGCTCCGCTCTATGCTAACTTAGACTAGACTTCAATTTTTTCTCAACCTTTAATATGCTACTAATCTAATCTAATAACACAGGCCAACAGCAAAAAATCTCCATGCATAATTTCACCTGCTCCATAACCTCTAAGTTCCCCTGAACCAAAGTCCAAAACAAACATAGGTTCTATCACCCACAGTTTCCGCGGTACACCTAAGAGAAGAAATTGATCAAATTTTACCATACTTACCAACTTCTGTTAAGCTTCTGTAAAGAAACAGTTTTAGATAGCCATGACTTTTTGAAAATATGAGATTTAAAACTCAAATTTAATTGAAGAAAATATTGCTTAACCACCTATAATAAATTCAATAAAATTATTTCAAGTTTTTCCTTAAATCCAAAATTAAAAATGGTATGATCTACTGATTTCAATAAGAAAATCTTACATAGAAAAATGTTTGGGGAAAAATCATAGAAGACCAAAAATTAATGTAGAAAATCTGAGATTTCAATTTTTTTTTTTAATTTTATTTGGTACTCATACATTTCAAAAATGATATGTACTAGAAACAATGATGGTCATCTTCCATAATTCAATATATGGTAAAATTTGATCAATTTCTTCTCTTAGGTGTACCGCGGAAACTGTGGGTGATAGAACCTATGTTTGTTCTGGACTTTGGTTCAGGGGAGCCTAAAGGTTATGGAGCAGGTAAATTTATGCGTGGAGATTTTTTGCTGTTGGCCTGTGTTATTAACCATCATTATTTTTAGTACTTATAAGTTTTAAATGTATGCGTACTAACTTAAATTAAATCTAGCTGTTTCCATATCTTTGGANTTATATAATATATAAATATATATATATATATATAAATATACATATATTAATATATATAAATCTCGTGTCACAATGTTTGTCTTCAATGGACTCCTAAACCACTTAACCGATTATAATAAAATTCGCACACCATGTGCAGTTCGATCCAACTTGAGAGATAGGATAGTTTAAATCTCAAAATATAGTCGCAGTTTGAATTTATTGCTAATTATTTGACAGTCATAATTATTTGTGACTCCAAATGATTCTAACAGATGTCTATACCTTTCGACTGGGTTGAGTAATTAATCAATTGTAGAGATCTGACTCCCAGTTTCGCATGCAATATGTTGTAGGCTGTAATCTAATGTAGGTTCGGTTCGGAGCTCGCACCCTGGACTATTAATAATGGTTCGGTGTGTCAACCGGATCGTCGACATGCTTAAGCAAGGTTTTGGTTAAAAAATCTTAGCTTAAAAACCATATAATTTTTTTAACTAAAAACTATTTATTCCCATCATTCTTGATATATATACATTGTTGGCACCTAGAGCCAAGACCTACTAACCTACACTAGTCGGCATATTTATTTTGACGATATAGCGATGCTTCATTTTCTTTTTCAATTATTTCTTAATTTAAGGAAAACAATTAGTGGTTTAATTTTTAATAGATATTAGTAATGTATTACTACCAAAATAACAATTTATAGTTTTTCATAAATATATTTTGTATTTATTTTTTAATTTAAACTAAAATAAACTAAATTCCATTGGTGGCATAAGTACTTTGACATATGTAGCTTTGTTTCACAATTAAATGTAACAGAGTGCAACAGTGATTCTGAACCTTTAAAGTGAAATAGAAGGAATTGTTTAACTGTTCGAGTATTACACAAAACGGTGTATGAAAAATTTTTTATCACCCTAAAAATCTTGATTTATTTAAAAACAAGAAAGGAAAGCTCTCACCCTAAATCTTGATTTATTTAAAAACAAGAAAGGAAAGCTAACTTCGGGCGGAGCCGAAGTTTATATACCCTTGCAGTTGAGTCGCAGTCCGCTAGGTGGCGCCACGCATCTTATATTATTAGATATACAGCGGATCGTATATAATTGGCCGATCCTTATGAAACTTAGCAAATCGAATTATTTTGCCAAAAGAGGAATCCATTGAAACTCCCATCCTTCTAACTTGAAAAACAACGAAGTTATAGCATTTCCGCTCAATCAGTTATATGGCAGCTATAGGATATAGACGGCCGATTCTTATGAAATTTGTCAAATCAAATTATTTTTTCCAAAAAAAAATCTGTACCAAGTCCCACCTTTCTAACTTAAAAAACAACAAAGTTATGCCAATTCCGATCGTTCTATGACAGCTATAGGACATAGTCGGTCGATCCTTATGAAATGTTGTACACAAGATATTTTGGTCAATTATAACATGTGTGGAAAGTCTCAACCCTCTTACTTAAAAAACACCAAAGTTATAGCATTTCCGATCAATCAGTTATTCTATAGGATATAGTCGATCAGGCAGCTATAGGATATAGTCGATCGATCCCTGCCGTTCCGAATTATATACTACCTGCAAGGAAAAGAAGGATGTGTGCAAAGTTTCAACTCGATAGCTCCAAAACTGAGAGACTAGTTTGCGTAGAAACCGACAGACAGACAGACAGAGGGACAGACGGATAGACGGACATGCTGATATCGACTTAGGAGGTGATCCTGATCAAGAACATATATACTTTATAGGGTCGGATATGTCTCCATCACTGCATTGCACACTGTTGAGCCAAGCAGAAAAGGGCGAAGCTGCGTAAAATAAGTTACATATATTATAAATCTGAGTAGCGGCGGCGGGTTATCGGCAGTTCTAGTTTTGTTTATTTCTCCCCCGTTCGCATGCGCTTTGCTGGTATTTGTAGCGCATGCGCTTTGGGGAGCTTTTTTGTAGAGCTGCTGCACACTAGCAAATCTTGCATTTGTGTGCATTCATATTGCTAAATTCATATTGCTAAGCTTTGCCACTTGTATTTTTGTTATTGATTTGAGCGACTGCAAGTTGGGGTTAGAGTTGAACCCTCGAGAATAAATATTGAAATTGGATTGAAAATTGAACTCTGGATTTTAATTCATTTGGCACCTATTAAAAACTTTTAATAGCCCAACATTTTGGTGACCCTGACGTGATTTCATCCCGTTCAATTATCGTGATCAGCATTAAAAGTGCCACTAAAACACCATTGTTGGTTTTGTTGTCGCAAAGTTGCATTTTAATTTAATTGCACAATGGAATCTGGAGCTGAAGCTACTGCATCTGCTGCGTCAATCCGTGAAAGGATGCTGCGGAGACGCGCAGAGGTAACATGTCAGGAAATGGAGGTACTGCATCGGAAGGTCAAGGCTGCGATGCAGACTGACAATTCAACCATTCTGACCCTCGAGTCTATGGAGAAGCGTCTGCGCGACCGTGTGACCACGCTGCAGGAGGAATTGGAGGAGCTAAACTACAGCGAGATCGGGAGCGATTTATATTGGCGATTCTCTCAGCTGGCTACGGACGTGCACGTTGACATCCAGGTGGAGGTGGCCAAGCGTTCTATGCGGGTTGCTGCTCACTCTACGCTGTTAGATGCTACCAATGGTGCTGGGATTTCAAACGCTCCATATAGGCCTGATCCCTCATTGCCCCCGTTGCCCTCATTGCCAACATTTAGCGGCGGCTATGCCGAGTGGCCGGATTTCTGCGCCCTATTTAGGACAACCATTGACAGCCACCCGCACTTGACCAAGATGGAGAAGCTCAGGTGGCTCATTTCCTGCCTGCGGGACTCAGCCCTGGAGACTGTGAGGGCGCTTGAGATTACCGACGCTAACTATGATGTTGCCCTCGACCTTTTGCGCAACCGTTTCAGCAACCGTCGCTTAATCTTCCAGGCTCACATCAACGAGATCCTGCAGTTAAGGGTGGTTGAGCCGGGATCCGTTGCTACTCTTCGAGAATTATCCGACCGATTCAATGGACATATGCGGACCCTTATGAGTTCCGGGACGTCGGCCGAAATTCAAGGATGCCTCCTCATCCAGATCATCTTTCAAAAGCTGAAACCTGCCACAAAGGCCAAATGGGAAGACTCTCTGACAGGAAGCACTGATGATAGCCTGCCAACTTGGGAATCTATGGCTCGGTTTCTGGAACAAAGGTGCCGAACCCTGGAGACGGTGGATTTGGCCTCAGCTCCGCATTTGTCAGCGAATCAAGCGGGCCGACGTAGTCCATTTAACAACCGATCCTGCATGCTCCTGAATGCTCCGCCTGCTTCGTGTGCCCTGTGCGGCATCCTGGCACACGCTGTGCCTTCTTGCCCAAGGTTTCTCGCCTTGTCAGTTGAGGAACGATACGATGAGGTCCGACGTCTTGCCCTCTGCTTTGTGTGCCTCAAGTCTGATCACTTGACCCGCGGATGCTCATCCTCCCGCTGCCCAACTTGCAATCGCCGACATCATGCGCTATTGCATCCTTGCGAGCGTTTATCTAGCGCCACTTCCGTTCCTGCTTCTGGATCGAATCCGGCCAATGTAGCTGGGGTTGTGACCTCTCAGGCTCCTCCTGCTAATGCTCTTGTTGCACAGGATCGCAGCGCTGAAATAGTGTTTTTACCCACCGCCCACATTCTCGTCCGTGGCAGATCAGGAGCCTTTCTTCCTTGTCGAGCGCTACTTGACTCCGGCTCCCAAGTTCATCTCATCACATCACGGCTGGCCAGCCAACTTCAGCTTCATCGGTCCAAATGTTCTGTAGCAGTGACTGGCCTTGGAGACGCTGAGTTTACTACGGATGGAGCATCGGTTAACGTTTGCCTGAAGTCTCGCCTATCCACGTACTTCGTTTACATTGAGGCAATTGTGGCGTCTCACATCATAGAGCGTCAACCTGGCCTGAACTTAGATATGTCCAATTGGAAGGTTCCCGCCAATGTGGTTCTAGCTGACCCGGACTTCCACCGAGCTCAGCGTGTGGATCTGCTGATTGGAGCAAGCTTGTTTTTTGATCTGCTCTCAGTCGGGCAAATCCAGCTAGGAGACGGTCTGCCTCTGCTGCAGAAGACACGTTTTGGATGGGTAGTTTCTGGAGGAGGTTGCACCCCGGGAAACCCTCGCTTAGCCGCCTCATGTAGGATAATTCCTTCTGACCCAGCAAACTCTGTTGACGATCGCCTCGATTATCTTCTCCGCCAATTCTGGGAAGTGGATGCCTGCACTGCGCCTATCGTTCAGGCTACTAAGGAGGAGCTCGATTGCGAGGCCCACTGCGTCATGCACCACGTCCGTCTTGAATCTGGTGCCTATTCAGTTCGTCTTCCAATCAAGCACAGTGTGGAGCTGTTAGGGGTATCCTACGCACAGGCTTTGCGTCACTTCCATTCACTTGAGCGCAAGCTGGATCGTCATCCGAATTTAAGTACCCAATATTCGTTTTTCATCAAGGAATACTTGGATCTGGGTCACATGTCTCTGGTGCCGCAGGAATTGCGAGGTAAGTGCCAATATTTCCTTCCCCACCACTGCGTCCTGAAGGAAGAAAGTTCCACTACTAAGCTGAGAGTTGTGTTCGATGGATCGGCTGCTACGGCCTCTGGCTATTCCCTCAATGATGTCCGGCCCCGTGATTCAGCCTAAGCTTTTTCACACATTGCTTCGGTTTCGGTCTCACCTTGTAGCTTTGACTGGGGACATTTGCAAGATTTACCGCTGCGTAAGGGTCTTTCCGGATGATAGTTTTCTGCAGTGCATCCTCTGGAGAGATTCTATCCACGATGACGTGAAGGTTTTTAAGCTCGACACCGTGACGTATGGCACAAAGCCAGCGTCTTTTCTATCTGTTCGCTCAATGCACCAGCTGGCTAAGGATGAAGGTGCCGGTTTTTCCGTTGGCTCTCGTGTTGACCTCCAGGATTTTTATGTGGACGACCTTATATCTGGTGCCCCAACGAAGACTGAAGCGCTTGAGATAATAGCTCAAACATCGAGCCTGTTGAACAAGGGTCAGTTTCAATTAAGGAAATGGTGCTCCAACATCCCAGAGGTTTTGGAAGGCGTACCCGAAAGTGATAGAGAGTCATACTTGAAATTTGACTATGGCAGTCCGTTCACAAAGACTCTTGGATTAGCATGGGATCCTTCTGCTGACCTGCTGCTGTTTTCCTTTGAAGCTCTTCAGCCCACCGCCAAACCGACCAGGAGATCGATACTATCTTCCGTCGCTCGGTTTTATGACCCAATGGGCTTGGTAGTTCCTGTCGTCACTAGGGCAAAGATCCTGTTGCAGAAGCTGTGCCGAGAAAATTTGTCATGGGACGCTAGCTTCTGCGACGCTAGCTTAGATGCGTATGGAGCTTGCGTGTACGTATTGTCAGGTTCTGATAGTCGGCTGTTATGTTCAAAGAGTCGAGTGGCACCCATTAAAACTCAGACAATACCGAAGCTAGAGCTATGTGGAGCTGAGTTACTAGCAAGACTGATGGTTGAAGTTGCTGATCTTGGGACATATAAAGGAGATTATTATTGTTGGTGTGACTCCTTGGTTGCCCTATCCTAATTGCGTTTCTTCCATTCAGGAGCTCACCAAGGCAATGAAATGGCTTTATGTTCCTACTGCCGTCAACCCAGCCGATCTACTGTCAAGAGGTTCTCTTCCCACTGAGCTATTAAACTCCCAGCTTTGGTCCCAAGGCCCTCCATTTCTTCGTGGTTCCAAGGATGATTGGCCCATCGCTATTGTGGCCGAAAAGGCAACCATCGAACTTCGCGCCAGGACTCTATTGGCTACGGCTCCACCCAGGGATATCGCCGCATTGTCAAGGTTTGCCAACTCGTTTCCCTCCCTACAGAAAGTGTTCGCCTACGTTTACAAATTTTGCCGCCGCATCCGTCACGAAGGGATTTCTGTTCAGGATCTCAAAGGAGGAACCCATCTGCTGTTGCGCGTCGTCCAGCTTACCGAGTTTAAGGAAGAGATAAGCTTACTAAAGTCACGCAGATTGGTTCCGCCCTCAAACCCTCTGGCCTCGCTTGCTCCCTTTGTGGATGATGATGGTTTGCTTCGTGTTGACGGGCGATTGCGGAACTCTGCGTTGGATTTTGACGGACGTTATCCGATCATTCTTCCCAGAGGCCATCCCGTCACTTCGGCTATAGTGACTCACTTTCACGAGAAGAACCTGCATTCTGGCCCTCGGGCACTAGTGGCGAAAATCCGTTCTCAATACTGGCCCATTGGGGGGAGGAAGACCGTTTCAAGGGTTGTGAATAAATGCGTACGCTGTTTTCGCGCAAAGCCTCGTCTACTGGAGCATGTCATGGCCGATCTTCCCACCGAGAGGGTTGAAGGATTCCAATGTTTTGATGTCACCGGTGTGGATTTTTGCGGACCGTTTTTCTACAAGGCAGAGACTCGGAACACTATTAAGTGTTATGTAAGCGTATTCATATGCTTTAGCACGAAGGCAATCCACTTCGAGTTGGTTAAGGACCTTTCCACCGCTTCGTTTCTGAGCGCCCTCCAACGTTTTATTTGTACGCGACGTAAACCCAGATAGATATGGTCGGATAATGCCACAAATTTTGTGGGAGCCAAGAATGAGCTAATTGAGTTGAAGCGAAGATTCCTCAGCCAGGATCATCAGGCTTCTCTGCACGAGTTTTGCCTGTCTGAGTCTATCGAGTGGCGATTTATTCCTCCACGCTCTCCCCATTTTGATGGTCTGTGGGAAGCAGCAGTCAAGACGGCTAAGCACCATCTTTATCGCGCAGTTGGTCCCGCAGTTCTTGGCTTCGAGAAATTAAGGACTTTGTTGTGTCGCATCGCCTCAATTATTAATTCTCGGCCCCTTGTGTCGATTTCAGAGAATCCTGCGGATCTAGATGTACTGACGCCGGCTCATTTTTTAAATGGCGGACCGCCTTCAACATTCATCGAACCTTACTGCGCTAAACTTTAATCGGCTGGATGGGTGGCAGAGAGTCTCCTTCCTACAGCAGGTTTTCTGGGCTCGTTGGAAGGAAGAGTACCTCACGCTGTTGCAGCAGCGTTCCAAATGGCGCACCCCTGGTCCTGTAATTGCTGTTGGAGACATAGTCCTGGTGAAGGATCAAAATCTACCCCCAATGAGGTGGCCTCTGGCCAGGGTACTGGAGCTGGTTCCTGGGCGTGACGGAGTGAACCGTGTAGCCGTTCTCAAAACAGCGGTTGGAATGACTAAGCGTGCGGTGTCACGGTTGTGTCTGCTGCCTGTCAAGGATTCGGTTGAAGACCCAGCCTTCAACGGAGGGAGGATGTTGAGCCAAGCAGAAAAGGGCGAGGCTGCGTAAAAAAGGTGACATATATTATAAATCTGAGTAGCGGCGGCGGGTTATCGGTATTCTGGCTTTGTTTACTTCTCCCCCGTTCGCATGCGCTTTGCTGGTATTTGAAGCGCATGCGCTTTGGGGAGCTTTTTTGTAGAGCTGCTGCACACTAGCAAATCTTGCATTTGTGTGCATTCATATTGCTAAATTCATATTGCTAAGCTTTGCCACTTGTATTTTTGTTATTGATTTGAGCGACTGCAAGTTGGGGTTAGAGTTGAACCCTCGAGAATAAATATTGAAATTGGATTGAAAATTGAACTCTGGATTTTAATTCATTTGGCCGCTATTAAAAACTATTAATAGCCCAACACACACTTTTGACCAAAATTATAATACCCTCTGCAAGAGTATAATAATGAAAATTGGTGAAGTTATAACGCCTTTCCCAAAAAAAGTCAATTCAACCTAGCGAGCGCTCCACAGAATTTTTGTAGGTTGTACCGAAAAACTGGCATTAAAATCCGAAAAACACGAATAAATATCGGAAACTTCAGTTTTAGGTGTAAAAATGTTGTCCTTTTTGTTTAACAAAATCGAAGATATATTTTTTTTCAAAAGCTACAACTTTTAACTATTGAAAAAATCCGAAAATTTTGAAATAGGTTGAAAAAAACGCGTTCAGAAATTTTTAAGCGCAAAAAGTCCCGAAAAACGGTTTTTTAACCATAAATCAAGATTTTGAGGGTGTTACAAATATTTTATACATGGTTTTGTGATATTCTCGACCCAAAAAACAATTCCTACTATGGCACTTCAAAAGTTCAGAATCACTGTTACACTGTGTAATTTTTGTCCAAACATATTCCAAAAGTTATTTGGTTTGGAAGAAATTAGGGTGAAAGTACAAAAATTTGGAATCACTAAAGTGGAGCTGGTGGACAAATTTTAGTCCCTAGTTAGAATTTATATATTCGCATTCTAATGCTAAATACGCGTCGACTGGTACCTCAACCGACCCGATCCGACATTTCAGAAGTTCAGAAGTATTTAAAAAATTCGATTTTTTCTTCTTCTTCAAAATGAAGCCAGTGTGTGTCTAACACACACAACTTTGCTATTTTTAAAGAATCTTTGGGCTGTTTCCAATATTTTATTAGAAATTTTTTTGATGGTGAAATTCTCATAAGGATCGGACAACTATATACGATCCGATATATATAATAATAATATAAGCTTCTGCTTAACTGCAAGGGTATATCAACTTAGGCTCCGCTCGAAGTTAGCTTTCCTTTCTTGTTTTTATACCCTTGCAGAGGGTATTATAATTTTGGTCAAAAGTGTGCAACGCAGTGAAGGAGACATCTCCGACCCTATAAAGTGTATATATTCTTGATAAGGATCACCTCCTGAGTCGATATAAGCATGTCCGTCTGTCCGTCTGTCCGTCTGTCCGACTGTCTGTTTCTACGCAAACTAGTCTCTCAGTTTTGGAGCTATCGAGTTGAAACTTTGCACATATCCTTCTTTCCTTTGCAGGCAGTATATAAGTCAGAACGGCCGGGATCGGTCGACTTTATCCTATAGCTGGCATATAACTGATTGATCGGAAATGCCATAACTTTGGTGTTTTTGAAGTTAGAAGGTTGGGACTTTCCACACATGTTATATTTGACCAAAATATCTGATATACAAAATCAGATTGTTTTTCCCAAAATAGAATCTGTATCAAATCCCATCTTACTAATTTAAAAAACACCAAAGTTATGCTCATTTCGATCGTTCTATGACAGCTATAGGATATAGTCGGTCGATCCTTATGAAATGTTGTACACAAGATATTTTGGTCAATTATAACATGTGTGGAAAGTCTCAACCCTCTTACTTAAAAAACACCAAAGTTATAGCATTTCCGATCAATCAGTTATATGGGAGCTAAAAGATATAGTGGGCCGATCCCGGCCGTTCCGACTTATGTACTACCTGCAAGGAAAAGAAGGATGTGTGCAAAGTTTCAACGCGATAGCTCCAAAACTGAGAGACTAGTTTGCGTAGAAACCGACAGACAGGCAGACAGAGGGACAGACGGATAGACGGACATGCTTATATCGACTTAGGAGGTGATCCTGATCAAGAACATATATACTTTATAGGGTCGGAGATATCTCCATCACTGCGTTGCACACTTTTGACCAAAATTATAATACCCTCTGCAAGGGTATAATAATGAAAATTGGTGAAGTTATAACGCCTTTCCCAAAAGAAGTCAATTCAACCTAGCGAGCGCTCCACAGAATTTTTGTAAGTTGTACCGAAAAACTGGCACTAAAATCCGAAAAACACGAATAAAAGTCGGAAACTTCAGTTTCAGGTGTAAAAATGTTGTCCTTTTTGTTTAAGGGGGCATGCGCAGTTGGGGGGCCAAAAAATAGTCATTATACCCTTGCAGAGGGTATTATAATTTTGGTCAAAAGTGTGCAACGCAGTGAAGGAGACATCTCCGACCCTATAAAGTATATATATTCTTGATCAGGATCACCTCCTGAGTCGATATGAGCATGTCCGTCTGTCCGTCTGTCCGTCTGTCCGTCTGTCTGTCTGTCTGTTTCTACGCAAACTAGTCTCTCAGTTTTAAAGCTATCGAAATGAAACTTTGCACACACCCTTCTTTCCTTTGCAGGCAGTATATAAGTCGGAACGGCCGGGATCGGTCGACTATATCCTATAGCTGCCATATAACTGATTGATCGGAAATGCCATAACTTTGGTGTTTTTTAAGTAAGAGGGTTGGGACTTTCCACACATGTTAAATTTGACCAACATATCTTATGTACAAAATTTCATAAGGATCGGCCGACTATATCCTATAGCTGTCATAGAACGATCGAAATTGGCATAACTTTGGTGTTTTTTAAGTTAGAAAGATGGGATTTGGTACAGATTCTATTTTGGGAAAAATAATTCAATATGCCAAATTTCATAAGGATCGGCCGACTATATACGATCCGCTTTATATCTAACAATAAAAGATGCGTGGCGCCACCTAGCGGACTGCGACTGAACTGCAAGGGTATATCAACTTCGGCTCCGCCCGAAGTTAGCTTTCCTTTCTTGTTTTTTCCGAATTTTTTTCTCGTAAACTATTGAATTTTTTTTTAAATGTCGTTTTTTTATGTGAAAGTACATTATTTTAACTTATATTTGAAAAAAAAAGTAGAAAATATTTATTGGTTTCAAAGTTAAGCCCCGTCGAAGTGAGGTCCGTCCGAAAAAGACGAGTTGCGGTGACCAACACTGTGAAAATCTGGATCGTTTGAAATCAAAAAATGAAACGGATTTACATTTATTAAAAGTTTATCTAATACTTGATCGAAGGATATTACAAAAAAAAAATATTTGACAAAATGGCGACCTTTCAAAGTTGAAAAATCGTTTTTCGTTAAAAAAAAGCGTTAGTTTTTCAGCTGTAAAAAAAAAAGTTTTGCATAAAAAAATCATTCCTTCGATTAAGTACTAGATTATTATGTAATAAAAGAGCATGCTAAATTTCAAGACAATCGGGTCACTAGTTTTCGAGTAAGAGTGGTCACCGACTTCAAAAACGTAGTTTTGAGAAAAACGTGTTTAAAGTTTCAACTCACCATTACACTTACCGGAGGCCCCTCCCTTTCAACATGTGTAGCTCAGTGTATTTTCACCGGATCGTTTCAAAATTTTGTGGACACATTTCTAAATGTATATAATTTAAGAAAATGCAAAAAACAAAAATTCGATTTTTTGAAAATTACAAGTGCGCATGACCCCTTAACAAAATCCCAGATATATTTTTTTTCAAAAGCTAAAACTTTTAACTATTGAAAAAAAAACAGTGTGTGTCTTGGGACACCCGTGAGGAACGAAGTCATATTTTCGATTAGCAGGCATGACAAGATGGAGGTCAATGAAGGTGAAACAGGATTGAATGAAGGCAAAAAATTATTTACAACAATAATTTGCAAAATTTATACAAAAATGATTTTTACTTTTACTTATTTATTCTAGGTATATAAATCTAATCAGTACGTCAAAATATCACAGGACAAAAATATCACAAAATAAAAAAAAAAAAACTGAGAAATAGTGCGAAAACAGATGAAATGCAATTGAAAATTAAAATTGAACATTGAAATTCCAAAACTGAATTTGTAAATTGGAGTTGAAAATTTAATTTGAAAATTGAAATTGAAAATTGAAAACTGAAATTGAAAATTGAAACTGAAAATTGAATATTGAAAAAATTTAGATTGACAATGAAAACTGAAGACATGAATTATAATTTAAAAATCATCTGTCTGTCGCATTTCTTCAAATAAGAGATAATTTGACGTGTGTTACTTTATTATACCCTTGCAGAGGGTATTATAATTTTGGTCAAAAGTGTGCAACGCAGTGAGGGAGACATCTCCGACCCTATAAAGTATATATATTCTTGATCAGGATCACCTCCTGAGTCGAAATGAGCATGTCCGTCTGTCCGTTTCTACGCAAACTAGTCTCTCAGTTTTAAAGCTATCGAGTTGAAACTTTGCACACACCCTTCTTTCCTTTGCAGGCAGTATATAAGTCGGAACGGCCGGGATCGGTCGACTATATCCTATAGCTGCCATATAACTGATTGATCGGAAATGCCATAACTTTGGTGTTTTAGGGCTTGTGTTAGAGGGTTGGGACTTTCCACACATGTTATATTTGACCAAAATATCTTGTGTACAAAATTTCATAAGGATCGGCCGACTATATCCTACAGCTGTCAGAGAACGATCGAAATTGGCATAACTTTGGTGTTTTTTAAGTTAGAAAGATGGGACTTGGTACAGATTCTATTTTGGACAAAATAATCTGATTTGCCAAATTTCATAAGGATCGGCCGACTGCATACGATCCGCTACATATCTAATAATATAAGATGCGTGGCGCCACCTAGCGGACTGCGACTGAACTGCAAGGGTATATAAACTTCGGCTCCGCCCTAAGTTTTCTTGTTTTTCTGATATTTTTGAAAAAAAATATTTTTGTGTGATATATGGACGTGTGATCCTTTTTTGCAATAATATTTAGGAATGATACTGAATGCAACAAGTGTTAAATTCTCAGAAGCCAAAAAATTTCGGCTTCTCCACGTTGTTAATCTGATAATATTTTGTAATTCGTAAATTTTTTTTAAAATTAAATTTTAAAATTTAAATTGAAAATTCAAAGTGAAAATTGAAATTAAAACTTTAAAGTGAAAATTGAAATTAAAACTTTAAATTGAATTCAAAATCATCTGTCCCACTTCTTCAAATAAGAGATAAGAGACGGAGAGAGAGAGAGAGGGTGAGGAGAAATAGTTATATCCTCTCACTCTACGAAGGAGAAGAAGACGGAGAGCCGTTTAACGTTACGTTACGGTTTTTCTTGGCTAGCCCTCCTCCGCCAAACTCATACCGCACCATAAGAAACTTCGTTCCAAAAACCCAAAAATTTGGAAATAGGTTGAAAAAAACGCGTTCAGAAATTTTTAAGCGCAAAAAAGTCCCGAAAACGGTTGTTGGGCTAAGCAGCCACCAGATAGGCTAATTAGAATATTGATAACTTGTTCATCTGCAGCGGCATTTAATCTTCTCTTTTGTCTCCCATGCGCTTGCGCATGCGCTTTTGGGAGCTTTGGAAGAGCTTCTGCGCCAAAGCTGTTCTTCTTCTTTTTGTATTTTGGGAGTTGTTATTGACGGGCAGCTATTTGTTTTATTGTGCGGAATTAGCTCAATAAATTGAATATAAACTATTGAATCTCGTCTTTAATTCGGTCGCTATCAAACTCTGATCGCTTAACATTGGTGACCCCGACGTGATCGCGCCCGAAGTTCAATCAGTTTAATTGCCCGAGAAACTGAAAAAACTGCGGTACGAAAAACTCAAAAACAAAAAAAATAACAAACATCTCTTGGTTTTCGATTTGATTCACTCGCGCTGGAGATTTGCGGGATGGAGTCTGGATGTGGAACTATTGGATCTGCTGCCGCAAGCCGGGAAAGGATGCTGCGGAGAAGAGCAGAGGTGACCTGCCAGGAGATGGAGGCGCTGCATCATAAGGTGAAGGCTGCAGCGCGGAATGAGGATGGCACCATTATGGCGCTGGAGTCAGTGGAGAAGCGTTTGCGTGAGCGGTTCACCGCGCTTCAAGAAGAGTTGGAGGAGCTTAACTTCAGCGAGATCGGGACTGAGCTTTATTGGAGATTCTCGCAGACGACTGATGTGCAGGTGGACATTCAAATGGAGGTTGCCAAGCACTCCATGAGAATTGCTGCCCACTCCACACTTCTCGACGGTGCCGGTGTCTCACCCATGCCATACAAGCCAGCCCCCTCCTTACCACCGTTGCCGATGCAATATTTAGCGGCGGCTATGTTGACTGGCCGGATTTCTGCGCTCTTTTTAAAAAAAATTGAAAAGCTCCGGTGGCTCATTTCATGCCTGCGCGAGTCAGCCTTGGAGACGGTGAGAGCGCTGGAAATTACTGACGCGAACTACGATGTGGCTCTTGACCTATTGCGCAATCGGTTTAGTAATCGGCGATTAATTTTCCAGTCTCACATCAACGAGATCCTGCAGCTTCGTGTGGTCGAGCCAGGTTCTGTTGCTACGTTGCGGAAGCTGCCGGATCGGTTCAATGGGCATATGCGGGCTCTCATGAGTTCCGGATCAGCTGCCGAGGTCCAAGGATGCTTGCTCATCCAGATTGTCCTTCAGAAGTTGGATCCGGCCACAAAAGCCAAGTGGGAAGACACTCTCGCCGGAAACAACGACAGCCTTCCGTCTTGGGAGTCCATGGCACGATTCTTGGAGTAAAGGTGCCGGACTCTTGAATGCGTCGACTTTTCTTTGGCTGCGTATCCACCAGCTAACCAAGTCGACTGAGGGAGATCTTCGAATAGCCGATCGTCGTGCATGATTATCAACGCCCGTCCAGCTCTAAGCGCCGTGTGTGATGTTTTGGCCCACGCGCTTCCTACATGTCCATGCTTCATTGCCTTGCCACTTAGTCAACGGTACGACGAAGTGCGACGGCTGAACCGCTGCTTTGTATGTTTGGAGGATGGTCATTTTGCACGCGGATGTTCAGCTGCCCGTTGTCCAAAGTGCAATCGCCAAAGCGACATCATGCTTTGTTGCACCATTGCGGGCAGCTACCCAGCTCTAACAACTCCCCACCACTACGAAGCTTGGGTTCCACCGCTGGTGTTGTTGTTGCTACCCCACTTTCCCACTCAATCAACACGGTCTTGACGCAGGATCGCCCTACTGAAGTGCTTCTGCCAACCGCCGATATCCTCATCCGTGGTCGATCAGGTGCCTTCCTGCCGTGCAGAGTGTTATTGGACTCTGGTTCACAAGTTCACCTTATCTCATCGCGGCTGGCAAGTCAACTTCAGCTTCGTCGCACCAAAAGCTGTGTAGCGGTCGCCGGTCTCGGCGCACTGAGTTTGCTACGGATGGATCCTCTGTTAATGTGTGTGTGAAGTCTCGACTAACCACATATTGTGCGAACCTAGAGGCGGGCTTAGTATCTCATATTGCGGACTGTCAGCCCAGCCTTCAAATTGATATTTCGAAATAGAAGATTCCTCACGGCAAAGCGCTGGCTGATCCCAACTTCCACAGACCGCAGGGTGTGGACCTGCTAATTGAAGCCAGCCTGTTCTTTAACGTATTGTCAGTTGGCCAAATCCAATTAGGTCACTGCCTCCCAGTAGCCCAAAATACACTATTTGGATGGGTGGTTTCTGGTCGCATTGGACTATCGCGAGAGGCTGGATTGCCCTATGCAGAAGGAGAAGAGGAGAAGAATCAACGTTCCGGACCTCCTGCACTCGTTAGGAGAACTCGATTCCCGCATTGGTCTATTGGGGGAGCAATGCATGGTCAAGGGTTTGGAAGAAGTTGGTGTGCCTTTTTCGCCCTGTGAGTTCTTAATCTTTAAGGGAATATCCCTTGTGTCTGCTGCCCTTCCAAAATTGTTATTGAAGGCCCACCCTTCAATAGGGGGGAGAATGTTGGGCTAAGCAGCCACCAGATGGGCTAATTAGAATATTGATAATTTGTTCATCTGCAGCGGCATTTAATCTTCTCTTTTGTCTCCCAGATTCGCAAGCACTTTGTTGTCATTTTTGTAGCGCATGCGGGCCGCTATTTGTTTTATTGTGCGGAATTAGCTCAATAAATTGAATATAAACTATTGAATCTCGTCTTTAATTCGGTCGCTATCAAAACTCTGATCGCTTCACAACGGTTTTTTAACCATAAATCAAGATTTTGAGGGTGTTACAAATATTTTAAACATGGTTTTGTGATATACTCGACCCAATAAACAATTCCAACTATGTCACTTCAAAAGTTCAGAATCACTGTTACACTGTGTAATTTTTGTCCAAACATTTTCCAAAAGTTATTTGGTTTGGAAGAAATTAGGGTGAAAGTACAAAAATTTGGAATCACTAAAGTGGAGCTGGTGGACAAATTTTAGTCCCTAGTTAGAATTTATATATTCGCATTCTAATGCTAAATACGCGTCGATTGGTACCTCAACCGACCCGATCCGACATTTCAGAAGTTCAGAAGTATTTAAAAAATTCGATTTTTTCTTCTTCTTCAAAATGAAGCCAGTGTGTGTCTAACACACACAACTTTGCTATTTTTAAAGAAGCTTTGGGCTGTTTCCAATATTTTATTAGACATTTTTTTGATGGTGAAATTCTCATAAGGATCGGACAACTATATACGATCCGATATATATAATAACAAGAAAGGAAAGCTAACTTCGGGCGGAGCCGAATTTATATACCCTTGCAGTTGAGTTGCAGTCCGCTAGGTGGCGCCACGCATCTTATATTATTAGATATATAGCGGATCGTATATAGTCGGCCGATCCTTATGAAATTTGGCATATCGAATTATTTTGCCAAAAGAGGAATCCATTGAAACTCCCATCCTTCTAACTTGAAAAACAACAAAGTTATAGCATTTCCGATCAATCAGTTATATGACGGCTATAGGATATAGTTGGCCGATCCTTATGAAATTCGACAAATCAGATTGTTTTTCCCAAAATAGAATCTGTACCGAATCCCATCTTTCTAACTTAAAAAACAAAAAAGTTATGCCAATTTCGATCGTTCTATGACAGCTATAGGATATAGTCGGCCGATCCTTATGAAATTTTGTACACAAGATATTTCGGTGCACACTTTTGACCAAAATTATAATACCCTCTGCAAGGGTATAATAATATAAGCTTCTGCTTAACTGTAAGGGTATATCAACTTAGGCTCCGCTCGAAGTTAGCTTTCCTTTCTTGTTTTTATACCCTTGCAGAGGGTATTATAATTTTGGTCAAAAGTGTGCAACGCAGTGAAGGAGACATCTCCGACCCTATAAAGTATATATATTCATGATCAGGATCACCTCCTGAGTCGATATAAGCATGTCCGTCTGTCCGTCTGTCCGTCTGTCCGACTGTCTGTTTCTACGCAAACTAGTCTCTCAGTTTTTGAGCTATCGAGTTGAAACTTTGCACACATCCTTCTTTCCTTTGCAGGCAGTATATAAGTCGGAACGGCCGGGATCGGTCGACTATATCCTATAGCTGGCATATAAGTGATTGATCGGAAATGGCATAACTTTGGTGTTTTTGAAGTTAGAAGGTTGGGACTTTCCACACATGTTATATTTGACCAAAATATCTTATATACAAAATCAGATTGTTTTTCCCAAAATAAAATCTGTACCAAATCCCATCTTTCTAACTTAAAAAACACCAAAGTTATGCCCATTTCGATCGTTCTATGACAGCTATAGGATATAGTCGTCCGATCCTTATAAAATTTTGTATATAAGAAATATCTTGGTCAAATATAACATGTAACATTGTAACATATAACAAAATATTGGTCAAATGTAACATGTGTGGAAAGTCTCAACCCTCCAACTTAAAAAACATCAATGTTATGGCATTTTCGATCAATCAGTTATATGGCAGCTATAGGATATAGTCGACCGATCCCGGCCGTTCCGACTTACATATATACTACCTGCAAGGAAAAAAGGGATGTGTGCAAAGTGCAAAAAAACAACTGATATTATAAAAAAAAACCTCTTGAAGAGGTAAAATACCGGTGACGAACCTGCATGTAAAACCAAATATATCTGATATCAATTTTTGTGAAGAAAATATGCTATATAGGTGTACAAAATTGAATATAAAAAATATTCTTATTCGGCACGTGCCTGATTTTTTTTGTTTTTCTTGCACGTGCCGAAAAAGAATATTTTTTATATGCAATTTTGTACACCTATATAGCATATTTTCTTCACAAAAATTCGTCGCCGGAAATCTTAAACTCCGAAGTTTTTCCAAGTAAGTACACCACTTTTATGATGTGATAGAACTCTGTGAAGGGGAGGAGGAGTGTTAATTTCTGTAGACTCCAAATTCGCTTCTGAAGAGATAAATCACATGAGTTTGGTGACATTGAATTTCTTTGCATCAAAATCACTTTATCCATCAATCTTTGTGTGTTACCTGTTCTTACATACCACCTTCGTCCGAACCGCCAACATACTGGCAATATTTGTCCGCTATTCATTTGGTTTTCGATCGTCTGTCTGATGGTGACCAACTGATAGCTCTGGCTAACTTTAATATCCCAGAACATATGTGGTCAAATGTTGAAAATTCACCGTCTTTACAGCTTAGTTCCCACCACGACAATTGCTTAATTGACCTTAAGTCTACACTTAAATCTCATAAAGTTCGTTTTTTCTGTAAGGCTGATTTTATGAAATTAAATAAGTTATTTTCGGAATTTGATTGGTCTGACTTACTGGCATGCGATGATATAAACATTGCATTACAAAAATTTTATTACACTTTAAACATATTTTTCGACGCTTGCGTGCCGTGAAAATATCCGCTTCAACGAATCCGCCTTAGCATACAAAGCACCTTATAAATTTAAGGAACAGTATGAGTAGGCTTTTAAATACACATAGATTACACAGTGTAACAGTGATTTTGAACTTTTGAAGTGACATAGTAGGAATTGTTTATTGGGTCGAGTATATCACAAAACCATGTTTGAAATATTTGTAACACCCTCAAAATCTTGATTTATGGTTAAAAAACCGTTTTTCGGGACTTGTTTGCGCTTAAAAATTCCTGAACGCGTTTCTTTTAACCGATTTCAAAATTTTCGGCAAAATTAGCTTTTGAAAAAAAAATATTTCTTCGATTTTGTTAAACAAAAAGAACAAACTTTTTACACCTGAAACTGAAGTTTTCGACTTTTGTTGGTGTTTTTCGGATTTTGATGCCACTTTTTCGGTACAACTTACAAAAATTCTGTCATTTTTGCCACATATCAATGTTTTCTCATTAATTCTGAATAAAATGAGACAAATTTCATCAAAAAATAATGCAAATTGGTGAAGTTATAACGCTTTTCCCAAAAAAAGTCAACTCAACCTTGCGTGCGCTCCGGAGTACCTGTGTGCATAAGACAGGAATATGCTCTTCTTCTTATAGTGCTCCCATGGTTTTATTGACTTTTTTTGGGAAAAGCGTTATTACTTCAACAATTTTTATTATTTTTTAATGAAATTTGTCTCGTTTTATTCAGTATCAAAGAGACAATATTAATATGTGGCATAAATGACAGAATTTTTGTCAGAAGAAAGCAATATACTCTTATTCTTATACACATTGTTACTCTGGAGCGCTCGCTAGGTTGAATTGACTTTTTTTGGGAAAAGCGTTATAACTTCACCAATTTTCATTATTTTTTGGTGAAATTTATCTAATTTTATTCAGAATTAATGAGAAAACATTGATATGTGGCAAAAATGACAGAATTTTTGTAAGTTGTACCGAAAAAGTGGCATCAAAATCCGAAAAATACGAACAAAAGTCGAAAACGTCAGTTTCAGGTGTAAAAATTTTGTTCTTTTTGTTTAACAAAATCAAAGATATATTTTTTTTTCAAAAACTACAACATTTCACTATATTAAATCGCTTATATTAACCGCCTTATCTATGCAACACCCTTCCTCGTAATATCTTTCTCCTATTCCTCGCTTATCTGTCTCGGATCTATTCCCGCGATTCGAGCCGTACGTTACGCGGCAGCGTCCCTCGGTCGGTTGGACGGGAGGTGGGCTGTACGTATGCAGTGGGAACCGCGCAAAAAAAATAAAAAAACACCGAAAATTTTAAAATCGGTTGAAAGAAACGCGTTCAGGAATTTTCAAGCGCAAACAAGTCCCGAAAAACGGTTTTTTAACCATAAATCAAGATTTTGAGGGTGTTAGAAATATTTCAAAAATGGTTTTGTGATATACTCGACCCAATGAACAATTTCTACTATGTCACTTCAAAAGTTCATTCACTTTTGTCATTTTTGTAACACCGTGTTATCTGGCTGTACAGTTAGTTATTCAAGATACTTAGTACCTCGGTCCAATTTCACCGTGCATAACGCAGAATGTTATTGGAGTTACATTCGCCGCTTCAGGATTCTGTTTACTCAGGATCTGAAGCAGTTTTATAACTTTGTAAACACTAAGCGTAAACATGTATCTTTTCCCAAACTGCTTACGTTTGAGAACTCTTATGCGAACACTGATCAAGTAATGGCCGATCTCTTTGCACAGTTTTTTCAAATTACGTATTCACCTAGCAGCAGCTCAGCTCAGTTACACTTATATCCAATCAGCCAACCTTATATTTTGCCCATCTTTCGATCAAAGTGGTGTGTTATCGGATCTTCTTAAGGTCAAGCCCGTGTATTCGCCAGACCCTGATGGAGTACCAGGCTATGTTCTGAAGTACTGCGCCGAGGCACTGTGCAAACCGTTGTTAAACTCTTTAATCTATCGCTGCAAACTTCGATCTTTCCCCTTATGTGGAAGGAATCCTTCATTATTCCGCTGCATAAAAAAGGGGAAAATCCGACGCTGCTAATTAGAGAGGCATCTCTAAATTGTCAGCGATTCCAAAGCGTTTTAAAAAACTTATCACTCCACATTTGCAACACCTATGAAGTTCAATAATAACTCCGTGCCAGCGTGGCTTTATGAAGCGCCGCTCCACCACTACCAACTTATTGGAGCTAACATCTTTTACCACGGATGGCTTCCGGAATGGCTTACAAACGGACGTCATATACACTGACATCAGCAAAGCATTTGACTCTGTTAACCATTCGCTTCTTATAAGTAAACTCAGTCTTTTGGGATTCCCAACTAATCTTCTTATCTGAATTTCGAGCTACTTATCTGGGAGAACCAACGTGTTTTCTTTAAAAATGTTACCTCGCGTTTAGTCCGCGCCACATCTGGGGTGCCCCAAGGAAGCCATCTTGGACCCCTACTATTTACACTGTTTGTTAACGACTTGCACTTGCCTTAACTAATTTACTTGTACTTATGTACGCTGATGATTTTAAGTTATGCCTTCAGTATAAATGCACTAGCGCCCAGTCTAAACTTCAATCCGATTTGGATAATCTTCAAAATTGGTGTTTACCAAATAATCTAAAGCTTAATGGATCGAAATTTAAACTCATGTCTTTTTACCGATCTAGTCCTTACCAGGCTATGTACTTTCTCTATGGAAACGCCTTAGAACGATTAACTCAGGTTAACGATCTAGGTGTCCTATTAGATTTGAGACTTAAATTTACCGACCATATATCTACCATGGTTAATAAAGCTATAGGTGTGCTTGGTTTTATTAAGAGATTGTCAAAAAAATGTAATGACCCATACATAACGAAAAACGTTTTATACATCATTGGTCTGTACGATTCTTGAGTGTGGATCGTGTGTATGGAGTCCTCAATACACCAAGAGTACACCAAGATCACATAGAATCTGTACAAAAAACTTCCGGACTTTCGCTCTTAGGGGATGGAAATCTTTACCCCCTCTACTCGAAGAAGTACATCGTAGTTAACTTTTACTAATCAACTTACCATCATTATCAAACCGCAGAACGATGCTGAGTGTCATGTTTCTATATAATCTTATTTATGGAAATGTAGACAGCCAGCATTTACTAACACGCGTAAATTATAACGTTCCTAGTAGAAGGACTAGAAACTTTCGTTCTTACTCTTCATCCATTGTAGTTCGACATATGCCCAACACGATCCGTTCAGGGTATTATGTTGGAACTACAATGGTCTCTACCACATCTTGTCACTTTGCTCCACTATAAAATCTTAAACGCCTTATCTGTGCAACGTTCTTCCTCATGATATCTTTTTCCTACTCTTCGCTTACACTACCTCGGATCTATTTCCGCGATTCGAGCCGTACGTTACGCGGCAGCGTTCCTCGGTCGGTGGACGGGAGGTGGGCTGTACGTATGCAGTGGGAACCGTGCAAAAAAAAATGGATAAACAAGCAGTCAACAGACTCAGAGGTGGGGGACACTGGTATTAACATCTGCATTTACATGTTCATAACATTGACCTTTCCTAGATTTAGTTATGTATAATTTACCATCTTATATTATATAAGAATTGTTCTTATGAAATAAAGTAAGTTGCGTCAAGGTACGGCACTTAAAACCAACCTACTTCCAGTGATCCTGTGTAAAACGGACCACAATTAGGACTTACCCAATTAGGACCAACCCAGGACTTCAAGTATCTCACATCAACTCCAGCCTGATCACAGCAAGCGCCTGGTCAACCCGATCAGTCCCGTGCAGAATACAGGTTCATTTAGTCAGACTACTTACGTTCTTTGACTTCGACTCCGGGACCTACCGTTACTCCCGCGAGTTCAAATTTGATGTAGTGGCCGCACAACGCTTTACGGACGAACATACTTATGTCTTCATAAATAATATAAGTTTTAAAGTGTAAAATCCTCTTGCCACTGATCTTTGTATAGAACGAACAATATGAGCATTTTTTTCAAGTATTCACAACAATGGACGTCCAAGAATTTCAAAATATTTTGGTCTTTTATTGTCTTTTCTGTCTATGCCGTCGAAAGGTTCAGTAAGTTTTTAAATTGTTTTTTAGGCTTTATCTTTGAAGTTGCTATCATGTTCATTTAAAAGGTTTTCATTTTCCCAAGTTCTATGGAACTTGGGCTGTGAACAAACGAATTAAAACTAAAATATTTACCTAGGGAAAGCTGTTTTAAAGATAGTTCACATAGATGAGCCTTAGCCTTATTATTTTGCTACCTCGATAATATCATATATAGGGTCAAGAACAGCATTTACATCAAGGGTCAACAGTGTGCTATTAAGAGGTCTGAATTCAATGTGTATGATCGTTTTCGCAAACATTTTGACAATGCTACACTATATTTAAAGGACGATTTTTATGTCTTTAAACGTAGAGAAAACTATTCAAAATAAAAGTCACTTGAAAATAAATCAAGTTTATGAAGCTTTAAAAAGAACTCATAACGAGGTTTATCCAAATCACCGAAATTGTTAATGCGTCCCATATGACTTTTTAAGGATTCCATTTTGGGCTTTATAATTCGATCTGTCAAATTTCATAAGGATCCTCCAACTTTATCACTCGCTCGCTAAGGCGGGATGAGAGTTGAGGTCCTGCTACGAAAGGCTGGCCTCGGGTGAGTGTTGGTTGTGTTTTGGTGTTCTTCTGGTGGTTCTGCTGGCGGTAGCAGCACACGGAGTCGATTACTTATAGGTGGTTCTTCCTGGCGGTCCATCTGACGGCAGCATCACTCTAAGTAGAGTGGGTTTCAAATACCACGAGATGATACTGGGTAAAAAATCGATTTACTCTGTATTCGCAACTGTCTTTATCATAGACCAGTTGATCTTTTATAAGATTAGAGAATAACATATGTTGTGGCCTAACTAAAGTTAGTTGGTTTATATTAATGGAAGTACGCATAGTAAGGTACATTTTAAAAAAAGTACGTGATAGGTACTAGTGTGGATCTGCTGATTCAGATCGCTTGGAATATACCTGTTGTGGCCGCAGAAGCTGGTAGAAATATTTAGCGCCCAAACTTGGGTCAACCTTCTGTGGCTAAGTAAATTCAGGACCTGTGATCCAGAATCTAGAAGCATGCGGCATAGCTAAAGGGGATTCGCTGGTCCATGGAGTTATACTTGGCTGGTTGGTAACAGAACGCCGGGTTCATTTGTAAGATGGGCTGAGGCTGAACACACCACTCATGATGAGCTGGATTGAAGTGGAGCGGTAGACGTATTTTTCCGCATTGTTACTTGACTTATTGCCTGACGCTCAAGGTGTTCTAACATTTGCTTCAGAGATTGTCGAGTTGTTGGATCATCACCAGATGGCTAGTTCTAGAGATGAAAGCGTTTGTGGGTCCAATATTTCCTCAATAATGAGTATAAATATTGGATCCCAGTTGTCTGTTGTGTAATATGCACATATATGCACACTTAATATTTTATATATATATATATATATATCGACCACCCGCTGTACCAAGAGTACTTACACTGTAGGGTAAACACTGTAACGTTTTGTGGCAGTGTTTACATTATTCAAGATCTCGAATCAACTTTGGACACCAATTTCATCAACAACATATATATCATTACATGGCGATCCTGTGATATCATTACAGTTGACACATTGAGTGTGTTGAGAGTGGCGACCGTTCGGAGCACGGTATCATGCAAACTGCGTAGCTGTTCCGCTGATCCATTAGTTATGGGGTGTACGAAAAGATCTTGAATAGTGGACTTAATCAACAGCCGTTTATTTTGGAATCGATTAGCCGTTGCCAGGCATCTTGGTAACTGGCCTTTCCGCCAATTGATGTTGAGATTAGGTGTTTGGCTTCTCCTACTGCACGATTTTCCAGATTCCAGAGATATTTACTGCGCCGCTGTAGTCTTAATTGTGGACGGATTTCGTGAAAATTTCGTAATATCGGAGCCATTGCTTGTAAACTCTGTCAATCTTTGGAATTTTGACTGGCGACATTGCGAACTTTTGAGGCGAAAGACGGCCTGTGTTTAACAACCTGCCTTTCTTCTGGTTCTTCGCTCAGAAAAGTAAAATATTCTCCTGGCTCGACCTGGAATCGATCGCTAGTACGACAATTTGTATATATGTTTGGGGGTCATGATAGCCAGCCTCAATGTCTTGCCACAATCTCTGTCCACAAATCCATCATATTGCCTTGGCCATTGTAAAATATTCATTATCTGCACTAAGTGCTAGCTCATGAAGCTTGTCATCCTTTTTTTTAAATGGGGTGCACACGTGGGTGAGCTGTCTTAGTCACTCATCGAAGTAACCTTCTTAGAGTAATCGCAATGTTGTCTTTTTTAAAGTTTCTTTTGGATAGCTGCATTGCTTTCAATTTGCTCATCAATTAGCATCTGTATTACGGGTTCTGATTCGGATCCCATGGCTTTTTCTCAAAAGGTTTAACGGTTTAACTACCGTGTGGCTTGTGTTCAGGTTGTGATTCAATAAAAAAGGATCACGTCGGGGTCACCACATGTGCGTCCGTAGGACGCGGGAATAACGGTAGGTCTCAGAATCTTAGTCAAAACCTATATAAGGACTGACTAATTGTCCTTTCGACCGCTTTTAGTTAAGCGTGGATGGCTGAGGCCAGAATGCAGATGCCAGGTGCATCACTCTAAATAGGTTTGGTTTTAAATACCACGAGATTTCTGCTGAGTTTGCTGATTTTGCTCCCCCGGTCAGTCTTACCGTTGATATTGACTGATGATTTTGGCTTCTGGCCAGATTCCGGTGATTTCTGCCGCCGTCTATTGGAGCTGGGAAATTGGGTCTTGGCACCAGGTTTCAACAGGACCTTCTTAGACAAAATTCTTTTAATGAAAGAACTCGATAGAATTTCACCAAGAGCTTGTTGAATTTTCGAATATGTATATATGAGCTTGCTTAAATTTTTTATTAATTTCTAAATGTTGCAGTCATAAAATTATGTGTGCTCTTAGTTTTTTACATAACGTGCGTATCTTGGATAAGTCTATCTTTATTTTTTTAAAAAAAATTACAGAAGATTAAATTCAATGTGTTTAAAAATATTATTTAAAAAAAAAGTAATCAAATGTACAACTATTAATATATTTTATCCATATTCGTACAAATAATGATGCACTCATACTGATACCGACAAACATGGTCGGTGAAGTTCACGTAGGTATAAGTTTAATGCGCTTATTGGAGCCAGCTTCTTCCGCTGGAGGAGCGGCTAAATGTGAAGCGCTTATATGCTCTATGAAGGAAAAGGCCCGCCACGTCCTTTTCAGGAATTAAGCTCGAAATAGAAAAAAAAATCGGACAAAAAGACTAGAGCATATTCTATTGGGACTTCCAGGTTTCAGGTTTCTTTTTGTAAAATCACCGTATGTTTACATTATGACGTGATGGCCCTTTCTTTCACAAACAGGAGGTGTACGCATGGGGGTAAGCATTATTGTTTGTTTCATAACAAAGCTATTGAATGGTTTGCCCACCGTTGCTTTTCCGCATGTGCTTGATTTCTATCTGGAGGAAGCGTTGACAGATCTGGCACAACAATACCACAATCTTTGTTGAAGCTAAATAAATTCATGAATTTTTTTTTTGAATGAGCATTAGAGAGTAGTGCTGAATTTAACCTTCCCTATTTTCTTTACTTAAGAGGCTTATGGAGAAACCACTGGAAACAAGAACAATAAAAGAAAGCTAATTTCGGGCGGAGTTCAAGATGATGTACCCTTACAGTCAAGTAGCAGCTTATATTTTAAGATATATATTACAAATTTCGGCTGTAGTCAAGATAGCCGATGGTAAGAGCGACCCTTGCGAGAATTGTAAATCGATCGATCAGTTTTATTCCGATGTATAAATCGGTATATTATAATGATGATCAGTATATTCATAATGAACGATGAGGAGTGGCCAAAGTGGAAACAATTCGCGCGGTTCCCACTGCATACGTACAGACCACCTCCCGCCCAACCGACCGAGGGGCGCCTGCCGCATAACGTACGGCTCGAATAGCAGGAATAAATTCGAGTTAGTAAATATAAGTTTAAATAGAAGGATTATAAAGAAAAAGAGGAAGAATTAGTGTGTCTTGAAGGTAATTTAAAATGGAAGTTTTCATATTTAACAGGGAAGAAAGAGAAATAATATGATACAGACCATTGTAGTTCGAACATAAAATCCTAAGGGGATCATGCTGTGCATATGTCGATCTACAATGGCTTAAGAATAAAGGACTAAAGCTTCTGGTCCTTCTATTCGGAACGTTAAACTGTAAGCGTGTTAGTAAGTGCTGGCTATCTACATCACCATTAATAGGGTTGCGTAAGAAAACGACACCCAGCATTGTTCTACGATTTGTTAAGAAGGGTAAGCTTATTAGTAGGAGTCTACTATTATACGAATCTTCACCTAGATTTGCGTCCCAGTTAAGTCCCCTGGGGACACCAGACACATGAGCCGTACTCCAGTATCGGACGGACCAAGGATATAAATAAGCTTTTAGTAATATAAGGGTCGTTAAATTCTTTAGCCCATCTTTCAATAAAATCGAGAACACCTTTAGCCTTTAAACCATTGAAGAAATATGGTCGAAAAATTTAAGTTTTATGTCTAAAAGGACACCAAGATCATTAACCTGAGATAATTTTTCTAAGGCAATCCCAGAGAGATAGTACGAAGCCTGGTGAGGACTAGTACGATAAAAAGACATTAGTTTGCATTTTGATCCATTAAGTATTAAGTCATTAGCTAAACACCATTTTTGAAAATTATCGAGATCCGACTGGAGTCTGTTTTGGGCAGACGGGAACTTATATTGCAGACAAAGCTTAACATCGTCTGTGTACATTAGTACCAGCGCGTTAAACAAGAGTGAGTGATTAACTGAATCAAACGCTTTACTAAAATAGTCTGTGTAAATAACATCAGTTTGAAGTCCCTTTTGGAAGCCATCTAAAACAAAGGATGTCAACTCCAATAAATTAGTGGTGGTAAAGCGACGCTTAATAAAACCATGCTGACATGGAGAAATTATTGATGAGCATAGGTGTTGCAAATGAGGAGTCATTAATTTTTCGAATAACTTTGGAATCGCTGACAATTTTGAGATGCCTCTGTAGTTGGCAGCATCGGATTTTTTTCCTTTTTTGTGCAGAGGAATTATAAAAGATTCCTTCTATTTAAAGGGGAAAATCGATGATTCCAAAGATAAGTTGAAAAGTTTTTGAAGAGGCCTTCGTGTTTACAAAGTTATAAAACTGCTTTGGATCCTGAGTGAACTGAATCCGACAGCGGCGAATATAATTTTTATTACATTCGGGCTTTTAAGTATCTTGAGAAATCAATGCTGCTACAGGTTCTTTTATATTTATTTAAAAGCCTGTCTTTATCTGTTTTTAATTTTGTTAGGCACCTTGAAAGCCAAGGATGATTATTTGTAGCGGACGGATATTTCCACGGCACACTTAAGTCAAAAAATGAATTTATCTAGGATGATATTTTTATCAGTGCATGCCAGAATATCGATGCGCAGGAAGGCTTCTGATTGACACCAGAATTGGTTTCAATTGAAACTTCAAGCGTAGGGTGGTATGGATCTTCAGGGGATGAGAGGGACAAAGCTCTGGAAAGGGTGGTACCATCTGGATCAGATACAAAACATAAGTCAAGAAGCCGACCTAACGAATTTCTAACATGGTTTATCTGGTCTAGGGTCAAGTCAAAGATGCCCGCCGTGAAATCATGATGGGTGGAAAGTGATAAGAAAGATACATTTTCAGTATTTGACCAATTGAGTTCTGGTAAATTAAAGTCACCAAGAACTACCAGAAGGTCAATATCGGACATAAGATTAGAAACAGACTGTATAGCCGACACGTGATGCCAGTATGTAGGCGGCTAGGAAGATGGTGGAATGTAAGAACATGAAATAAACAAAGATTGAGCAGACAATATGACTTTAACGCAAATTAATTCCAAATCACCAAACTCTGGTAACTTTACCTCTTCAGAAACGAAATTGGAGTCAATAGAAATTAAGACTCCTCCTCCTCTTCACAGAGGTCGGTCACGTCTAAAGTCCAAGTAGTGTACCTACTTGGAAAAACTTCGGAGCAAAAGATCTCCGGCTTTAACCAGGTTTCAGTAAAAACTTTAATATGGGTCGCAAAGGAAAAAATATCAGAATAGAGTCTAGGGAGCTTGCTACGTAGGCCGCTACAATTCTGATAGGTAAGATTGGTAGAAGATGTTAGTTTTTTGAAGAGTCGGATTGGACAGATGTTGGGAGCTTGACTCCAGCAGGCTTCGAATTTTTTCTCCTTTACCTTTCTCGGCTGATGCACTTGTACAAATATGTCCTCTAGCCAGGAGCCAGGCGAACATAGCGTCACAAACATCGGCACTGGCACACGTATTATGAAGGATGACATGCGCCTCGAGTAGAAGTATTTAAATTTCCAAATGTCTTCCACTCTAATAACGGCCTTGGTTTTGGCTTTGATATAAGCCGAGATATCAATCTCCGAGGTATCGGGTTAATTCTAGAGTATTCCTGGGAATCACTTGGAGTGATGCCATGGAGGACAAAGCAGACAAGTTATGCTCTGCTACGGTAAATTCGGGTGCTGACCTTTCATTTACCGTCCCTGCTCTTGGAGTAGCAAGGGAAATGAGCGGCTGCCTTTTTGCGGGAGGATCCAGCTGTCCCGCGCTCTCTGGAGCTGCAACTTCCCTAGTAGCAGATTTTTTCCGCTTAGGAGATTCATTCAACAGCTGAAAGCTATTGAATTGAACTTCCAGCGCACTGAGTTGATCGTTGATTTTTCGGAAACCAACGATCAAATCTTTAAACCCACTCTTGGTCTGTCGCATGAATGATCCCATTTCATCTTGGACAGCTTGGCACCCACTGCAGTTATAATGGAGGCCAACACGGCGGGATATGGCATCCGAGACAGATGCAGTAAGGCCAGCACATTTGGCATGTGAGACACCTTCGCACAGCCAACAATAGATGCTGGCCTGGGACGAAGATATCGGCTTATTGCACTATTTTAATGAGCAGACAACATTATATTCCATTTTAAAAAATTACAAATTAGCAAAAATGAATTTATAATTTTTTAAATTTTCTATTATTATTATTTTTTTTTTATTTCAAGCAAATTAGCCTTCAACCACTGTACCAACTAAGGTTAATAAAAGGTAGGTAGAGGAGGGAGTTAGTAGAGAGAGAGCTACGGGAAGTGTAAAGAAATGCGTGCAAAAAGATAAGAGCAGAATTAACTGCAAAAATTAAATAGGCAGAGAGTAAAAAAGAAGCAGAGCTATATTTGGATTGCGACTTTTTAATTTTATTAAATGCTCACACAAATATGGCACTGCACAAGCGCGTAGCGATACGGGTATAACTTTAATATTAAGACACAATATAAGTAATGAAAATCAAGTGCTTAAATTAAGGTTTCAAAACCGCGTTTGGCAAAAATAGAATTTATCGCAAGCGCAAAAAATAATCACGACCGTTCGCTATGAAGTGAAGGAAGATGTTTTGAGTTTTGAGTAGTTTTAAGAAACAAAATCTTGCGATCCCTGCTCTCCTCTCTGTGGCTGAGACCACTGGGCGTTGCCCGCATGCTTGCTGCACTCTGCACTCCTTAGTCCTGTCGCGCCGCACATTCTGCCGCAACTTCTTTTGTGGTATTTCACAAAGGTTTCATCAGTGACTGCAGATCCATCAAGTATTCTTTAAAAGACTCCTCTCGTCCCCTCGAACCTGATCCACGAATTTTTCGAAATACCCTTTGACAAAAAAAATGTTTCGAAACTCCTCCTGAATTTACCTATCAGAATTGTCGGGGTCTACGTAGCAAGCTCCCTAGACTCTATTCTGATAGTCTCTCCTTTGCGTCCCATATTATAGTCTTCACTGAAGACTGGTTAAAGCCGGAGATCTTTTGCTACGAAGTTTTTCCAAGTAGGTACACTACTTGGACTTTAGACGTGACCGACCTCTGCGAAGAGGAGGAGGAGTCTTAATTTCTATTGACTCCAATTTCGTTTCTGAAGAGGTAAAGTTACCAGAGTTTGGTGATTTGGAGTTCATTTGCGTTAGTCATATTGTCTGCTCAATCTTTGTTTATTTCATGTTCTTACATTCCACCATCTTCCGAGCCGCCTACATACTGGCATCACGTGTCGGCTATACAGTCTGTTTCTAATCTTATGTCCGATATTGACCTTCTGGTAGTTCTTCATGACTTTAATTTACCAGAACTCGATTACTGAAAATGTATCTTTCATATCAATTTCCACCCATCATGATTTCACGGCGGGCATCTTTGACTTGACCCTAGACCAGATAAACCATGTTAGAAATTCGTTAGGTCGGCTTCTTGACTTATGTTTTGTATCTGATCCTGATGGTACCACCCTTTCCAGAGCTTTGCCCCTCTCAACCCCTGAAGATCCATACCACCCTTCGCTTGAAGTTTCAATTGAAACCAATTCTGTCGTCAATCAGAAGCCTTCCCGCGTAGCAAAGAAGATTCGTTGTTTAAACTTAATTTGTTAATCGATACTTTTGACTGGTCCGAGATTCTGGCATGCACTGATATAAATATCATCCTAGATAAATTTTATTTGACATTAAATACATTCTTTGACTTAAGTGTGCCGTGGAAATATCCGTCCGCTACAAATAATCCTCCTTGGCTTTCAAGGTGCCTAACAAAATTAAAAACAGATAAAGACAGGCTTTTAAATAAATATAAGAGAACCTGTAGCAGCATTGATTTCTCAAGATACTTAAAAGCCCGAATGTAATAAAAATTATATTCGCCGCTGTCGGATTCAGTTCACTCAGGATCCAAAGCAGTTTTATAACTTTGTAAACACGAAGGCCTCTTCAAAAACTTTTCAACTTATCTTTGGAATCATCGATTTTCCCTTTAAATAGAAGGAATCTTTTATAATTCCTCTGCACAAAAAAGGAAAAAAATCCGATGCTGCCAACTACAGAGGCATCTCAAAATTGTCAGCGATTCCAAAGTTATTCGAAAAATTAATGACTCCTCATTTGCAACACCTATGCTCATCAATAATTTCTCCATGTCAGCATGGTTTTATTAAGCGTCGCTTTACCACCACTAATTTATTGGAGTTGACATCCTTTGTTTTAGATGGCTTCCAAAAGGGACTTCAAACTGATGTTATTTACACAGACTATTTTAGTAAAGCGTTTGATTCAGTTAATCACTCACTCTTGTTTAACGCGCTGGTACTAATGTACACAGACGATGTTAAGCTTTGTCTGCAATATAAGTTCCCGTCTGCCCAAAACAGACTCCAGTCGGATCTCGATAATTTTCAAAAATGGTGTTTAGCTAATGACTTAATACTTAATGGATCAAAATGCAAACTAATGTCTTTTTATCGTACTAGTCCTCACCAGGCTTCGTACTATCTCTCTGGGATTGCCTTAGAAAAATTATCTCAGGTTAATGATCTTGGTGTCCTTTTAGACATAAAACTTAAATTTTTCGACCATATTTCTTCAATGGTTTAAAGGCTAAAGGTGTTCTCGATTTTATTGAAAGATGGGCTAAAGAATTTAACGACCCTTATATTACTAAAAGCTTATTTATATCCTTGGTCCGTCCGATACTGGAGTACGGCTCATGTGTCTGGTGTCCCCAGGGGACTTAACTGGGACGCAAATCTAGGTGAAGATTCGTATAATAGTAGACTCCTACTAATAAGCTTACCCTTCTTAACAAATCGTAGAACAATGCTGGGTGTCGTTTTCTTACGCAACCCTATTAATGGTGATGTAGATAGCCAGCACTTACTAACACGCTTACAGTTTAACGTTCCGAATAGAAGGACCAGAAGCTTTAGTCCTTTATTCTTAAGCCATTGTAGATCGACATATGCACAGCATGATCCCCTTAGGATTTTATGTTCGAACTACAATGGTCTGTATCATATTATTTCTCTTTCTTCCCTGTCAAATTTGAAAACCTCCATTTTAAATTACCTACAAGAGCATACTAATTCTTCCTCGTTTTCATTATAATCCTTCTATTTAAACTTATATACTATACTCATTATACTAACTCGAATTTATTCCCACGATTAGAGCCGTACGTTATGCGGCAGGCGCCCCTCGGTCGGTTGGGCGGGAGATGGGATGTACGTATGCAGTGGGAACCGCGCGAAAAACTAGTAGGAGGATTTTCAGATGATGATTTGCAGTTGCCAGCAGTCCTCGAGGTCGGTGAAGTAGAGCATTCAAGGCCATAAGACAGAGGGGCAACAGAGATACTGCAGAAAAATGTAAGCACCGGTTACAAAGACAGTTGGTGATAGGATGGAATTTCCATGGAGAATTCCATGGCCATTTCCATGACCAAATCGCAATATCAAGGAGACAAAAGATGGTGTGGTTGCCTGAGGGATAGGCTGTCAATAGCGGTGACAGAATCCTTAGACGTTTGGACAAAAATAACAAAAGGTACATCGAGAGCCTTCAAATATATTTATTTATTTCGTGAAAAAGATCGGCCCGCAGTGAAGGATGTATGCGGGCTTCCCACAGATTAACCTAAAATCGATCAACTTTGCGTACCCAACCCCCAAAACAATTTCATTTATGAGGATTTTTTACCAGCCTTGACCTAAGGGACTGGCAGATCCCAGAAGAGGACGAAAGCAGAAAGTAATCTGTCTTCAAAGTACCAGGAAAAGGTCTGCACCAGTGGAGGGTGATGCCGTTCGGATTGCACCCAGCTTTGGCAACGTTCCGAAAAGACTTGGACCACGTCATTGGCCCGGATATGGCTCCACACGAGTTCGAGTACCAAGATGACATATTCGTGATCGGATGCACAAAAGAGTAGCATATGGAGAATTTAAAGGAAATATTCCGGAGACTGAAAGCGGTGGATAAATACGGACAAATGAAGTTGCTTACACTAGTGTGATTTTGATCGGGGCGGAGAAGAACTACTCGACAACCGAGAATGAGTGCCTAGCTATTGTTTGTGCAATTAGGCAGATGAGTCCTGAAGGGATACCAGTTCGACGTGATCACAAACCACATATCGCTGAAATGGCTCATAGAGAGCCCGCTTGGAAAAATGCGAGATAGGTTTTTTGAACTTCAACAGTTCGACAACATAATCATGCATTATGCATTTTCTTTTTGTTTTTTTTTTTCTGATGCATTTTTTCGTTAGTCGGTATGGAAGATGTTAAGGAATGCCTCAGCAAACCAAATCGTCGACTAAATAAGCGCGCTTAAAGAGAAGATGACGAAAATCCTTTAAAAGAACACGGATTAAACTAAAGAAGCAGGCCTGACTAGCCGCCACGTACCGTGGGCGCCATGACGATGATATGTGCGGATTTTATAGGTCCGTGGCCGAGATCAAAACATGGAAATACTATTGCATCAAGTTTCTATTGTTGATGATTGATAGATTACACATTGTAACAGTGATCCTGAACTTTTGAAGTGACACAGTAGGAATTGTTTATCTGGTCGATTATATCACAAAACCATGTATAAAATAGTTGTAACACCCTTAAAATCTTGATTTATTGTTAAAAACCGTTTTTCGGGACCTTTTTGTGCTTAAAAATTCCAGAACGCGTTTTTTTCAACCGATTTCAAAATTGCCAGTGTTTTTCAATAATTTAAGGTTGTAGCTTTTGAAAAAAAACATATCTTCGATTTTTTTTAACAAAAAGGACAAAATTTTTACACAAGGAACTGAAATTTTCGACTTTTATTCATGTTTTTCGAATTTTGACGCCAGTTTTTCGGTATGACTTACAAAAATTCTGTCATTCATGCCACATATCAATGTTGTTTCATTAATGCTGAATAAAACGAGACCAATTTCATTAAAAATATGAAAATTTTTGAAGTTATAACGCTTTTCCCCAAAAAGTCAATTCAACCTTGCGAGCAGTATCAGAATATAGCGTTATAGCGCTTTGGGAAAAGCGTTGTAACTTCAACAATTTTTATAATTATGCCCTTGCAGAGGGTATTATAATTTTGGTCAAAATTGTGCAACGCAGTGAAGGAGACATCTCCGACCTTATGAAGTAATATATATTTTATTATATATTATATTATATATTATTATATTATATTATATATTTTTATAGTATTATATATAATATTATATATTCTTGATCAGGATCACCTCCTGAGTCGATATGAGCATGTCCGTCTGTCCGTTTCTACGCAAACTAGTCTCTCAGTTTTAAAGCTATAGAGTTGAAACTTTATATATAGAGCACATACTCTTCTTTCCTTTGCAGGCAGTATATAAGTCGGAACGGCCACGATCGGTCGACTATATCCTATAGCTAACTGATTGATCGGAAATGCCATAACTTAGTTGTTTTTCAAGTTAGAAGGATGGGAGTTTCAATGGGTTCATCTTTGAGCAAAATAATTCGATATGCCAAATTTCATAGGGATCGGCCGACTTTATACGACTTTATATAGATGGCTCAACTGCAAGGGTATATAAACTTCGGCTCCGCCCGAAGTTAGCTTTCCTTTCTTGTTTTTTAATGAAATTGAAATATTTAATGAAATATGTGGCATGAACGAGAGAATTTTTGTAAATTGTCGCAAATTTAGTTTCGTGTGTAAAGACGTTGTCCATTTTGTTTAAAAAAATCGAAGATATGTTTTTTTTCAAAAGCTACAACATTTAAATATTAAAAAACACCGGCAATTTTCAAATCGGTTTAAAAAATGCGTTCAGGAATGCTTAAGCGCAAAAAGGTCCCGAAAAACGGTTTTTTAACAATAAATCAAGATTTTTAGGGTGTTACAAATATTTCATACATGGTTTTGTGATATACCGACTTTTCATGCATGCATCGGCAAGGAGCAAATAGTAAAATCCGGAAGAGTACATAGTTCCCCACTTATTGCGGATCAACAAGAAGCTAATGAGCCACGACAAGATCAACAAGCAGAGCCGCAGACGGACCCCAAACCACAAGCCCAAGGTTGTCAACTCACAACTGAAGAGCACAGAGTGCAAGGGCCAGTAACCAAGGAAAGTCAAGAAGTAGAAGTCACCTCCTATCTGGCATGGGTGACATGCATCTCCAAAAGGGAGCAAGAAGCAAGGTCAAGAGAGGACCAAGTGTCCTGTATGCGCACTGACCAACCAGAAAGAAGGTCTAGTACTTCATGGGATGCCCAAGAAGAATGGTTACAAGGGCGCGCAACAAGGCGAAGGAGACAACAGGCGGGATAGAATTAATCGTTGGTATCGTATCAATGTTGGAGATCTCACCCACATAATGCAAAATTTTTTTGTTATTCACATTAGATTTTTAGTAACTAGTTTTAAGATCCACAATATGTTCTAGTGCAAGGGTACACATCGGTTCACTGAGACGGTTCAATAACAACGCACAGCCGCATTGGATTGAGTCCCTCAATGGGGTGGGGAGAATGTTGGCACCTAGTGCCAAGACCTACTACCCTATATGCACACTTAGTAATTTGATCCAATCAATATGCATCAGCATGTCGCAATATACAAACCCACAAACCCACCATCTATAAATAATTTGTAATAAGCATAAAACTATATCCAACCTATTAACCCAGCACTAGTAGACGGCGCCAGAAGCAGAATCAGCATATCAGCGGGAAGAATGACCGACTGACCGATGCAAGCAAAAACCAGCCAGCTAAGCCGAAATACGTGTGCAAGCAGTACATGAACAAACAATCTGAGTAAGCAGACTCAGAAGTGGGTGACCCTGGCATTAACATTAGTTTTAGCACGTCCATAACATTGACCTTTTAATTTAGCATCTTATATAAGAGTTGTTCTTCTGAAATAAAGATAGTTCCAAAATCAGAGTCAATCGTCTCGTTACTCAGTGTCTGAACCACGGCACTTAAAATCAACCTACTTCGAGTGATCCTGTGTAAAACGGTTCACAAGTAGAATCCGCGGCATACCAGTCTGCTTCAAGTGTTGCTCCCGTGAAACGGACCACAAGTAGACCCCGCGTTACCTAACTACTCCAAGTGTTGCTCCCGTGAAACGGACCACGAGGAGAACCGCGGGATACCAGTCTAGTTCGAGTGCTGCTCCCGTGAAACGGACCACCAGCAGACCCCGCGTTACCTAACCTACTTCGAGTGTTGCTCCCGTGAAACGGACCGCCAGTAGGACCGGCCGATAAGGAATTAGCCAAACCCCCACACCACCGGTGCTCGAGGAAAACCACCCCAGGACTTCAAGCACATCAACTCCAGCCTGATCACAGCAAGTGCAGTCCTTTGCAGAACCCAGGTAAATTTAGTCAGACTACTTACGTTCTTTGACTACGACTCCGGGACCTACCGTTACTCCCGCGAGTTCAAGTTTGACGTAGTTGCCGCATCACGCTCTACGGACGAACAGTTATATCAGCATTTTTTTCACGACAAAGGCCGTCCATTTAGAGCTGGTGAGGAATCTGTCCACCGCCGCCTTTCTGCATGCACTGAGGAGGTTTATTTCTATCAGGAAGACGGATCTGGTCCGACAACGCCACCAATTTCGTTGGAGCCAAAAATCAGTTAACTTCAGTTAACTCAGCGACTTAAAGAGACAATTTCTTAGCAACGAGCACCAGAAAGCAATCTAGGATTGTTGCCTTCCAGAGTCCATTGAATAAAAGTTCATCCCAAGACCACGAAGTATTATTTCTACAGGGTCGTGGGCTCGGCTGTACTAAGGGCCGACGATTTGCAGACGCTGGTGTACAATATTGCTGAAGTGATTAATTCGAGGCCATTGGTTTCTCTCTCTGAAAACCCCACTGAGCTGGTGTCCTGACTCCTAATCATTTTCTGCCTCCTTCTAGGTCCAGTGAGCCAGACCTGACAAAACTCAACATAAACCGGCTAGATGCTTGGCAACGCGTCGTCTTTCTTCAGCAGTGTTTCAAGCGTTCAGCCGCGGTCCCGCGTCTTTTCTTCATTTCGGTTTTCAACCCTACGCAGTCACATATGTCATTTGTATAAAACCAAATCAATTAAATAAATTGTATTAGAAAGTATAGGAAAGCTAACTTGTGCAAGGTTGTGCCATTTCTGATCGTTCAGTTACATGGGAGCTATAGAATATAAGATCGCCCAACTGATCTTTGGCAAATCGGATTAATTTTTGGCAAAACACCAAAGTTATGCCAATTCCGATCATTTTATGTCAGCTATAGGATATAGTCGGCCGATCCTTATGAAATTTTGTACATAAGATGTTTTGGCCAAATTTAACATGTGTCGAAAATCCCAACCCTCTAACTTAAAAAAAAAAACACCAAAAATATGGCATTTCCGATCAATCAGTTATTTGGCAGCTAAAGGACATAGGCGATCGATCCCAGTCTTTCCGACTTATATACTATCTGCAAACAAAAGATGAAGGATGTGACAACTCGAGAGCTCGCAAACTGAGAGACTAGCTTGCGTGGAAACAGAGAGACGGACAAGCTTATATCGACTCAGGAGGTGATCCTGATCAAGAATATATATACTTTATAGGGTTTGAGATGTCTCCTTCACTGCGTTGCACATTTTTGACCAAATTATTATACTCTCTGAAAAGGTATAAAAATCTCAAGGGGATCAAAGGCATTTAGTCGTTTCCCGAAGAAAGGCGGAAGTGGATGGGAGCAAGTTAGGGAAGAAACAATCCAACATCTCCGTCACATCCCGATCCCGATCGGGGAATACCACAGTCCAGTCAGAAGACAGACTTTAATAATACATTCAAAATATCAAAAATTCTTTTTGCTCTTATACATATATTGTTTTCGCGCAGTTCCCACTGCATACGTACAGCCCACATCCCGCCCAACCGACCGAGGGGCGCCTGCCGCATAACGTACGGCTCGAATCGCGGGAATAAATTCGAGTTAGTATAATGAGTATAGTATATAAGTTTAAATAGAAGGATTATAAAGAAAACGAGGAAGAATTAGTATGCTCTTGTAGGTAATTTAAAATGGAGGTTTTCAAATTTGACAGGGAAGAAAGAGAAATAATATGATACAGACCATTGTAGTTCGAACATAAAATCCTAAGGGGATCATGCTGTGCATATGTCGATCTACAATGGCTTAAGAATAAAGGACTAAAGTTTCTGGTCCTTCTATTCGGAACGTTAAACTGTAAGCGTGTTAGTAAGTGCTGGCTATCTACATCACCATTAATAGGGTTGCGTAAGAAAACGATACCCAGCATTGTTCTACGATTTGTTAAGGAGGGTAAGCTTATTAGTAGGAGTCTACTATTATACGAATCTTCACCTAGATTTGCGTCCCAGTTAAGTCCCCTGGGGACACCAGACACATGAGCCGTACTCCAGTATCGGACGGACCAAGGATATAAATAAGCTTTTAGTAATATAAGGGTCGTTAAATTCTTTAGCCCATCTTTCAATAAAATCGAGAACACCTTTAGCCTTTAAACCATTGAAGAAATATGGTCGAAAAATTTAAGTTTTATGTCTAAAAGGACACCAAAATCATTAACCTGAGATAATTTTTCTAAGGCAATCCCAGAGAGATAGTACGAAGCCTGGTGAGGACTAGTACGATAAAAAGACATTAGTTTGCATTTTGATCCATTAAGTATTAAGTTAGCTATTATTAGTTATTATTAGCTAAACACCATTTTTGAAAATTATCAAGATCGGACTGGAGTCTGTTTTGGGCAGACGGGAACTAATATTGCAGACAAAGCTTAACATCGTCTGCGTACATTAATACCAGCGCGTTCGACAAGTGTGAGTGATTAACTGAATCAAACGCTTTACTAAAATAGTCTGTGTAAATAACATCAGTTTGAAGTCCCTTTTGGAAGCCATCTAAAACAAAGGATGTCAACTCCAATAAATTAGTGGTGGTAGACATTTCTCCTGACATGGAGAAATTATTGATGAGCATAGGTGTTGCAAATGAGGAGTCTTTAATTTTTCGGATAACTTTGGAATCGCTGACCATTTTGAGATGCCTCTGTAGTTGGCAGCATCAGATTTTTTTGACCCCCTACAAATCGAACCGCCCTAATATATGTACATATTTACGGACTTACGCACGTTTCCGGCGATGAAAGGCCGTCAAAGTTTTTTATCTAGATCTGCAACTTTTCGTCACTTTTATCGTTGCAAGTTAAGGAATATTGTTAAAATATAAATGAATCTAAATAAAAGTTTATTCTAAATTGAAAAGTACAATTATTCACATACGTTAAACTTATCTAATCTGTTATGATCTAGCTCTGGGATCTAGCACAAGAGTCGATGCCGGACGAAAGGGATGTGGCACGAGATCAATGGGGCTGCACGACGACATAGGGGTATCGCTTTGCTCTCTTTATTTATTTCAAAAACATTAAAGCATGGTTAAAGCTTCGACACTCTGATCGGTTCACCGCTGCCCTAAGCATATTTGATTTAGTTGCTTTATTTATATACAAAATGCCCACATTCTGTTAAGGCAATATCGACTTCCCTTGGCTAACCAAACTATAAAATAAATGTATTGATTTTTTCTGCCATTGTCAGCACAAAATATAGTTGACTGTTACAAGTTACAAAAGAAAGAAAAACAAGAAAGGAAAGCTAGCTTCGGGCGGAGCCGAAGTTTATATACCCTTGCAGTTGAGTCGCAGTCCGCTAGGTGGCGCCACGCATCTTATATTATTAGATATATAGCGGATCGTATATAGTTGGCCGATCTTAATGAAATTTGGCATATCGAATTATTTTGGGGGAAAGAGGAATCCATAGAATCCATAGTCCCATCCTTCTAACTTGAAAAACAACGAAGTTATGGCATTTCCGATCAATTAGCTATATGGCAGCTATAGGATATAGTCGACCGATCCTGGCCGTTCCGACTTATGTACTGCCTGCAACAGAAAGAAGGGTGTGTCCAAGTTTCAACTCGATAGCATTAAAACTGAGAGACTAGTTTGCGTAGAAACAGACAGACAGACAGACGGACGTTGTCTGTAAAAAGTAAAGATGCGTGTGCATAATCATATTTTGATGCTAACAATTAGAGTGAGGTTTCCAAGAGAGTGATTTTTATACCCTTGCAGAGGGTATTATAATTTTGGTCAAAAGTGTGTAACGCAGTGAAGGAGACATCTCCGACCCTATAAAGTATATATATTCTTGATCAGGATCACCTTCTGAGTCGATATAAGCATGTCCGTCTGTCCGTCTGACCGTCTGTCCGTCTGTCTGTCTGTCCGTCTATCTGTTTCTACGCAAACTAGTCTCTCAGTTTTAGAGCTATCGAGTTGAAACTTTGCACACATCCTTCTTTCCTTTGCAGGTAGTACATAAGTCGGAACGGCCGGGATCTGTCGAATATATCCTATAGCTGTTATATAACTGATTGATCGGAAATGCTATAACTTCGTTGTTTTTCAAGTTAGAAGGATGGGAGTTTCAATGGGGGTTCCTCTTTGGGCAAAATAATTCGATATGCCAAATTTCATAAGGATCGGTGAACTTTATACGATCCGCTACATATCTAATAATATAAGATGCGTGGAGCCACCTAGCGAACTGCGACTCAACTGCAAGGGTATATAAACTTCGGCTCCGCCCGAAGTTAGCTTTCCTTTCTTGTTATCTTAAAGCGAACAGACGTTTTTTTTGTGCGCTCTGCGTTTTTATTAAATTTTTTTATTTATTAACTTAAAACAATCCGGTGTTTATTTATATTTATAAAAACCAATTTTTTACATTTAAACATCCGAATCGCTTCGCGTGTGCAGTGATATATTTGGAGGTAAAATAATAATTTTATTTTTATATTCCTTGCAGGTGATCCCACTATCAAAACACATTTTTGTTTCCCGGCTTGCCCCTGATACTTCTGAGATTGCTATCTTGGCATACATCAACCAAAATAAAACCCGACATAAAGGTGGTGGATATTACAAAATTTAAATACTCATACACCAGGCACATGTCATCTTTCAAAATACGTGTGCCCGTGCATATGTTCAAGACGATTTATTCCGTTAGCTTTTGGCTAGAGAACATTTTCGTTTAACAACATCAGTCAAGTACGGCGAAGAAAAAAATTACCAAACCTGTGGCAGTGAAACTCCCACATATTAGAGCTACTGACCAACCTTATACTTCATCATCTAAAAAACTTATGTCTTGAACATCCCAGATCTCATGTGGTCTAATGTTGATAACTCACCGTATCTATTACTTAACATGGGGGCCTCATAGCTTAGTGGTTAGTGTACTAGCTCGCTAAGCGTGAGGTCGTGGGTTCGAGCCGCATGGCCGCAAGTCCATGACCTTGCATGTTTTTCGGCGCTCGCGCATATGATGTAAATAGTGAAAAAGCTCTCGTTGGATTTTTTCTATTTATAATTATGTGCATGAAACCCGAAAAACCGGCATTCCCAGATGTCGTTAGGTGGCAGCCCCACTTCTGAGATAGGTTGCACTCGGCTAATCACCGGATCGACCGAAAAAAAACTATTACAGAAACAAGCACAAGAGCAGAAAACAATCACCCCCCCAACCCGACGACGACCCTCCGCTTTTCGCAGCGGACACGAATTGGACAATGGAAGTGAGGACCCTAATGGAGCCTTCCAGACTTGCGCATTTTGAAAGGGAGATGGAAAAAATGCAGATCGCAATTGCTGGCATTAGCGAGATGAGGTGGAAAGGCAGTGGGACGACAACAACAACACACGGCAATCTAGTAGTGCACAGTGGGAGCAGTGATGGGGGCAGGAATGGAGTAGGAATTTATGTGTCTAAGCAATACAAACAGACACTTATCACCTGGAATCCGGTATCCGATAGAATCATCACTGCAAGATTCCGATGTAACGCTAGGCACATTACCATCGTGTAATGCTACGCCCCAACGGAAGACGCCAGCGACGACATCAAAGACGACTTCTACAATGCCCTCACATATTCACTTACCAAGAACAAGCGAGGTGATATTAAAATCCTCATGGGAGACTTCAACGCGAAACTAGGCCCCAACAACAACGGATTGGAACCAATTATGGGCCGGCACGGTGTGGGAACACGCAGCAACAATGGTGATAGGCTGGCCGACCTATGCCAGACATTTCAACTAGTCATTGGTGGCACTGTATTCCCACATAAGGATGTGCACAAGTACACGTGGACATCACCCAATGGGCGTACACGCAACCAAATTGACCATCTGTGCATAAGTTGGAGACACTCTCTTAGCGATGTACGGAACAGGAAAAGTGCGTCAATTGACAGTGACCATGAAATATTAGTCGGAGAGCTCTCAATCAAGCTCAGACAAAGTTACACTGTCTCCAGAAGCGCAAGAAGAACACCCCCCTGAACTTACATCGACTGGGAGACCCCGTCATATCCACCAGATTGGCAACAATGATGCGTGAACAGCTAACACCGCAGCAGAACCACCCCTGGGAACACACATGCAGCACACTGAGGAGCACTGCGGAGGGCTTGCTTGGCACCCAACAACGCAGGAGCACAGACTGGATCTCGACACACACATATGGGAGCTTATCAGTAGAAGAAATTCCCTCAAGACGAAAGCGGATCACGACTGCAGCGCCCGTGATGAATACAAGGAGCTCTGCAAGCTTGTGAAGAAATCAGCCAGAAATGACAAGGGAGCACTGATAGATAGGCTTGCAGAAAATGCAGAGAGCGTCGCCAACGCCAACAACATGAGCTCACTATACCAGACAATCGGTAAGCTATCTGGAAGCTACCAAAAACAGAACCATCCAGTACGAGATATCAACGGAACACTCCTTGTCGATGATGATGCCCAGATCCGCAGATGGCGACAACACTTCTTAGAAATCAGCCACACAGAGCATGCGAGCAGCGCAGATGACGACTTCAGAAGTATTGTACCCAACACCAACACCAGAATTCCTCACACGACACCATCTGTTAGAGAAATTCGAGATGCAATCAGGAAATTGAAGAACAAAAAAGCAGCTGGAGAGGACGGTTTACCCGTAGAACAGCTTCAAGTTGACACGCTTCTAATGGCCGAAACGTTGCACCCGCATTTCGAGAGCATATGGGAGACCGAGCGAATCCCCCCATCTTGGAAGAAAGGCATCATCGTAAAATTACCGAAGAAAGGAGACCTCAGTGATTGCAATAATTGGCGAGCAATCACCCCGCTGAACAACAGTTACAAAGTGCTGTACCTCCTATTCATCGATTTCCAGAAGGCGTTCGATTCAGTAGATAGAGCAGCGATATAGCGGGCGCTTGCAAGGAAGGGAGTACCACACAACATCATAAACATGCTATGTACGATGATGCGGATTTGGCGGTACTGCACAATGGTAAAATCAGTGCGCCCTTCCAGATAAACACTGTCATCAAGCAAGGATGCCCTTTGTCACCGCTGTTGTTCAACCTGGAGATCTATGAGATTATGAGTGAAGTGTGCAGTTCGAACCGCGGCATAACATGGAGCCTCACCAGACACCTGGAGGATCTGGACTACGCGGACGACATATGCCTCTTAGCTCATAGATTCACCGACATCCAAGCCAAATGCAGTGACCTCGAAACTCGAGCCAAAGCAGCTGGACTCTTCATTAACGCATCAAAAACTAAAGCGATGCGGACCTTCCACTCCCACCAAAGTAGGATCACCATATGCGGAAAAAGTGTCGAATATGTCGACAGCTTTGTATACCTAGGCACCGGTATATCCGCAGACGGGGGACTGGAAAAAGACATGGAGAACCGTCTAAGCAAAGCCAGATCTGCTTTCGGGAGACTGCAACGCATTTGGAGAAACCAGCAGATCAGCAGAAAAACAAAGCTGAGAATCTTCAATACGTGCATAAAATCCGTACTGCTGTACGGATCGGAAACCTGGCTGACATCGGAAAGAATGATAATGAAGCTGCAAGCCTTCGTCAATAAGTGCCTTAGGATCATATGTGGTATATTCTGGCCAAGTAGAATAACCAATAATGATCTGGGTGATAATGATAGGGTGCGATGGAAGGCACTTGTGGATGTCCTAAGCTCCCAAGCGGAGCAATAGGAATAAAAAAAAAATGATACACAAACAGCAACGAGGCTTTAACGTAAATCACCAGGCGCCATTAATGTACTATACTGCATTAAAATTTCCCACTCCATAGTCTCAAATCAGTTGTTTATAGCGTGGCTTCACAAGATTTTCTCGTTCTCGATTTAAATCTTTGCAAAAAACGGCATCAAACTATGCTTCAAATCACCTCAACATGAACAGTTTGGTTAGCAGTCACATTTCACACAAGTAACTCTTTCGCTCTGCTGGCAACTCTGTTTTCGGTCTGGTGGCTATGAATGAAGGATCAGTGCAAGGCTCTCAGTAATTTCACACGTTCCGAGATTGTAGCTAGCAGGTCAATTAATTTCGTAAAGATTAAAATAAGTTTCATATCCCAAATAAGCTTAGGTCATCCTCAAGCCATTCATAAGCAGCTGGAAGCTATTTTCAGCAACTGGCAATTTTTGGGAATACCGACCATGGCCTTGTCGTTTGTGGCTCAGTGCTTGACCAAAGGTTAAGTTAATTCTTAGTACCACGGTAACCACAGAGCAGCACGGTAACCCCTAGCAGCAAAATGTTTTAAACTTCTGCCCAAGGATCCAGGCCCCCCTTCTATCTCTTCGACTTCTTCGAGGGCATGTTTGACATGTCACTTGATCAAATTAACCGCGTTACAAATTCTGAGTTGGGCTTAGAAATTTTTGTCTTTCCACAACTTTGCCCCTTTCTAATCCGGAGGATCCATATCATCCCGCTTTTGAGGTTTCAACCAAAACCAACAGTTTAATTAACATTAAACACTTAAATCTCATAAAGTTAGTTTCTTTCTTAAGGCTGACTTTATAAAACTGAATAAATTAATTATTTATTTTGATTGGTCCGATCGCTGGCATGTTAAGATATGAATATTGCCTTACATAAATTTTTTACTCTTTGCATATATTTTTCGACGAGTGGAAATATCCATCTACTTCAAATAATAATGAATATTAATCATCTGGCTGTACTGCAAGGTTTTTAAGATACTTAGTAGCTCGGTCCAAGTTTACCTTGCATAATGCAGAATGTTATAGGAGTTATATTCGCCGCTGCCGGATTCAGCTGTCCCCTTTCAGTTTACCCTTTAGCTTTTTATAAATAAATTCATTATTTTGGGATTCCCAACTGATCTCCATATCTGGATTTCGAGCTACTTATCTGAAAGAACCTTTCCTCGGACGTGTTTTTTTGTGCGCACTACGTTTTTGTAAAATTTGTAATAAGCTTTCTATAAACAATGGGTGTTTATTTCTTTACATATATAAAAACAAATTGCAATTCCTTTGATCCGTATCGCTTCGCGTGTGCAGTGATATATTTGGAGATAAAATAATAATTTGTTTAATTTTCCTTCCAAACATAGCCCTGCTCTGCTTCTTCATCTCCTACGGTGTGTTGCTATTCTTTTGCTTCTACTCTCGCTCAATAGAGATTCTTATCGCTATTTCTTTGAATCTTACTAACTTGCACTAACTGCTCTCTTTAATCTCCCCCTTTCGTTTCCTTGGTACAGTGGTTCAAGGTTCCTCAATAATAAAATCAAATAATATTATTAAATTAATTATTANAATTTTTAATAAATGAATTATTTAATTTTTAATAATTTTTAAATAAATTAATTATTTAAATTTTTAATAATTATGGATTTTAAATTGGTCTGAGTGTTGAAGTCTTGTAATAAGACAATCTCGTCTTCCCAGCCTACCATCCATTGCTGGCACTGTGAAAACGTTTTACACGCTAAGTGTGCCGGGTTCACGGCCTCAGTTTCGGATGCTATCTCGCGTAGGTCTGGTCTCCACTTTTGCTGTGACGGTTGTCGTGCTGTTCAGGACGAAATGAGATCGTTCATGAGTCAGACTAAAAGCGGTTTCAAGTAGTTGATTAGTGGTTTTCGTAAAATCAATGACCAACTCTGTACGCTCGATACACATTTTAGTAGTCTTCAACTACTAAATGAGTCTCCAAAGCGTAAGAAATCCGCTTTTAGTGATGTGCTTGGATCGAATAATCTTCAGCCTGCTCAGCCGACAACTATGCAGCCGCTTATATCTCTGGCCACCCCAAGGGCCGGACCTGAGAAAAATTCGGCTTCCGAATGTCTCATAATCAATGAGCAATTGTCCGATATGTCTTCTGTGGCATCGCTTCAAGTGATCCCAGACCCAATAATTCAAACTAATGTCTTTATTAACACTTACCTATCAGAATACTAGAGGGTTACGTAGTAAACTTCCCAAACTGTATTCTGATAGTTTTTTCTTTGCATCTCACATTATTGTATTTATAGAAACTTGGTAAAAGATGTATTGTAAACAATGTATAATAAAGGTCAATAAAGTAATTATTTTCGATTGAAACCTCAAGAGTGGGCTGATATGGATCCTCAGGGTTAGAATGGGGCAAAGTTCTGGAAAGAGTAATTCCATCAGGATCAGAAACGAAACATAAGTCCAACAGCCGACCTAAAAAATTTTTAAAGTGGTTAATTTGCCCGAGTGACATGTCGAACATGCCCGCATTGAAGTCATGGTGGGAATTACGCTGTGAAAACGGTGAACTATCAACATTTGACCAGAGCTATCAGTTGGTCACCATCAGACAGACGATCGAAAACCAAACGAATAGCGGACAAATGTTGTCAGTATGTTGGCGGTTCGAACGAAGGTGGTATGTACGAACAGGTAACATACAAGGTTTGATCGGACAAAGTGATTTTGATGCAATGAAATTCAATGTCACCAAACTCTTTTGATTTTACCTCTTCAAAAGCGAGTTTGGAGTCTACAGAAATTCGCACTAATTAGATTAGTAGCATACGTAATAATGAAGTCGAGAGAAAAAATTGAAGTCTAGTCTAAGTTAGCATAGGGCGGAGCGGGAGCAAAATAAAAGCTAAGTTGCGCTCTTTTGCGAATTCGCCCCGCTTCGCCGCAATAGATAAGCTAGGCTTAAGTTCTTTTTTTTGGTGAATATATCGAATTATAACGACTAGCCGAGTGCATGTACTTTTCTTTTCGTCGTTTTCGAAATGTATAGTAAACAACCTGCTTTAGTTTTTTTAAATTTCTTAAGATAAAATAATTTCATTTTACAATTGTATTTATAGAAACTTGGTAAAGGCCGAAGATCTTAAGCTCCGCAGTTTTTTCTAGTAGGTGTACCACTTTTAGATGTGATAGAACTTTGCGAAGGGGAGGAGGAGTGCTAATTTCTGTAGACTCCAAATTCGTTTCTGAAGAGGTAAAATCACAAGAGTTTGGTGACATTGAATTTCTTTGCATCAAAATCACTTTGTCCGATCAATCTTTGTATGTTACCTGTTCGTACATACCACCTTCGTCCGAACCGCCAACATACTGGCAACATTTATCCGCTATTCGTTTGGTTTTCGATCGTCTGTCTGATGGTGACCAGCTGATAGCTCTGGGTGACTTTATTATCCCAGAACTTATGTGGTCAAATGTTACGTGGTCAAAAATTACGTCTTTACAGCTTAATTCTCACCATGACTTCCCTGAGGGCATGTTCGACATGTCACTCGAGCAAAGAAATTATTTAGGTCGGCTGTTGGACTTATGTTTCGTTTCTGATCCTGATGGAATTACTCTTTCCAGAACTTTGCCCCTTTCTTACCCTGAGGATCCATATCATCCCACTCTTGAGGTTTCAATCGAAAATAATTACTTTATTGACCTTAAGTCTACAGTTAAATCTCAGAAACATCGTTTCTTTCGTAAGGCTGACTTTATGAAATTAAATAAGTTAATTTTGGAATTTGATTGGTCTGATTTACTGGCATGCGAGGATATAAACATCGCATTACAAAAATTTCATTACACTTTGAAGTTATTTTTTGACGCTTGCGTACCGTGGAAATATCCGTCCGCTTCAACGAATTCGCCTTGGTATACAAGGCACCTTATAAATTTAAAGAATAGTATGAGTAGACTTTTAAACAAACATAGAATATCTGGCTGTACAGTTAGTTATTCAAGATACTTAGTAGCTCGGTCCAATTTCACCGTGCATAACGCAGAATGTTATAGAAGTTATATTCGCCGCTGCAGGATTCAGTTTACTCAGGATCCGAAGCAGTTTTATAACTTTGTAAACACTAAGCGTAAACATGTATCTTTTCCCCCACTGCTTACGTTTGAGAACTCTGATGCGAACACCGATCAGGCAATGGCCGATCTCTTTGCACAGTTTTTTCAAACTACGTATTCACCTAGCAGCAGCTCAGCTCAGTTACACTTATAATATCCAATCAGCAAACCTTATATTTTGCCCATCTTTCGACCAAAGTGGTGTGTTATCGGATCTTCTTAAGGTTAAGCCCGTGTATTCGCCAGGCCCTGATGGAGTACCAGGCTGTGTTCTGAAGTACTGCGCCGAGGCACTGTGCAAACCGTTGTTAAACTCTTTAATCTATCGCTGCAAACTTCGATCTTTCCCCTTATGTGGAAGGAATCCTTCATTATTCCGCTGCATAAAAAAGGGAAAAAATCCGACGCTGCTAATTATAGAGGCATCTCTAAATTGTCAGCGATTCTAAAGCTTTTTGAAAAACTTATCACTCCACATTTGCAACACCTATGTAGTTCAATAATAACTCCGTGCCAGAATGGCTTCATGAAGCGCCGCTCCACCACTACTTACTTATTGGAGCTAACATCTTTTATCACGGATGGCTTCTGGAATGGCTTACAAACAGACGTTATATACACTGACTTCTGTAAAGCATTTGACTCTGTTAACCATTCGCTTCTTATAAGTAAACTCAATCTTTTGGGATTCCCAACTGATCTTCTTATGTGGATTTCGAGCTACTTATCAGGGAGAACCCAACGTGTTTTCTTTAAAGATGTTACCTCGCGTTTAGTCTGCGCCTCATCGGGGGTGCCCCAAGAAAGCCATCTTGGACCCCTACTTTTTATATGTTTATTAACGACTTGCCCCTTGCCTTAACTAATTCATTTGTACTTATGTACGCTGATGACGTTAAGCTATGCCTTCAGTATAAATTCACTAGCGCCCAGTCTAGACTTCAATCCGATTTGGATAAACTTCAAAATTGGTGTTTAGCAAATAACCTAAAGCTTAATGGATCGAAATGTAAACTTATGTCTTTTTACCGATCTAGTCCTCACCAGGCTATGTACTTTCTCTATGGGAACGCCTTAGAACGATTAACTCAGGTTAACGATCTAGGTGTCCTATTAGATTTGAAACTTAAATTTACCGACCATATATCTACCATGGTTAATAAAGCAATGGGTGTGCGTGGTTTCATTAAAAGATGGTCAAACGAATTTCATGACCCGTACATAACTAAAACGTTATATACATCATTGGTCTGTATGTCTGGAGTCCTCAACACGAAGTACACCGAGATCACATTGAATTTGTAGAAGAAAACTTCCTGACTTTCGCCTCAGCCAATTTACTAACACACTTAAATTTTAAAGTTTAGTAGAATGACTACAAACTTTCGTCCTCTACTCCTCAGCCATTGTAGTTCGACATATGCCCAACACGATCCGTTCAGGGTATTATGTTCGGACTACAATGGTCTCTACCACATCTTGTACCTTTGTTCTACTAACAATCTTAAATCTCTGATACAAAACGCCTTATCAGTGCAACACTCTGCCTCGTGATATCTTTCTCCTACTTTTCGCTTAACTATCTCGGATCTTTTCCCGCGATTCGAGCCGTACGTCACGCGGCAGCGTCCCTCGGTCGGTTGGACGGGAGGTGGGTTGTACGTATGCAGTGGGAACCGCGCAAGATGTTTCTTTAAATATGTTACCTAGCATTTAGTTACCGCGCCACATCTGGGGTGTCCCATGGAAGCCATCTTGGACTTTTTACACTGTTTATTAACGGTTTATTAACTGATTTACTTGTACTTATTTACGCTGATGATGTTAAGTTTTGTCTTCAGTATAAATTCATCTGGATGTCCTATTAAATTTGAAATTTAAATTTACCGAACAAATATCTACCATGGCTAATAAAGCTAAGGGTGTGCTTGGTTTTGAAAAAAATACTTTAAATGCATCATTGGAGTCCTCAATACGGAGTACACCGAGATCACATAGAATCTTTACAAAAAAACTTTCTAAAATTCACCGTTAGGGGACTTAAATGGGATACAAATCTTCACCTCCCCATTTATCATAGTAGGCTTTTATTAATGAACTTACCATCACAAACTAGACGAACAATGATGCTGGGTGTCAGCCAGTATTTACTAACACGTTCTCAGTTTAACGTTCCTAGCAAAAGGACTAGAAACTTTCGTCCTCTACTCCTTACGCCATTGTAGTTCGACATATGCCAAACAAGATCCGTTCAGGATATTATTTCAGACTACAATGATCTCTACCACACCGTGTCCCTTTGCTCTACTAACAATCTTAAATCCTTTATACTAAACGCCTTATCTGTGCAACACTTTTCCTCGTGATATATTATTCCTCTACTCTTTTCTTAAACTGGGATTTATCCCCACGATTCGAGCGGCACGTTATGCAGCAGCGTCTCTCGGTCGGTTAGACGAGAGGTGGGCTGTAAGTATTTAAAATTTAAGTATTTTTATTATTTTCTACTGGGTTTGAATAATACATACCTCGGCATTAATTCAATACTTAGTAACTTAGAACTTTTTTTTAAATATTAAATAAAGGTTAAATATATCAAACAGGCATGATGATGATCCCAGTGTTGGTCCAGTGGGACATGATACGCCTGTTGCTGATTCTCGTATACACGAAGAACTTTCACACAACTGCCTAAATTCCGCTGTTGAGTACGAGCTGGCACTGATTCTTAAGGAGTTGCGATGGATAACAGATCAGGTAAGAATATGTTTTTATAAATTATACGCTGCACCTAATTGGTCGGCCATAGCTGAAAAAAATCTCAATGCGTATAGATAAAAATTTAGTAGCTTATGCATATTCTTTGAAAGCTTATTCTTTGAAACCATCTAGGCTAACTCTATCTTGTTCTTGGATATCATCTATTGAAATTCCGAATTATTGATTTTCAAATGCCCTACGTATTTTTAATGTCTTCACCAATGAAGAGTTTTAATATGCATGATCTGCATAATCCGTGAACTATGCGGTCTATTTCTTGGGACATTTTAGTTAAATTTTATCTTATCCTGGAGATTTCGTTGGGTTCATTCAGTATTTGATAATGTGAGTTGGAGAGATAATGTCGTTTTGAAAAAGTATAAAAATGAGCCGATAGTATAAAAAAGTTTGTGGTTGGACTTCATCGCAAAACATTTTGAAGCTATTTTTTCATTGCCGACCCCGTAACCTATCGGGCCTCTAATAGACGTGGGTACACCATCTATAATGAGTGCTTACTGATCGAGCTTGATAGAGGGCCTATATTTTCAAAGAAGAAAGACAAGAGGAGAGATCCGAAACACATAAGGTGGTACCCATACGACATATGACGGCATCAGCGTATATTCTCCACCGACTCAACAGGAGAAAAGTTCTTTCTTGTGATAATTTCAAATCAGTAAGAAGCTCGTATCCACCAATGGCATGATCTGTTTCTTGCGAGGAAATTTACTTGTATGAGGATCCTGGTTTGTGCAGGATCAGGGAACACGAAGATGAGTGCGAATTAGGAATAGCAAGATGCTTATGCCAAATATGGGTAATGCAAGGTAATTACATAAAAATATGGAGCAGGAAACATGTTGTTGGCGGCGTGCTTTAATGGAGATGTACAACTTGCAAAGAAAAAGGCTGAACAATGATGAAGATTATTTCAATTCCAATGCAGAAAGAGGATTATTGAGAATTAACTGAAAAAATCTACTGTCGAGATTTGGCGACAGATCCAGTACAAAGAACAAAAAGACCTGCATAAAAAAATTTCAGGTCAACAATTTTGGTATTTTTACATTTGTCAAAAAAAACTTTTTACATTCCTGATTTACAAACTTTCAAAATTATAAATATAATTTTTAAACATTTTTTGTTGGTCTTTTTGTTACTCTTTTTTAAAAGCAGTGGAAAAAGTCTGATTAAAAAAAAAATACAAAAAATAGTCGAGTTTCTCGACTATTATATTCCCGGTATTCATCTTTTGCACCGAAACTTTAGTTAAAATTTCAAAGTGTGTACTCTGTTGGGCCAAGCAGCCACCAAAAAATGCATGTAAAATAATTATAATATGCTAAGCTGCAGCTGTTGTTATCAGCATGCATTCGTCTCTGTTTTGTCTTCCGGTTTCGCATGCGCTTTCTTGTTATTTGTAGCGTATGGGCTTTGGGGAGCTTTGATTGAGCTTCTGCTCAAGCTCTTGGTTTTGCGTTTTGTTGTGATTTGGAGTTGATTGGAGCCGCATAGATTAGGGTTAAATTGAGCCCAAAATAAATATATTGAAACACTGATTTGAAACGCGTGAGTTTATTCGGCTGCTATTAAAAACTATTAATAGCACAACGTACTCTCAAACAAAAAACTTTTGTTGCTTTCAGAAGGGAAGCAGAAATAAAATCTATAAATTCTCTAAAAATAGTCAGATTTAATTTAATTTTTTTTTTAGGTATCATTTTTTGGCTATACTTTTGGAAGTGGCGCCATATCAAAATTTCATATTTAGGGCTTTTATAGTCTTTGAGATTCACGCGTTAAAAAAAAAAAAACAACAAATATATGATCAGCAGATTCGGCTGCATTAGATTGTATTGATATCGCAGGATCACCATGTATGGATGGATTGAAGATGATGTAAGTGTCCAACGTTGATCCCGTTCCCAATTCAGTAGACAGATAGTTTCTTCATAAGTTTGACGATTCTTTACTCTTTGACTTTGGATTCTATTCGGAGTAGCCGTTGTTGGCGCTCCGAGCTCATAGGAGTTTCTGATCTTTACAATTTACTTAGGAGTTAAGGTAGCTGCGCTGCCAAAAGCAGCGAAGAGACGGCTATACATTCTTAAGTATAAAGCTACGCTCGCTTAGGCGGAGGTATATGGACATGCATAAGGTCCGCTCGTGTTACATTTATGCGGACATATGAACTTTTCGGTGTACAGCAAAGGCACAGCGGTCTATTCATATTTCGGGCACTTAGGTTTATGACCGAGACCTTCAATAATGTAAACACTGCAACAAAGTTTTACAGTGTGTACTCTTAAGTACTCTTGGTACAATGGGTGGTCGATATATATATATGAAATATTATGTGTGCTTATATGTGTGCATACTACAAGATATAGAGTTCTAGATGCAACATTTTATAGCTCTATCTTCTATAGTTCGTAAGATTCACACGTTATTCAGAGAAACAGTCAGACGGACATGAGTAAAAAGATACTTTTTGGGACCGAGAAGATTCTTTCTCCCAGTACACGAGAAAAATATTTCCTAATATTTTTCTACTACTCTACGAGTACTGAATATATCTTTTTTATCTAGCAGTATAAAAAAGCTTGAAAAATATGATGTTCTTTGCAGCTGATGCACTTTTCAATTGTAAATAACACAGGCCGACAATTTCCAATTTTTATACCCTTGCAGTGCTTAGATATTTCTGCTGTTGATTTCTCTTGTCCGACCTTATACCCTTGTATATATATATATTTTTTTTGTATTCGTTTTTTTATTTTTAACTCTTGTTCTGTCTTATCCTACTACATGAATTCATGTTGGAGCTTGATGCTGTGTTGTGCGATACGGCTGTAAAGTAATGCTTCGTACAACTCCCGCATTTTACTCTTCCTCCATTATGCGCCCTCTCCAGGGTTCTGAGCTCCTTCATCGCCTTAGTCACAAACTCGGCTATGGCTTTCCATTTGAATGCCGACTGGAGCATTTGAGGCACCGACAGTCGAAAAGGACGTGGAGAGCGTCCTCGATCTCTCCCCATACGTAGAACAGCCGCACTCAGCTTTGGAAGCTCCCGTGCGCGCTAAGGGCTTGGAAGAGGTAAAAGTCCTACATCCGGAATGAGCCGATATGTCCAGCGACCCTTCAGTGACTACTCCCAAAGGCTCTGCCAGTTGGCCAGGCTTTTAACTCTCGCTGTCATCTTCTTGGCCGACACCGTCACGGTATCATCCAGAGCCGCATCTGCCAGCCCCGACCTCTCCCGAACTAACTTTCGTAGAGGTCTCGAAATAAAAAGCGCCGCGTCGTCCAACACCGTCTTGAAGGCGCAAGACGTGCATAACGCACTGAGGCGATAGTCGGCCGCGGTTCCTCACGCTTTCTTCCGCACATTTATCTTTTGAATCCGCCTTTTGAATCTTAGCCAACTGTTGCCACCTTGAGATCTTTGATAGCAGCGATCGTACGAAGCACGGTATCATACAAGCTGCCAAATTGTTGAGCTTATCCGTTAATTCGTTGCTGTGCAAACAGGGTTGAGAGTGTACCCTCGATTACCAGCAATTTACTTTAGTACCACTCCTTCAGTCGTTGCCAGGCGGTCTGATAGCTAAACTATCCACTATTAATTGTCGAGATTAAGTTTTGCCAATATCGTTCCTCACTATATTGCGTTGGGACAGTATTGATTCGGACAGAACCCTTACGAAAAGATAGCCTCATACTTTTTTACAAGATCTGTGAGTGCTCCTAAACATGTTCGGCGTCCTGCTTTAAATCTTGGAGTTATTCATCGTTATGCACAAAACATCACCATGACTGGTTTAGTTGTGTCCGTCGTTGTTCATGGGTTAAGCTCATCCATCGTAAAGTTAATTTTAATTAATTCACGACGGGGTTCCATTCCGTCGCCGGTTGGTGATTAGAGAATATCAATATTTCGGTGTTTAGAGAATTTTGATAATTATCTATACTGTAAGGTTTTTGAGTCGGACCTGAACTCACGGGAGTGCTAGTTAATCCCGGAGTAAGAGTCCGAAATCTCGAAAGAGACTGACTGATCTTTAGGTGAATTGTCCTGTTGGATCGCTAAGGGTAGGTGGAGCGAAGCAGCACACTAAGGAGATTATTACCGAAGTATGAAATTCTCATAAGGATCGGCCAACTATATACGATCGGATATATAATAATTCAAGTTGCGGCAACAAACCAGTAATCAATTTATGTACCCTTTGCTTCCCTTAATCATTACAGATTAACAAGCACCGACATTCGTTCAGACATCTGCATCTTTCAGTAGTCCAAGTTTTGCTTGTATTTCCGTGAACTTGGCCGCTGCCATTGCAATGGCTTGGTAAAGAAATCTAATAGTTGATTTTCTGACGAAATACATTACAAATTTTATTTCCACTCACGCTCTTACAAAATAATAATATAATTATTATTTATTATATATTTATATATTTTTATTTATATAAAATTAAAATATTTGCACCATCAGAGGGCACACCTGGGGGAATTTTCAAATATATATTTCCTCTTATAACACACCGTTCATAAACGGTGGCTGTTTTAACGTCCAGCTCTAGAAATAATCCCCTCTTTTTAGATATATAGTCAAATATTATGTTTTTGTTTTTTATTATGAACATATACTATTTAGGAACGATACTATCGATACATAGTTTATAAGTTATCCCATATTGTCATCTTTATATTTTCTATATCTACTAGCTTTACGATCCACAACATGTATGCACACACACACCGTTAAGTATCGTTAAGTTCCACAAATGTAAATTTTCTTAGTACCAATTAGACAGCGAAACTGGCAAGACATACAACTCTATAGTCCACTTCTCATTCGTCTCATCGGTTGAGGATCATTGTTTGGTCCTTCGCAACCGGATTTTTTTTGTAGTTTTCTGTGCACTGGTTCTCATTTGTAATTGTTTCTCGGCATGGAGCAATTAAAAGCACTGACAAAAAGGAGCGCCAGACTCAAGATCAATATCACACTGAACTTGGCTTGGGCTGAGGACGCGCAACATTCGAACGCCACTCGGGCAGTGGTGTCTTCGCGGCTGGAGCATCTCAACACAACATGGAAAGATTTCAACCGATTTGGTGATGAAATAGCTTTGCTAGATGAAGTAGATGGCTATGTGGACCCAGAGAATGACAACATAGTCTACGAGGAAAAGTACTTAAGGGCACATGCATTACTGTCGGCGATGGTAGGTACAAGACCTAGGCCATCCATTGTGAACAGTGAAAACGGTAGCGGCGTGCTGCAAAACGAGGCTGTGTTTTGAAGAACAGCGCCCAGGCATGGCTTCATGAAGCGCCGCTCCACTACTACCAACTTATTGGAGCTAACATCTTTTATGACGGATGGGTTCCGGAATGACTTACAAACTAGTAAACTCAGTCTTTTGGGATTCCCATCTAATCTTCTTATCTGAATTTCGAGCTACTTATCTGGGAAAAGAAGACACTTTCTTTAAAGATGTTACCTCACTTTTAGTCCGCGCCATATCTGGGGTAAAAAATATATGGGGGTTCCACCTTGGATTGGGGAGATTTGAGGAATCGAGTATTGTTCTCCCCGCCCGAACACAATTAGCCAGCATCCTCTCCAGAGACATGATCTGATACCCTGCAAGGGTATAGCAACATTGGCTCCGCCCGAAGTTAACTTTCCTTTCTTGTTTACAATGATTTTAGGCGTGATACCAAATGCAACAAGTATTAAATTCTCAGCAGCCCGAACATTTCGGCTTCTTCATTGTTGTTAACCTGATAATATTTCGTAATTCGTTTATTTTTATACCCTTGCAGAGGGTATTATAATTTTGGTCAAAAGTGTGCAACGCAGTGAAGGAGACATCTCCGACCCTATAAAGTATATATATTCTTGATCAGGATCACCTCCTGAGTCGACATGAGCATGTCCGTCTGTCCGTCTGTCTGTCTGTCTGTCTGTCTGTCTGTCTGTCTGTCTGTCTGTTTCTATGCAAACTAGTCTCTCAGTTTTAAAGCTATCGAGTTCAAACTTTGCACACACCCTTCTTTTCTTTGCAGGCAGTACATAAGTCGGAACGGCCGGGATCGGCCGTCTATATCCTATAGCTGCCATATAACTGATTGATCGGAAATGCCATAACTAACTTGTTTTTCAAGTTAGAAGGGTGGGATTTTCAATGGATGCCTCTTTGGGCAAAATAATTCGATATGCCCAATTTCATAAGGATCGGCCGACTATATACGATCCGCTATATATCTAATAATATAAGATGCGTGGCGCCACCTAGCGGACTGCGACTGAACTGCAAGGGTATATCAACTTCGGCTCCGCCCGAAGTTAGCTTTCCTTTCTTGTTTTAAAATTAAAATTAAAAATTGGATTTGAAAATTGAAATTAAAAATTTAAATTGAAAATTGAAACTGAAAATTGCAAATGAAAATAGGATTTGAAAATTCTGGCATCTGGAGAATCATGTAATAAGTGAAGCCAAACATCTCATCATCAACTGGCGGACAGGACAGTTACCTAGAGGCCTGGCAACGGCTAATGAATCGATAGCAAAATGAAGTTCTCCCCTGAACTTATAGATCAGCGGACTAGCTCCGCAGCTTCGGAAATGCCATTGACCATTGATCGCAAATGGGACTCCACACATGCAAAATGGGGCCAAAATATCATAAGGATCGGCCAACTATATCCTATAGCTGCCATGTAACTGAACGATCGAAAATGGCTTAACCTTGGTATTTTTAAAGATGCTTTGGGCTGGTGGATGGTGATAGAAAATTGAATGGATGGTATTGAATGGAATAATATAAGCTGCTACCTAACTGCAAGGGCATCGGCTAAGGGGGGTGTTGGGCCAAGCAGCCACCAAAGAATTGATCTAAAATAATTATAATATGCTAAGCTGCAGCTGTTGTTATCAGCATGTTTCGTCTCTGTTTTGTCCCCAGTTTCGCATGCGCTTTATTGGCATTTGTAGCGTATGCGCTTTGGGGAGCTTTAGTTGAGCTTCTGCGCAAGCTCTTGTTTTGGCGTTTGTTGTGATTTGGAGTTGATTGGAGCCGCTTGTATTAGGGTTAAATTGAGCCCACGATAAATTGAAACTATAATTTGAAACGCGTATAGTTATTCGGTTGCTATTAAAAACTATTAATAGCTTAACATTGGTGACCCCGACGTGATTTCATCCCGGTTGATTATTGTGATCAACATTAAAAGTGCCAAGAAAACGCCCTTGTTGTTGTTACAAGTTGCATTTTAATCAAATAATGGAGTCTGGAGCTGAGACTATTGGAGCTGCTGCCGCGAACCGGGAAATGATGCTGCGGAGAAGAGCAGAGGTCACCTGCCCGGAGATGGAGGCGCTGCATCATAAAGTGAAGGCTGCGGCGCGGACTGAGGATTTTACTATTATGGCGCTGGAGTCAGTGGAGAAGCGTTTGCGTGAGCGGTTCACCGCGCTTCAAGAAGAATTGGAGGAGCTTAATTTTAGCGAGATCGGGAGTGATCTGTATTGGAGATTCTCGCAGCTGGCGACTGATGTGGAAGTGGAAATTCAGGTGGAGGTTGCCAAGCGCTCCATGAGAATCGCTGCCCACTCCACACTTCTCGACGGTGCCAGTGTATCGCCAATGCCATACAAACCAGCCCCCTCCTTGCCACCGTTGCCGATGCCAACATTCAGCGGCGGCTATGCCGAGTGGCCGGATTTCTGCGCCCTATTTAGGACAACCATCGACAGTCACCCGCACTTGACCAAGATGGAGAAGCTCAGGTGGCTCATTTCCTGCCTGCGGGACTCAGCCCTGGAGACTGTGAGGGCGCTAGAGATTACCGACGCTAACTATGATGTTGCCCTTGACCTTTTGCGCAACCGTTTCAGCAACCGTCGGTTAATCTTCCAGGCTCACATCAACGAGATCCTGCAGCTAAGGGTGGTTGAGCCGGGATCCGTTGCTACTCTTCGGGAGTTATCCGACCGATTCAATGGACATATGCGGGCCCTCATGAGTTCCGGGACGTCGGCCGAAATTCAAGGGTGCCTCCTCATCCAGATCCTCTTCCAAAAGCTGGACCCCGCTACAAAGGCCAAATGGGAAGACTCTCTGGCAGGAAGCACTGATGACAGCCTTCCATCTTGGGAGTCTATGGCACGATTCTTAGAGCAAAGGTGCCGGACTCTCGAAAGCGTTGACTTCTCTTTGGCGTATTCACCAGTTAACCAAGTAGGCCGAGGTAGATCGTCCAATAACCGATCCTCGTGCATGGTTATTAACGCCAGTCCTGTTCTATGCGCCCTGTGTGGTGTTTCGGCGCACGAGCTTCCAGCTTGTCCAAAGTTCAGTGCTTTGCCAATTGAGGAACGGTACGACGAAGTGCGGCGTCTGGATCGCTGTTTTGTTTGTCTGGAGGATGGCCATCTCGCTCGCGGATGCTCAGCTTCCCGCTGCTCGACGTGCAATCACCGTCATCATATTCTGTTGCACCCTCGCGGGCAGGTTTCACCCGCACGAGTCTCACGTCCCATCGGTGCAGTTGCTGGTGCAAACCCATCCCGCTCAATCAACCCTGTTATGAACCAGGATCGCAATGCTGAGCTAGTGCTCCTGCCAAAAGCAAATGTACTCGTTCGTGGTCGATCTGGAGACTTCCTGCCTTGCCGAGCGTTACTGGATTCCGGTTCACAAGTACATCTCATCTCGTCGCGGCTGGCGAATGAACTTCAGCTTGGCCGCTCCAAATGCTCCACAACGGTGGCCGGTTTCGGCGGCGCTGGATTTGAAACAGATGGAGCATCGGTTAATGTGTGCTTGAAGTCCCGCCTTAGCACATATTCAGTGGAAATTGAGGCTGTTGTGGCTTCACATATAACGGACTATCAGCCCAGCCAGGACATAGATGCTTCGGGCTGGAAAATTCCTGGTAATATGGACCTAGCTGACCCCAACTTCCACAAAACGCAGCGAGTGGACCTGCTGATTGGAGCCGGCTTATTCTTTGACCTGTTGTCGGCTGGCCAAATCCAGTTAGGTCACGGGCTCCCAATTGCTCAGAACACTCGATTTGGCTGGGTGTTTTCTGGCCACGGTGGACTATCACGGGATGTGTCGGCGCTCTGTGGTAGGGAGGACAACCCATGGAACAACCTCTGCAATAATGTGACTGCTGCCCCTTCCGACATTGTTATTGAAGGCTAACCCTTCAATGGGGGGAGGATGTTGGGCCAAGCAGCCACCAAAGAATTGATCTAAAATAATTATAATATGCTAAGCTGCAGCTGTTGTTATCAGCATGTTTCGTCTCTGTTTTGTCCCCAGTTTCGCATGCGCTTTATTGGCATTTGTAGCGTATGCGCTTTGGGGAGCTTTAGTTGAGCTTCTGCGCAAGCTCTTGTTTTGGCGTTTGTTGTGATTTGGAGTTGATTGGAGCCGCTTGTATTAGGGTTAAATTGAGCCCACGATAAATTGAAACTATAGTTTGAAACGCGTATAGTTATTCGGTTGCTATTAAAAACTATTAATAGCTCAACAGGGGGTTAGGGGAATTCGGCTCCACCCGAAGTTAGAATTTCTTTTTAGTTTTTTGGTTAATAAGGAATATGAAAAACTAACTTGGTGTTCGATAATATAGAAACGTGGGAGCCACATTGTTCTGTTTGCAACACTTCTAAAAAACTTCTAAAGATCTTCGTTGCCTGCAGTAAATGCGTCAGCCCTAGAAGGAAAATCTAGGTAGTATAAGCATGCGGATCGAACGAAGAAGCCCACGTATACATGCAGACGCGTCAGGACACGAGTGGGGTCAGAGTGGATCTCGAATTTGCGAGAACAAGATTGAGACAGCATGGCGTTAATATGTCATGGGAAAATATGACGTTAGTGTGACGTTTGCGGAAGGTGGTTGCACTTTGAGTATGCCGGCTTAGAGGACGACAACGAGAGCAATGACTAGAATTGCGATTTCTGCCTTGCGGGTTGCAGCCACATAGCACCGTACGGCAGTATAGCACCGGTACAGCCTCTAACACGTGAAGACGCAACGGCTACCTCCAAACCGCACGACAAAGCGCTATCTGTCAATACGCATTGTATTGTTGGTAGCGGAGAGAGCATGCACGTGTTGGAAGGCAATTCGGACTGGACCAAGAGCCAAATACTGTTACAGATGCTAGAGGAGAAGAGACAATCAGAGGCAAGGCTCATAGAAAAAAAGTACCAACTTCTAATGCAGATGAACCTCTCTTAAAGATTCTAGAGGAGAAGATACAATCGGAGGCAAGGCTCATAGAAAAAAGTACCAACTTCCAATGCAGATGAACCCCCCTGTCGTTCCGGAAGCCGTGATGGCTTGAGCTACAGATTCACCAACGAGCAGTCAAATAGCGACCCAGCAAGCTAGGCAAGCAAGGCTTCCAACATTCAGTGATGATCCCGAAGAGTGACCGTTATTTATTAGCACGTTCGAAGACAGCACTACAGCAACCGCATATACTAACGTGTAACAAATTATAAGTCTGAACTGGTTAAAGATAAACTCCTAAATCGCTGCCTCAAAGTAAATCGCAAAAGATTTCATATCGGAAACTGTGGAGTTAACGGCTGTACAAGGAAGCACCATAAGTTACTTCACACGGAACATGACAGTCCACAAATCACGTGAGTACGTATCGAGACGATAACTACGGAATCAATTCTTTCGCATCATTCCAGTTAAGCTGCGCTATGGCAGCAGGATGATCGAAAGCTATGCATTCCTAGACGAAGGATCATCCGTGACCTCAGTAGCCGTATCTGTATTCCAAAGATTAGGAATACGAGGCCAAGCCGCAAAATTGGAAACTTATATATAATTCCGTACATATGTCTGGCCATAGATAAATTTCGCCTTCCGCTCTGTATTATTTAAGCTAACGTAAAATTCATTTTTTATGCTTGACCTTAAAATCGGGTTCGATGGAACTTATCTCACCAACTTCTCAAATAGGACTTAGTTTTTTTCACTCTGACTAAGATACAGCCGTATTCCTAGAACTGTGGGTTAAACGGTTTCTAAGAATAGGTTAATATCGAAATTTAACAGAGACAACAGCAAAAATAAAGCACAAAATCCAATCAGCCGACACATTATGCCGTATATATGCTCAAATACAACCACAGGATTCTCTTTTGCTCAAGCGATGCGCTACAACAAAGAAACCTACGCCTCAACTGCACAATTACCAATTTAAAGAGAACCGTGCACTTACGCACACAGTACCGATGCAAATACGAGGGTTGCTATATATATTTCTATCCTAGGCCATACAAAGTGTTGCCTGGCGCCATCTGACGTTTTCATTGGGAAGTTTGACATGTTTTAGCAGATCCGTGCTCAGAACGTTTTGACGTATGGCCATAATTTGTGTTGTGTTGTGACTTGAAAAAATCAATTTGGCAGAAAATGGAATTAACTCGAGAACATTTTCGCACAATCGCACAGTGAAAAACTGGTACAATAAATTCAATCGTGGCCGACGCTCGCTTGAAGACGAAGGTTGTGAAGGTCGTCCAAAAACGGTCGTTGTTCCAGAGAACATTGACGCTGTGCATGAACTGATAATGCAAGATTGTCATGTGACATACCGTGAGATGGTGGCATCCTTGGGCATTTCTTCCACCAGCATACATCCGATATTGCATGAACACTTGGTCGTAAAAAAGTTTGTTCTCGTTGGATCCCACACAATTTGGCAATCGCTCGAAAAAAGGCTCGTGAGGATTGGACTGTTCCGCTTGAGCAACGCAGGTGGTACACCATTTGTTTGCCTGAAATCTTCGGAGAAATTCGATAAACGAAAAAGAGAAGACGAATCATTCTGCACCATGACAATGCGAACTCTCACACATCAGCTCAAGCCAGCGCCTTTTTGACCGGCCAAAATGTCGAATTTATGGGTCATCCGCCATACAGCCCTGACTTAGCACCCAATGACTTCAATGAACCCAACGTGGTCAATGAATTTCGACGCCAGAAGATGCTGTTGAAGCATTCAAAAACCAGGTTTTGGAGGTGTCTCAATCGGAGTGGACAAAGTGCTTCGACAATTAGTTTGAGCGCATGCAAAAGTATATAAGTCTTTCTGGAGAATACTTCGAAAAACAATCAAACCATTTTTTATCATAACTATCCGCATTTTCATTATTAGGCCAGTAATATACATAGCAACCTTCATACATGACACTAGTGACATCGAGTCAATGCTGACTATTAACAAATACAAATGGAGCTGTTGGGCCAAGCAGTTACCCAAGAATGCATATAAAATAATTATAATATGCTAAGTTGCAGCTGTTGTTATCAGCCTGTTTCGTCTCTGTTTTGTCCCCAGTTTCTCATGCGCTTTATTGGTATTTGTAGCGTATGCGCTTTGGGGAGCTTTAGTTGAGTTTCTGCGCAAGCTCTTGGTTTGGCGTTTGTTGTGATTTGGAGTCGATTGGAGCCGCATATATTAGGGTTAAATTGAGCCCAAAATAAATATATTCAAACTATAATTTGAAACGCGTATAGTTATTCCACTGCTATTTAAAAATATTAATAGCTCAACATTTGGTGACCCCGACGTGATTTCATCCCGGTTGATTATTGTGATCAACATTAAAAGTGCCAAGAAAACGCCCTTGTTGTTGTTACAAGTTGCATTTTAATCAAATAATGGAGTCTGGAGCTGAGACTATTGGAGCTGCTGCCGCAAACCGGGAAAGGATGCTGCGGAGAAGAGCAGAGGTGACCTGCCAGGAGATGGAGGCGCTGCATCATAAAGGTGAGGATTGTACCATTATGGCGCTGGAGTCAGTGGAGAAGCGTTTGCGTGAGCGGTTCACCGCGCTTCAAGAAGAATTGGAGGAGCTTAATTTTAGCGAGATCGGGAGTGATCTGTATTGGAGATTCTCGCAGCTGGCGACTGATGTGGAAGTGGAAATTCAGGTGGAGGTTGCCAAGCGCTCCAAGAGAATCTCTGCCCACTCCACACTTCTCGACGGTGCCAGTGTATCGCCAATGCCATACAAGCCAGCCCCCTCCTTGCCAACGTTGCCGATGCCAACATTCAGCGGCGGCTATGCCGAGTGGCCGGATTTCTGCGCCCTATTTAGGACAACCATCGACAGTCACCCGCACTTGACCAAGATGGAGAAGCTCAGGTGGCTCATTTCCTGCCTGCGGGACTCAGCCCTGGAGACTGTGAGGGCGCTTGAGATTACCGACGCTAACTATGATGTTGCCCTTGACCTTTGAGATCCTGCAGCTAAGGGTGATTGAGCCGGGATCCGTTGCTACTCTTCGGTAGTTATCCGACCGATTCAATGGACATATGCGGGCCCTCATGGGTTCCGGGACGTCGGCCGAAATTCAAGGGTACCTCCTCATCCAGATCATCTTCCAAAAGCTGGACCCCGCTACAAAGGCCAAATGGGAAGACTCTCTGGCAGGAAGCACTGATGACAGCCTTCCATCATGGGAGTCTATGGCACGATTCTTAGATCAAAGGTGCCGGACTCTCGAAAGCGTTGACTTTTCTTTGGCGTATTCACCAGTTAACCAAGTAGGCCGAGGTAGATCGTCCAATAACCGATCCTCGTGCATGGTTATTAACGCCAGTCCTGTTCTATGCGCCCTGTGTGGTGTTTCGGTGCACGAGCTTCCTGCTTGTCCAAAGTTCAGTGCTTTGCCAATTGAGGAACGGTACGACGAAGTGCAGCGTCTGGATCGCTGTTTTGTTTGTCTGGAGGATGGCCATCTCGCTCGCGGATGCTCAGCTTCCCGCTGCTCGACGTGCAATCACCGTCATCATATTCTGTTGCACCCTCGGGGGCAGGTTTCACCCGCACGAGTCTCACGTCCCATCGGTGCAGTTGCTGGTGCGAACCCATCCCGCTCAATCAACCCTGTTATGAACCAGGATCGCAATGCTGAGCTAGTGCTCCTGCCAACAGCAAATGTACTCGTTCGTGGTCGATCTGGAGACTTCCTGCCTTGCCGAGCGTTACTGGATTCCGGTTCACAAGTACATCTCATCTCGTCGCGGCTGGCGAATGAACTTCAGCTTGGCCGCTCCAAATGCTCCACAACGGTGGCCGGTTTCGGCGGCGCTGGATTTGAAACAGATGGAGCATCTGTTAATGTGTGCTTGAAGTCCCGCCTTAGCACATATTCAGTGGAAATTGAGGCTGTTGTAGCTTCACATATAACGGACTATCAGCCTAGCCAGGACATAGATGCTTCGGGCTGGAAGATTCCTGGTAATATGGACCTAGCTGACCCCAACTTCCACAAAACGCAGCGAGTGGACCTGCTGATTGGAGCCGGCTTATTCTTTGACCTGTTGTCGGCTGGCCAAATCCAGTTAGGTCACGGGCTCCCAATTGCTCAGAACACTCGATTTGGCTGGGTGTTTTCTGGCCACGGTGGACTATCACGGAATGTGTCGGCGCTCTGTGGTAGGGAGGACAACCCATGGAACAACCTCTGCAATAATGTGACTGCTGCCCCTTCCGACATTGTTATTGAAGGCCCACCCTTCAATGGGGGGAGGATGTTGGGCCAAGCAGCCACCAAAGAATTCAACTAAAATAATTATAATATGCTGAGCTGCAGCTGTTGTTATCAGCATGTTTCGTCTCTGTTTTGTCCCCAGTTTCGCATGCGCTTTATTGGCATTTGTAGCGTATGCGCTTTGGGGAGCTTTAGTTGAGCTTCTGCGCAAGCTCTTGTTTTGGCGTTTGTTGTGATTTTGGAGTTGATTGGAGCCGCTCGTATTAGGGTTAAATTGAGCCCAAAATAAATATATTGAAACTATAATTTGAAACGCGTATAGTTATTCGGTTGCTATTAAAAACTATTAATAGCTCAACACTATTAATCATGAACTAATTAACACTATTAAAATAATCCCTTATCCCGATAGAAATGGTTACCAATTGGAGTACTCAGGCAGCGATTCTTACTTTGAAAATGATAATAAAATTTATAATCAAGACAAAAAAGAAGTAAATAGTGAATGTATTGCAAATATAATAAATCGAAGAAACCCAACATGTAATTTTGTACCAGCCCTTACAAAAGAAATAATTAAGTATATTGAACCAAATGTAATAATAACATGGAATCTGACCCAAACAACTCTTACACAAAATTGTCAAAATTCAAACAGCAACATACAAATAAAGGGAAATAAATTTATAAGATTAACACAATGTAAAGTAAAAATCGAAAATATTATTTTAAGCGAAAATTATTTACACCCAGATATTGACCGAACACCTTTGTAACCACCGCTCAACATAACTAAAATAAAAATCTTAAAACACAATGACATTATAAAAATGATTTCCCAAAACAATATCACACTTTATACAATTATTATACCGGCTATTCTGGCTTTGGTCGCAATGATTTTTATTCTTAAGTACATAAACTTTAATCCATTTATATTTTTGTATATAAAATTAAGAAAACAAACTGAAAGAAATCAGCCACAACTTCAAGAAAATGAACTTGGAGAAAACCCATTACCCACACTGTATCCATCAATGCCAGCCCAAGTATAGGCTGCCTTTTTAAGGGGGGAGGAGTGGCATATTCACTCTCACACCCATCTACTAATATCCAATTACTGCATATCCAATTACTGCAGCCAAGTAAACAAATAACAAGAGCTGCGCATCATTTTTGCTGTGCAGAAAATTTAATATAAACAAATGACCGATATTCAGCGGCGATCGCGCCTTAAGCATCTTCGCTTATACAAACCAAATAATCTATAAGCTCTCTCAATGAATCAAGCGACCAACTGCACTCTCATTCTAATGTAAACAATAGACAATAGCCAAAACCAAGATTTTCATTCTCTTTGTAAATTAGTCTTAAGCTGAAATCCAATTGACACACACGAAACCTTTCTTTCGTGCGGTATAATTTTAATAAATAATAAATAACAAAACAATTTTAAAATTGTTTTTTTTATTTTATTAAAAACGGATCTTAGCGTTATCCTTAGTCTTTCGACGGGACATTTATTTGACTCAAAATACAAACTATTTCAGTATATATCATTATCATCGAAATTTGTCTGAAATTTGTCTTGAATGTAAAGACGGAATTATTTTGGAATTTGGGAATGTTATGTTGTATGTAAAGACACAAACACTTACCAAACGTAATAAATTTGCTAAGTTTTGTTCTTCGTCTTCCAAATTCCGCAGTCGCACTTCTTTTTCACAATGTATTATAACTTTTAACGTAGTTTTAAAAAAAACTTTTCACAGATTCTGCACACGTTATGAATCACACACACTCCAAAAATAGACTAATCTGAGGTCTGTGTTGACATACTCGTATATATAGGCTGGTTTTTGATCTGCTAAAATATAGTTTATGACGAGGGCAGAACATGGAAAATCTGGGAAATATCCTCATCTGCGACATCTTAATTGGTTACCTGTTTGGGTTTTAAGTCCTTCCCAGTTAGGAAAACCCAAAAAATTTGCGGTAATATGCATTTCCCAAACCGATCCCTTTTTTCCAAACCGCATACTTATGCAATCTGTTTTAAGTGTTTTCCCAAACTACCGTAACGGTATCTTTTACGACCTGTGTGTGTATATTTTCTGGATTTCCCCATGACAGGTATAAGTTGAACATTTTCCAAAAATGACGAGTTAGACTTTTTGAGTAATAAAAATTAGATGATGTATTTTTCTTAACAAAAACCTTAATATTATACTTCCAATGTTCAAATTGCAAGAACCTACACATTATTTAAATTTTTAAGTTATTAGCGATGGGCATAGATTTATTTGTAAAATTTTTAAGTTTTAAGCTGTTGGCCATGCTGAGCATAGATGTTTTTGTTAAATTTTTAAGTTTTATGATATGGGCAATGGTGGGCATGATTTTTTTTGTTACATTTTTAACTTAACAGGAGACTACAATGCCAAGCACACACACTGGGAATCCCGTTTCGTGACTCCAAAAGGGAAGCAGCTCTATAATGCAATTATCAAAGCCAAGAACAAGCTCGACTATGTTTCTTCTGGCACACCAACATAGTGGCCGGCAGACCCAAGGAAACTACCAGATTTGATAGACTTTGCGATTACCAAAAACATCCCTAAAAATCTGATAAGCGCCAATTGCCTATCGGATCTTTCATCTGATCACTCGCCTGTCCTGTTTATTCTACTGCGACATCCAGGAACATTGGAACAACCATTAAAATTGACCTCACAGAAAACCAATTGGGTTAAGTACAGAAAATATATCAGTTCACACATTGAGCTAAGTCCTCATCTCCACGATGAAGCCAACGTAGACAGCTTTGTTAATTCACTTGAGTCTGTACTCGTCTCTGCAGCTCGAGCCTCAACATCGCAAACTATAAATACACAAAGCAATAAAAAGACAAATCTACAAATCGAACAGCTCGTCCTCGAAAAGCGGCGTTCACGTCGCGAGTGGCAATTCCACAGATCGCCATCTGCTAAGCAAAGCTTTAGACATGCCTCACGTCAACTTACTAAAGCCCTACAGCAAGAAGAAGCTTATGTCCACCGCCGCTGTTGAGCTATTAATAGTTTTTAATAGCAACCGAATAACTATACGCGTTTCAAATTATAGTTTCAATATATTTATTTTGGGCTCAATTTAACCCTAATACAAGCGGCTCCAATCAACTCCAAATCACAACAAACGCCAAAACAAGAGCTTGCGCAGAAGCTCAACTTAAGCTCCCCAAAGCGCATACGCTACAAATGCCAATAAATCGCATGCGAAACTGGGGACAAAACAGGGACGAAACATGCTGATAACAACAGCTGCAGCTCAGCATATTATAATTACTTTAGATGAATTCTTTGGTGGCTGCTTGGCCCAACATCCTCCCCCCCATTGAAGGGTGGGCCTTCAATAACAATGTCGGAAGGGGCAGCAGTCACATTATTGCAGAGGTTGTTCCATGGGTTGTCCTCCCTACCACAGAGCGCCGACACATCCCGTGATAGTCCACCGTGGCCAGAAAACACCCAGCCAAATCGAGTGTTCTGAGCAATTGGGAGCCCGTGACCTAACTGGATTTGGCCAGCCGACAACAGGTCAAAGAATAAGCCGGCTCCAATCAGCAGGTCCACTCGCTGCGTTTTGTGGAAGTTGGGGTCAGCTAGGTCCATATTACCAGGAATCTTCCAGCCCGAAGCATCTATGTCCTGGCTAGGCTGATAGTCCGTTATATGTGAAGCTACAACAGCCTCAATTTCCACTGAATATGTGCTAAGGCGGGACTTCAAGAACACATTAACCGATGCTCCATCTGTTTCAAATCCAGCGCCGCCGAAACCGGCCACCGTTGTGGAGCATTTGGAGCGGCCAAGCTGAAGTTCATTCGCCAGCCGCGACGAGATGAGATGTACTTGTGAACCGGAATCCAGTAACGCTCGGCAAGGCAGGAAGTCTCCAGATCGACCACAAACGAGTACATTTGCTGTTGGCAGGAGCACTAGCTCAGCATTGCGATCCTGGTTCATAACAGGGTTGATTGAGCGGGATGGGTTCGCACCAGCAACTGCACCGATGGGACGTGAGACTCGTGCGGGTGAAACCTGCCCGCGAGGGTGCAACAGAATATGATGACGGTGATTGCACGTCGAGCAGCGGGAAGCTGAGCATCCGCGAGCGAGATGGCCATCCTCCAGACAAACAAAACAGCGAGCCAGACGCCGCACTTCGTCGTACCGTTCCTCAATTGGCAAAGCACAGAACTTTGGACAAGCTGGAAGCTCGTGCGCCGAAACACCACACAGGGCGCATAGAACAGGACTGGCGTTAATAACCATGCACGAGGATCGGTTATTGGACGATCTACCTCGGCCTTTTTGGTTAACTGGTGAATACGCCAAAGAAAAGTCAACGCTTTCGAGAGTCCGGCACCTTTGCTCTAAGAATCGTGCCATAGACTCCCAAGATGGAAGGCTGTCATCAGTGCTTCCTGCCAGAGAGTCTTCCCATTTGGCCTTTGTAGCGGGGTCCAGCTTTTGGAAGAGGATCTGGATGAGGAGGCACCCTTGAATTTCGGCCGACGTCCCGGAACTCATGAGGGCCCGCATATGTCCATTGAATCGGTCGGATAACTCCCGAAGAGTAGCAACGGATCCAGGCTCGATCACCCTTAGCTGCAGGATCTCGTTGATGTGAGCCTGGAAGATTAACCGACGGTTGCTGAAACGGTTGCGCAAAAGGTCAAGGGCAACATCATAGTTAGCGTCGGTAATCTCTAGCGCCCTCACAGTCTCCAGGGCTGAGTCCCGCAGGCAGGAAATGAGCCACCTGAGCTTCTCCATCTTGGTCAAGTGCGGGTGACTGTCGATGGTTGTCCTAAATAGGGCGCAGAAATCCGGCCACTCGGCATAGCCGCCGCTGAATGTTGGCATCGGCAACGGTGGCAAGGAGGGGGCTGGTTTGCATGGCATTGGCGATACACTGGCACCGTCGAGAAGTGTGGAGTGGGCGATTCTTATGGAGTGCTTGGCAACCTCCACCTGAATTTCCACTTCCACATCAGTCGCCAGCTGCGAGAATCTCCAATACAGATCACTCCCGATCTCGCTAAAATTAAGCTCCTCCAATTCTTCTTGAAGCGCGGTGAACCGCTCACGCAAACGCTAGCAACCGAATAACTATACGCGTTTCAAATTATAGTTTCAATATATTTATTTTGGGCTCAATTTAACCCTAATACAAGCGGCTCCAATCAACTCCAAATCACAACAAACGCCAAAACAAGAGCTTGCGCAGAAGCTCAACTAAAGCTCCCCTTAAAAATATCTTCCAACCAAATCCGGCCACTAGTGCCTTTACCTTGCCGACTTTACCATATGAGCCTCAGCTTCAACATGAACCAATCGAATTTCGCCCAAACGAAATCGCTTATATCATCAAAAACCAACTAAATCGGAAAAAATCACCAGGCTGCGACCTCATAACTCCCAAAATGATCATTGAGCTTCCATATTGCGCCGTCTGCACTATCACCCAGCTCTTCAATGCCATCGCAAAACTTGGCCACTTTCCAGCGAGATGGAAAAAGTCAATTATAATAATGATAGCAAAGCCGGGAAAAGACCACACAATTCCCACGTCGTATAGACCTATAAGCCTACTTTCATGCTTATCTAAACTCTTTGAGAAATGCATTCTGATTCGAATAAACACATACCTAAGGATCCAGGAAGGAATCCCGTCACATCAGTTTGGGTTTCGTGAAAAGCACGGAACAATTGAGCAGGTCAACCGGATAATAGCAGAAATTCGGAATGCATTCGAAAAACGCGAGTACTGTACCGCAATATTTCTAGATGTCTCTCAAGCATTTAATAGAGTCTGGCTAGAAGGTCTAATGTACAAGATCAAGACAATGCTCCCTTGTAATACCCACAAGCTTTTAAAGTCTTCTTAGCTGACATCCCGACAAGCACACGATTAACAACATCTACGTTTGCTGATGATACAGCTATTCTTAGCCGCTCAAAATGCCCGATGCAAGCAACTGCGCAGCTAGCTCTTCATCTGGTGGATGTTGAAAAATGGCTATCAGACTGGCGAATTAAAGTAAACGAACAAAAATGCAAGCACGTTACGTTCACCTTGAATAGGCAAAACTGCCCACCCCTTACGCTAAACAACACCCTACTCCCGCAAGCAAACGAGGTAACATATCTAGGAGTACACCTCGATAGAAGACTCACATGGCGTCGGCACATAGAAGCTAAAAGAACCCACCTAAAGCTAAAAGCCAGCAGCCTTCATTGGCTTATCAACGCTCGGTCTCCCCTTTGCCTTGAATATAAAGTCCTGCTATATAACTCGGTACTTAAACCTATATGGATGTACGGCTCCCAGTTATGGGGGAATGCCAGCAATAGCAATATTGACATAGTCCAGCGAGCTCAGTCGAAGATCTTGAGAACAATCACCGGGGCACCGTGGTACGTTCGCAACGAAAACATACATCGCGACTTAAAAATTCTTCCAGTCAAAGATGTGATCGCAAAACAGAAGGAAAAGTACTTTAGCAAGCTATTGTCGCACCCTAACCACCTGGCGAGAGGTCTAACAAGGTTGAGCAACCAATCACGACTTCGTCGCTATGACCTACCCACCCAGCGACCGTCTTGAGGAACGTGCAACCAGAATGCAGTCTTAGTCTACTGTTAGCTAAATGTTAATGTTAAGATTTGAAAACTTATTGTTAGTCTCAAAATTAAGAGAAGATCCAATAAATAAAAGCAAAGTTTAAAAAAAAAAAAAAATAAATAAAAATAAAAATTTTTAACTTTTAAGGGATGGGCAATGATGGTCATGATTTTTTTGTAAAATTTTTAAGTTTTAAGGGATGGGCAATGAAGGGCATAGTTTTTTTTGTAAAATTTGTAAGTTTTAAGATGTGGGCCATGATGGGCATATAGTTTTTTGTTAATTTTTTTAAGTTTTAAGGGATGGGCAATGATGGAAATCAATTTTTTTTTTTAAATTTATATGTTTTAGGCTATGGGCCATGATGGTCATCTTTTGGATTTTTAATTTCTTTATTTTTAAGACTATGAGAGTCAAGTATCTCAAAAAGTAAATGTTATTTTAAAATTTTAAAAGATGGTCATTGTTTATCACACTAATGGAAAACGAATTCAGTAGTTTTTTTTTGAAATTTTTTTTTTACCTTGGCAAAAAACGACCAAAACTAAAAACTTAAATATTTTAAAAACTAAAAGTTTTTTCAAAATTCTAAAAGATGACCATTTGTGGTCAATTGCGTTTATTTCGGTAATGAAAAAAAAAAAAAACCCAAAAAGTAGATTTTGAAATTTTTGAAAAATTTTTAACTATGTTCAATTTTTAATAATTTCAAAACGGTAGGTGGTCATTTGAAAATATTGATGGTCATTGTTTATCACACTATTGGAAAACGATTTCAGTAGTTTTTTTTTTGAAATTTTGTTTTACCTGTGAAAAAAATGAGATAAACTGAACACTTAAATATTTCAAAAACTAAAAGTTTTTTCAAAATTCTAAAAGATGACCATTGGTGGTCATTTTGGTTTATTTCGATTTAAAAAAAAAATTCAAAAAGTCAAATTTTAAAATTTTCGAAAATTTTTCGAAAATTTTCATTTTTGAATATTTTCCAAACGGGAGGTGGTCATTTCAAAATATTGATGGTCATTTGTGGTCATTTGATGGGCAATCGATTGCACCCTTTTTTTCCAAAAAATATCATTTTACCCGACCCAACTTCTCGTAGCTCGGTCCGTATATTACTCGGCATTCTACGTTCGGAAGGAGTACACTGTCTATCTATCATCAAAGCTCGAGGACAGCTTTGCCTACAGTTCGAACAGGTATCATTGTTTTCCAGCCATTCTAACAGACATGCTTTGTGAAACTTATGCTTACAAGGAGTTTCCAAGATACTATCATTAGAGCTCGTATCGTTACAAATGGCACACAGCACCACACTCTCCAACGGAGTGGCTGCTATATTTTCGGTACTTCTTCTAACCGACATTGTCCCACAAAGTATACTAACGGAAGTTCGCGATAAATGATTTACTTAAGACTCAAGACGTAAATATTATATTCGATAATAATTTTAGAGGCTTACCCTCGGATCTTCCCATTGCGTTGATTATTATATTCTAGGGCAGTAGAGATTTATTTTCAACTAAAGGCAATACAACTATATGAGATGTAGAAGATGACTATTTCGATACGAACCAGATATAGACAATCTCACTCTTACTTTTCAAATGGGACAGGAAAACTAAGCTGACATGGTATAAAATCGAGTTGGGCTCAATGATAAAAATCCTATGCCTGTCATAGTCGCCTTTTGATTCGGTTCGATTCAATTAGAATCCATGTTTCTTTGCATACTTTATAACCACGGTCTGTGTCCGACTGCTCTCAGAGTCAAAGCAATCCACTGGTGTCCATACGCAAACGCTGACTCTACTTTATAAATCAAATTTGGAAATTGGCCAAAGGAAAACATTCAAAAAGGGATGGTAAATAGAGTGGGGCTTTTTGGGCTGATTCATATAACCCACGTTGTTCGGTTAAATATACACGAATCTCGGCCCTTACTCTGGGCGCCAAAAATCTATAACGGACGTACGGTTTTGTCGAACTATTAAGTCCAGTAAACTGTCCCTAACACTGCACGAATGGTCTCTGCCGCACCTCCTCTGTCTACTTGGGGACGGCTGGGCTCAGTCGAAAGGAGCGTGGGTGAGGGCACGGCAATCTAGACCAAGTACTTTACGGATTTTCTCGTAGACAGAGATGGGGAAGACGGAAAGGAACGAAGGGAGTAGGCTGATCCTGGGTGGTTGTTTCTACTGACCCTGATACCTGAACGACTGGATGTTGTGGTCCTTCTTCTATACCCTCTCTACCATGTAGACGTTTCACCAAACAGTGGGGGTCTACCCATATTCAACTGCAATGTTCTGATCCAAAGTGCTCCAAGTGAAAGATATTAGTTCATGTTCATTTCATATAATTGAATATTCTCAAAAGTAGCGGTACTAAACTAAAATTACAACTAATCTTCATAGTTTGGGATAGAAAGGCAGAACATAACAGGGATTTCCCATTGTACTTATCTATATGTATGCAACTATTACTCTTGTTTTCTTTACTCACTCAGCTTTACCGATTCTGCATCCATCGTTGGGTTTAAGATGACGTAGGTGATCTTTGCTGTTGACTTAATGCTATTAGAAATTTGTACAATGGGGAAAAGACCTGGCTGATCTCTCTTTCGATGCCGGGTTGGTTTGCTTAGAGACTACATTTAGAGATAAGGTCCTACGCTAATTAATTCATACTCTATGACACGAAATTGTTCGTGTCAATCTGTGTTAAATACAATATTGACACATATACATGCACGCAGGCATGGTCATCGTGCTTAAAACTAAATACTTGGCTATGTGGGTCCTATGCCGGCTCACAAAATCATGACGGCAGCTCGCTTAAGCCAAAAAGAAAAACCTAATCGGGGGCGGCGGCATCCGTTGGTTGCTACTACAGCTGCTGAACGGCACCTTATCGTCAACCGGGGAGAAGATCGGAGTTGGGATACGGTGCACTGATGGTACGATGCGGCTACAAGCACCATGGGCGTCCCACTGATTCGGTGGGGGGGTGGCTTTGGTGGTACCACTGCCTGATCCGACGTCCGATCCGAGGCCACTTGCCACACGGAGAGCCACAGGCTGGTCAAATGAGCTACCTGACAAGGGATTGGTCAGGTTTTAAACTTGCCCTAGTTCAATTGTTAGGGGGTTTCATCTTAGGAATTTTTAACCCACTCCTAAACACAGGCAGTTTTTTATTATTAAACTGTCTTAAATTTTCTGGCTGAATGGCCTGCACTGCCTTCACTGTTTAGTTTTTTCTCACACTACACGTGTCCGCGGGATTTTCTTATTATTTCACAATTTGTTCTCGAGGCTCTTCACTCGGCAAAAGATCAGAATAAAATGATTTCTGCGATCCTGGGTATGTACAGCCATTCCCTGCTGCACTAAAGTTTCCCGACCTAACGGTAAGATCGAATGATTTTCTACCTACTTTTAGTCAGTGGATGCGTGGGTAACAGGGCTTTGCGTATGTCTCTTTCAATTTTTTTCTCCCTTCTCTCTCCATACAGTAAGGGTAAGAAATATTGGCCTGCCTAGGAAGTCAAGTATTTTGTATTTTTATATAGGGTGCTCGCTACACTAGTACCAAGCCCTAAACCCAATAGTTACAACTTTACAGTAAATTCAGTAGGAGGGAATAATTAAATAAAACAACATACAATAGTTAAGCTTCCTTACATATCAGATACCCCACTAAAATTCTTTCTATTAGATACACTGAAAACCTTCTATGGAATTCTAGGTAACGACACTATGAAAAAACTAGGGGCAATAATAGATGTTAAAAATGATATTCTGCTATTGGAAAATAATAGGAAAATTAAAATCCATCAATTAGAAGCACAAGCCGTAAACAAGATCGGACCAACAGACGAACATATGACAGAAACTCAAAGAGAAATAATCAAAAAATTTTCGCCGATCCTAAAACGAAACTAACTTACACTACCAGAGTTTTAGGTGAAATTAGAACTTCCTCCGATACCCCTGTCTACGGAAAGCACTACCCATATCCGGCATTTCTTAGGCAAGAAGTAGAACAACAAATTCAAGAAATATTGCAGGATGGCGTTATTAGACCCTCACGGTCACCCTATAATGCACCAGTTTGGGTAGTCCCGAAAAAAACCGACTCTAATGAAAAACAAAAATACAGGCTAGTTATTGATTATAGAATGCTCAATGAGGTAACAATATCCGATCGGTACCCCACTCCTGAAATAGGCGAAATAATCGCACAATTAGGAAACAACAGATTCTTCTCAGTACTAGACTTAAAACGTGGATTTCATCAAATACCACCTAAAGAGTCAGACATGGAAAAAACTGCATTCGCAGAGAATGGAGGCAAATACGAATTTACCAGATTACCATTTGGATTAAAAAATTCACCAGCCATATTTCAAAGAGCTTTAGATGACATTTTGCGAGAACACATAGGGAAAATCTCTTATGTGTACGTCGACGACATCATCGTTTTCAGCAAACCATGCCGAAAATTTGAACAAAGTGTTTCTAACATTACAAAAAGCCAATATGAGGATACAAATCGACAAATGCCACTTTTTCAAAAAAGAAGTTGATTTTCTGGGATACACGATTTCAGAAGAGGGACTTAAAACCAACATCGAAAAAATCAAGACAATTAAAAACTTCCCAATACCTAAAACACTAAAAGAACTTCGATCATTTTAAGGAATGACAAGCTATTATAGGAGATTTATTAAAGATTATGCGAAGATTGCCAAACCTTTAACTGCCCTTTTAAGGGGAGAAGAAGGACGCGTATCCAAATACAAGTCAAGCAGAATAGCTATTAACCTAGACAAAGAAGCAACGGGTGCATTTGAAAAACTTAAAAACACACTTATATCTAGGGATGTAACATTAGCGTACTCAGACTTCACGAAGGAGTTCCAATTGACCACAGACGCATCAAATTTTGCCATAGGAGCCGTTTTAGAACAGAAACATAGACCAATACATTCATATCCCGTACCCTCTCGAAAACCGAGGAAAATTACGCAACGAACGAAGGGGAAATGTTAGCCATCGTATGGGCTCTCCAAAGCTTAAGACATTACCTGAACGGATATTCGAAAGTGACAATTTATACAGACCACCAACCTCTGACCTTTTCAAATAGTGCAAATAACCACAATGCCAAGCTAAAACGCTGGAGGGACATTATCGGCGAATACAGCCCTGCTAACGTAGTAGCAGACGCCCTATCCAGAGCCCGACCAGAAGTTAATTAAATCCATTCAGACTCTACAATCCACAGCGACGAAAGTTCCTCACATAATCTAATATTCTCAGTAGAAGCCCCGATCAACGCATTTAAAAACCAAATTTTTTTATTAAAAGAAAACACTGATGCGTATAACATCAAAATTCCGTTTCCAACTTTTCATCGCCATATAATAAAAAAGATTGCTTACACAGAACAGAAAATCATTAATATACTCCGAGCCGGTTAGATCCCAGAATTATCAATGGTATCTACACTTCAGAAGAAATAATGGGAAAAATTCAAACTATTTATCCTACGCACTTCAAGTCTTACAAAGTTAGGTTTACTAGTAGTCAAGTTGAAGACGTACCATCAGAAACAACCCAGAATCAGATCATTACATTAGAGCACAAAAGGGCACACAGAGACGCAAAAGAAAACAAAACACAAATTCTTAAAAAATACTTCTTCCCACAAGCTCAAAAGAAAATTCAGGCAATAGTCCAATCCTGTCAAACATGTAGAGAATCCAAATACGATAGACACCCACCGAAGGGGGCAATCCAACCAACACCCATCCCTAAGTACCCAGGAGAAATCATCCACATAGACATTTATATTACAGAAAAAAATAATATTCTAACTGGTCTCGACAAGTTCTCAAAATACGCCCAAATCAAGATATTAAACTTAAGGGCCTCCGAGGACATTAAAGCGCCTTTGAGAGAAATGCTGATAGAATTCGGCATGCCCAAGTGGGTAGTAATGGACAACGAACGCGCCTTAAACTCTGCGGCGATTCGATTCCTTTTAGAAGATCAACTTAAAATATCAGTCCATACAACAGCCCCATACGCTTCAACCAGTAATGGTCAGGTAGAACGATTTCATTCAACACTTTCAGAAATCATGAGATGCATTAAAAAAGACAACGGGAGTATGACATTCGAAGACCTAATTTTCAAATCAGTCGAAGAATATAATGGGTCCATCCATTCAGTAATAAAGGAAAAACCAGTTGAGGTGATTTTCAGGAGGTCCACTCCGAACACCACAGAGGACATAGAGAAACAACGGACTGAAATCAAGAAAAAAATAAAAAAAACAGGTAGCCGACCTAGAATACCATAATCAGGATAAAATACAGCCAAAACAATATGAGACAGGAGATACGATTCATGTAAAAATCGACAAAAGACTTAATACCAAACTTACCCCACGCTATAAAAAGAAACAGTCAAAGAAAATAATAACACTACAATAAAAACTCAATCCGGTAAAATAATACACAAGAATAACATCAGAAACTAACTTTCAGACTATTCATACCAACTTGCCTCAGCCTATCCACGGTCCCCGATTATTCAAATTCACAAGTGATCTCACTAGAGACTGGACTTGCGGCCAAACAAGAGGAAACATTCAAAATAATCCATACATTCGACCTAAAAGAATACGACAATACATTTGACGAACTTAGCAAAGGACTAAACAGCCTTACACCATCACACCATCTATACCCCTACCTGTCTTACGAATTAAATCAGATAAAACAAAACCTTCTCAAACTAAAAACAAGCAATAGACAAAAAAGAGCAATAGAAATCCTAGGAACGGCATGAAAATGGTTGGCAGGAACACCGGACCACCATGATCATGAAATACTAAAGAACAAAATAAACGGACAATTAGCACATAATAATAAGCAGGTCATAATAAATAAAAAATTAATTGAGAAAATTAATCAAATAAGTAACGTAACGAATGCCATTTTAAAAATAACTAAAAATTCAAACGAAATAATTAATGAAGAGGCAAATATCCTCAGATATAGAATTCAAATAGTAAAAGAAGAAATATCTAATATACTACATGCAATAACTTGGGCCAAAACAAATATTATAAACTCTTTTATATTCTCAACAATAGAAACAAATATTTTAGAACAAATTTTTAATAAAGTAAAAAATCTGTTTATTAATATGGAAGGATTACTAGAATTTTCAAAAGTCAAACTTGCATCGAATAATAAAGCTCTTCTGTTTATCACAAGTATCCCAATAATACGTAATGAAATCTGTAGAACCCTATTAGTCAAAGCAGTAAAAAAAGCCCATATAATATATGACATAAGATATGAAAACTTGTTAGAATGTAAATAGGAACTATTCGCGATATCAAAACCATGTGAATCGCATAATGATAGAACCATTTGTGTTAAGGATAAACTGTTAGACTTAAGCAACGACACTTGCGTGAGCGCTCTATTAAACCTAAGACCACCGGAATGCAAGGCAATCAACAGTCAACATGTGCCTAATTTTGCGGAATTACTACCAGGAACACTGATGCTGAACGACTTTAACGGAATGGTGTCTTTGGACGGAAAGAACCTTAATCTTCAAGGATCCTTCATCATCCAGCACAGGAACTCCACGGTACAGATCGGCGAAAACATCTATAGAACGGAAGAGGTCACTGTGGTAGACCCCGAACCTCCGCTTTTCCAACTGTCAGCGGCAAACCCTAAAATTAACGAAGTCCTCTCTCTTCAATTAATCAAAGAATTAAACATAAATAACACTAAGATTCTGAAAAAAATTAAAGAAAAGAAGACAATCGAGGCTTCCGTGAATTATACGTCAGCCACTATCCTGCTCATAATGATCGTAGGTCTGATCATAATGCTAGTTAGAAGGTGCAGACCAAAAGAAGCCGCCCCGAAAACGACAAAAACACCGGCGGATCCAACCCCACCTAACCCTGTTCTCTTCTACTTTGCGAGCGAGGACGCCCGCGTTTAAAGGGTGAAGAGTTAACACCTAAAATGTCAAATACTAGATAATATTAATAAAACGCTAAGTCCAAGCACATAAGTTCTTAATAACAACTGCAAAAGAGCTTACATAACCGCATTGAGTGCACCGTGCACCGGATGCAATATGATGCCGTGGCACCAATAAGGGTCACACGGATCGAAAGACACGTGCGCTGAGTAAGCATTGATTATGCTTGCGATCGTGGGAAAGCCAAAAGAAAGAAAACACCCAAATATTTGGCAAAGCTCACTGAACTTAATGGCAAGTGCATCCACCAACAACACAATGCACTTGCATTGACCAATTAGCAATGAAGATATGGACTTAAGCTACATCAACAACATCAGCTACCAATGACATCGAGGGACGCCAGCAGCAGCAGCAACCGCGACCGAGATCGCGGCAGCGATGGAGCAACGCATAGGTGTAATTATTAATTATAAGAATCATAATTGTCAGTTCCAATCCGACACTAAAATAAAAACGTAAAAAAGATTAATTTCTTTTTTTTTAAGAATATTAAAAAAATGTTTTTAACTCATGTGTGAGCATGTTAAAATGGAGTGTTAGCAGTGAAGCATCCCCATGAGGGATAAAAACCGTTTTAAAAATATCTTAGTTTTATTTTTTAGCCGCAGCACCAGGAAAACGCTTTCGTGGGACCCTGCCGTCAGTTTATTTTCAAGAGTCAGTCTCTTTAAAAAAATGTATAAGTTCTATTATTTATACGGGTAACACTGTAATTTGGGCAATGCCCACAAACAAAAAAAAACAAGTTCACACATTATCGCGGTCATGAAAGTCTTGTACTTGTCATGAAGTCTTGTACAAATTTTAGGTCAAGTACCTATAAACGCGTTTTAAATGAATTTTTAATGAATTTTTTGAGCTATTAATATTTTTTAAAAGCGGCAAAATAAATTAACGATTCCACAATTCAATTTCAATTAAAGTTCAATGTTTTTATTCGAGGGTTCAATCTAACCAAAAGGAAGTTGAGCTGAATCTTCGCTTCAACTCCATAAGCTCATTCTTGGCACCCACAAAATTGGTGGCATTATTCAATAAACCATTATACAAATAAACCGTTGGAGGGTGCTCAGAAACGAAGTGGTGGAAAGGTCCTTGACTAATTCCAAATGGATTGCCTTCGTACTAAAACAGATGAGTACGCTCACATACTCACAAAGGGCCCTTATTCCGAGTCTCTGTCTGGTAGAAAAACGGTCCGCAAAAATCCACACCTGTGACATCAAAACTTTGGATTCCTTCAACTCTCTCGGTCGGAAGATCAGCCATGATATGCTCCAGTAGACAAGGCTTTACTCGAAAAGAGCATATGCATTTGTTCAAAACCCTTGAAACGGCCTTGCTCCCCCCAATGCACAGTGGTCGGGCTTGTATGGAACCGCGGCCATAAATACTTCTAGGTGTGCTAACGCTATGAAACTTTTACCACAAATCTAGCAAAGTATTATAAATATATTATAAAAAAAATTTACCAGATCGTACCACTATATCCTATAGCTTCCATATAACTGATTGATCGGAAATGCCGTAACTTTGGTGTTTTTTAAGTTAGAGAGTTGGAACTTTTCACAGATGTTATATTTGGTCAAAATTTCTAATCTACAAAATTTCATAAGGATCGGCCGACTATATCCTATAGCTGCCATATAACTGAACCATCGACAGTGGTTGGGCTTGTATGGTGCCGCGCCAAAAATATTTCTAGTGGCGATATCGCAATAAAATTTTTTCCAAAAATCTATAAAAGTATTCTAAACACACTGTAAAAAAATCGTATCGTATAGCTTCCATACAAACCAATGGCGCGATTTTTCATAAAATTATTTTTTTTCCAATACTAAAATTAAATATTTGACCTTTAAATACAAGCATTAAATTGTAATCCCTAAGAAGTTTTACTTAACTATTAAGTTGAGGGAAGTCTTACTATTAAAAAAACAAACTAAATATTGATGTTTACTTATATTTGTATAAAGAAAGAGTTATAAGACTTCATCAACATAAAATTCTGTAAGCCCTCTTCGCTGCACCATACATTAAAAGCATATAAACGTGAGAAAACACACTTATAAGAAGAACTTAATAAAGTTTAAAGCAATGGAATAAACAAAAAATAAATCAAAACTATTATATGCAAATCATCCCAACAGCAAACGAAGAGCAGCAGATTGCGTCGCGAATTTGACCTTGAATATAGTAAGACAGCTTGAGTTTATTAATGAGTATATACAAATCGGCAAAAATCGGCAGCTAAACTTAACATTTTTATTACCTGAAAACATTGGCAAATGCACTGATATCACTCATAAAGGGGGAATCGGGGGGGAACATATGTAAAAGTCTACTTAAACATGAAAAAGACGTTCAAAATATAGACAAAAAACATGTATTTTTTCAAATTAATATAACAAGAACAGTTTAACAAGTACGATTTTTTATAATATCTCAAATTTTAGAAAAAACCTTCAACTTCAAAATCCATTACAAATATTTTAAATTTGGATACGTAATAAATTATCTGACCACTTCAAAGTTCGGTTTTGTTCTGGAAAATTCGCGATGCGCGCAAGATGCAATGTGAAAATGAACACCTGCACTTAACTTCAATTTTATTTTTACAGAGAACGGTTAATTTTCCGGACAAACCTAGTATGCCACAAAGAAGTTTGGACAATTTAGAAGTGATTTGTTTACTTTTCCTATATTTTTGTTGTTATGACTTTTTTTATTTTTGGCCTATGGGCGCAACCACTGTGCAATGGGCCAGTATTGAGAACGGATTTCCACGGATTGGTGCCCGAGGGCCAGAGTGCAGGTTCTTCTCGTGAAAGTGAGTCACTATAGCTGAAGTGACGGGATGGCCTCTGGGAAGAATGATCGTATGACGTCCATTTAAATCCAGCACAGACTTTCGCAATCGCCCGTTAACATAAAGCAAACCAGCATCATCCACAAAGGGAACAAGCGAGGCAAGCGGGTTTGAGGGCGGAACCAATCTGCTTGATTTTAGTAAGCTTATCTCTTCCTTAAACTCGGTAAGCTGGACGACGCGCTACAGCCCGACGAGGGCCCTGGGACCAAAGCTGGGAGTTTAATAGCTCAGTGGTAAGAGAACCTCTTGACAGTAGATCGACTGGGTTAAAAGGAACGGAAGAGCAGTAGGAACATAACGACATTTTATTGCCTTGGTGAGCTCCTGTATGGAAGAGACGCGATTGGAAACAAACACGTAAAATCGAGCAGGTTAATCTTGAATCCAGGATAGGGCAACCGAGGAGTCAGCAACTTAAGCCATCTGTCTTGCTAGTAACTCAGCTCCAGATAGTTCTAGCTTCGGTATTGTCTGAGTTTTAATGGGTGCCACTCGACTCTTTGAGCAATACAGCCGACAATCAGACCCTGACAATACATTTACGCAAGCTCTATACGCATCCAAGCTGGAACAGAATTGCAACCACTCGGAGAGAAGGGATTGAGGAAGGCTTTCATCCCATACACAATTTTCTCGGCACAGCTTCTGCATTAGGATCTTTGCCCTGGTGACAACAGGACCTACCAACCGGGTCATAAAACCGAGCGACGGAAGATAGTATAGATCTCCTGCTTGGTTTGGCGGTGGGCTGAAGAGATTCAAAGGAAAACAGCAGTAGGTCAGCAGATAGATCCCATGCTAATCCTAGAGTCTTTGTGAACAGACTGCCATCGTCAAATTTTAAGTATGACTCTCTATCATCTTCGGGTACGCCTTCCAAAACCTCTGGGATGTTAGAGCACCATTTTCTTAATTGAAACTGACCCTTGTTCAACAGGCTCGATGTCTGAGCTATTATCTCAATCGCTTAAGTCTTCGTTGGGGCACCAGATATGGTATTCAGATATATATATATATTTGTACATAGGCAGATTCAGAATGTAAATCCATGTACATATCATGTCATCGGGATCTAAGCCTGTACCTAGATATATATATAATATAGATAAGTGTACACACCGTTGTGTATCTATCGTATGTATTCGTATATATATGTGCATATAAATAAATATATAAACTGTTCTCAGTTTGCATGTGTGTATGGACATGGGATGTACATAAATAAATGTATGTACATGTATCAATACGTAAACGCTCCGAATCCGAATCCGTTCCACCGAATATTTTCCATTTCTTTGAGACTTTGGCCAACTATATTGTACCACATCTGATAGTATTTTGAATATTCATGCGCGAACGATTTTTCACTGAATTCGGATTTCAGGTTTAAGGACGACGGCCAATCATTCGCGGACATCATCAGTCCGTCCGTCCGCTAATTCATATTTGCGCGATTTTCGATATAAATTTTCTCGTCGTTTTATGGACGACCATGGTCGTCCGCATAAAAATCCTAGAGGACAACATGAGAGCCAACGGGAAAAGCGGTACCTTCATCATTAGCCAGCTGGTGCATTAGGTGAACAGATAGAAAAGAAGTTGTGCCATAAGTCAAGGTGTCAAGCTTAAAAACCTTCACGTCATCATGGATAGAATCTCTCCAGAGGATGCACTATAGCAAACTATCATCCGGAAAGACCCTTAGGCAGCGGTAGATCATGCAAATGTCCCCAGTCAAAGCTACAAGGTGAGACCGAAACCGAAGCAAGGTATGGAAAAGCTTCCAGGCAAGGTTAAATCACAGGGCCGAACACCAGGACATTATTGAGGGAATTAACCAGAGGATGTAGCTGCCGAATTGTCGAACACAACTCTCAGCTTAGTAGTGGAGCTGTCTTACTTCAGGACGCAGTGATGGTGAAGGAATTACCTCTTAATTCCTGCGGCTACAGAGAAATGTGACCCAGGCCCAAGTATTCCTTGATAAACGTCGTATATTGAGTCCTAAAATTCTGATGACGATTCAGATTGCGCTCAAGTGAATGGAACCGCTCCACACTGTGCTTGATTGGAAGGCGAACTGAATAAACACCTGATTCAAGACGTACATGGTGCATCACGAAGTGAGCCTCGCAATCGAGCTCTACCTTAGTAGCCTGAACAATAGGCGCAGTGCGATCTTCAAAAGGGTTTGCGGAGTCAGCAGGAATCATCTTAAATAAGGCGGCTAAACGAGGTTTTCCTGGGGTGCCACTTCCTGCAGAAACTACCCATCCAAAACGTGTCTTCTGCACCAGAGGCAGACGTCTGCTAGCTGGATTTGCCAGACTGAGCGCAGATAAAAAATCAGACTTGCTCCAATCATCAGATCCACACGCTGAGCTCTGTGGAAGTTCGGATCAGCTATAACCACATTGGCAGGAACCTTCCAGTTGGAGACATCTATGTTCAGGCCAGGTTGATGCTCCATGATGTGAGACGCCATAACTGCCTCAATGTATACAGAAAACGTGGATAGGCGTGATTTCAGGCCAACATTAACCGATGCTTTATCCGTAGTGAATTCAGCGTATCCAAGGCCAGTCACTGCTACAGAGCAGTTGGATCGATGAAGCTGAAGTTTGCTGGCCAGCCGTGATGTGATAAGATGAACTTGTGAGCCAAAGTCCAGTAGCGCTCGACAAGGAAGAAAAGCTCCTGATCGACCACGGACGAGAATGTTGGCAATAGGCAAGAACACTCCATCAGCGCAGCGATCCTGGACAACAAGAGTATTAGTAGGAGGAGCATGAGAGGTTGCAACCACAGCTTCATTGGCCAGATCCAAAACGGAAGCGGGAACGGAAGTGGCGCTAGATAATTGCTCGCAAGGATGCAATAACGCATGATGTGCGCGATTGCAAGTTGGGCAATGGGAGGATGAGCATCCACGGGCTAAGTGCTCAGACTTGAGGCACACAAAGCAGAGGGCAAGACGCCGGACCTCATCGTATCGTTCCTCAACTGACAAGGCGAGGAACCTTGGGCAAGAAGGCACAGCATGTGCCAGGATGCCGCACAGGGCACACAAAGCAGGCGGAGCATTCAGGAGCATGCAGGATCGGTTGTTAAATGGCCTACGTCGGATCGCCTGATTCGCTGACCAATGCGGAGCTAAGGCCAAACCCACTGTCTCCAGGGTACGGCACCGTTGTTCCAGGAACCGAACAAGAGATTTCCAAGTTGGCAGGCAGTCATCAGTGCTTCCTGTCAGTGAGTCTCCCGTTTGGCCTTTGTGGCAGAGTCCAAATTTTGGAAAATGATCTGGATGAGGAGGCACCCTTGAATTTCGGCCGACGTCCCGGAAGTCATGAGGGCCCGCATAAGTCCATTGAATCGGTCGGATAACTCCCGAAGAGTAGTAGATAACTCCCGACGGATCCCGGCTCAACCACCCTTAGCTGCAGGATCTCGTTGATGTGAGCCTGGAAGATTAACCGTCGGTTGCTGAAACGGTTGCGCAAAAGGTCAAGGGCAACATCATTGTTAGCGTCGGTAATCTCAAGCGCCCTCACAGTCTCAGGGCTGAGACCCACAGACAGGAAATGAGCCACCTGAGCTTTTCCATCTTGGTCAAGTGTGGATGACTGTCAATGGTTGTGTCCGGCCACTCGGCATAGCCCCCGCTAAATGTTGGCATTGGCAACGGGGGCAATGAGGGAGCAGGCCTGTATGGAGTGGTTGAAATCCCAGCACCACTGGTAGCATCCAAAAGTGTGTAGTGAGCAGCAACTTTTTTGAAACGCTTGGCCACCTCCACCTGGATGTCAACGTGCACGTTCGTAGCCAGCTGACAGAACCGCAATATATAATATTTTTTTTTCAATATATTTTTAATAGCGGTCAAATAAATAAACGATTCCACAATTCAATTTCAATTAAAGTTCAATGTTTTTTTTCGAAGGTTCAATCTAACCAAACTCGCAGCCGCTAAAGTTAGTGCCAAAAATACAAGTTAATCAAAGCTTCGCAATAAAAACTCAAAACAATGCGTTTGCCTATCATCAGATCGCACACAAATGCAAGATGTGCTAGTGCAGCAGCTCTACAAAAAAGCTCTCCAAAGCACATGCGCTACAAATACCAGCAAAGTGCATGCGAACGGGGGAGAAATAAACAAACAACTGCTGATAAACCAGCCGCTGCTCCTCAGATAGTGATCTCCACAATCTAAGCTCTTCCCCAACATCTTTAAGGCCCTTGAAAAAGTGGGCATAAAAGGAGCCGCAGTACCAGCAACGGATTCCATCTGATCGACCCCGTACCTAAAATTTGTATTCTCCGAAAATTTTTCTCTCCGGATTGTATTTGCTTTGCTTCGTCCTGCATGATATTTATTATTATAAGCTCGAAGGTCCCGAAATTTGGCGGTCTAAAAACTTCACCCCCCTTTTCTGACGTGCGGTCATATCCAAGCACCCAACGTCTTGCCTAATAAAAGGATACCTGTTACAGGAATTATCACTAATTAATATTTTTGGCACCCAACGTTTCGGCATTATTTATTTTTTTGGATTACATATTGCGCTCACTACTAGTAAAAAACTAGTTTGGCCAAAAAAAAAAGTGGGCTTGGATTTTTGTATTTTTCAATGAAAATATGATAGCAGGAAGACCTGGCTGGAACTGGCTCTAAGTATCCAAACATTGACCACGTCTAACAGACGGTTCATTTTTAATTTTTAAATTCCGTCTCTTAAATGGCTATAAAAACCGAGCAGGAAATATGGTGTGGAAGTTAAAAATTACACCTCCCAGCCACTTGACTATGTAGACATTTAATTTTCTTGTTTTTCTTTTATTCGAATCGATTAAAAAAGTCAATTTTAGGCAGATGGAAATAGATAGTTAGTCAGATAGTAGATAGTATAGATAATATAAATAGTATAGATAGTAGCCTCCTATCCACTAGTAAGGGTTCATACATTTTTTTTGCCTTTTCTTTATTTTTCTACATGTAACTCGGTATAAATCGAAAATACAAGGATAATTGATTAGGTAATTTTAGCTTTGCTGGAAGACCAATTTAATTTATTAATCGTTTGATTAGAATTGAAAAAAAATAAATAAAATAATAATAATAATTACAAAAATAAATAAATTAACAGATAATAAGTATGAAGTATATTTTTTAAGCAATAAAGCAAGCTTTTGTCTAACCCCATTTCTTATATAATATTATAACGTTGTTAATTCTTACTATAACGTTAAAAATAAATAATTTCTTATTATTTGGATACAAAATCTCAATAATCAAACATTGATAACCTCGACGTAATATAATATAATAAATGTTGGAACCTAGTGCCAAGACCTAATAACCCACCTCTAATAGATGGCGGCTGACCCAAAACTAGTACATAGCACGTTCTTTGACATTGATCTTACCAGCTAACCGTAGTTAAGCAACAACTTATGTAATTATCAGATCTTATATGGAGTTAGCAATGAGTCCAGACAATGAATATTTTTCAAAGGCCAAGGCACTCACAGAGCTTGTCAAAAAATATGAGGCCATATTTTCGGATGGAATACCCTCAAGGACAGAAAAAGTTGAGAAAATCTCCAGCTCAAGGCACCGTCTAGGAACAGCGGACAAGTTCTTACAGAGGACCCACAGATTACCGCACTGAAACGAAGGCAAGAAGGACGGCTCAACGATCTCGAGGACTTACTACGTAATCGCATAGAAAGAAAGAATGTATCAGTTTACACCAGGCAACATATGAAAGAATTGTATAAAGAGATTGTAGACGGCAATCATGAACCATCATGACGGAGATTACCGACATTAGCTATGATTCTACGAAATTTTTACGAAATGCATCCACAATCAAGACTACAGCGATCCCGTAAAGTTCCGTCAATTGCAGAATCATATAACAGGTGAAGCAAAAACCTAATCTCAACATCAATTGGCGGGCAGACCAGTTACCAGGATACCAAAATGAACGGCCGTTGTTTAAATCCGTGATCCAAGAGCTTTCCGGACACTTCGAAAGGATCTTGTGTAAACGTGTAAACGGAGTACTTCGAGTGTTGCTCCCGTGAAACGGACCCCAAGTAGAACCCACGTTACCCAACCTACTTCGAGTTTTGCTCTCGTGAAATGGACCACAAGTAGGATCGGCCGATACGGAATCAGCCGACCCATCTGAGCCAACCCCGTACCATCTGTACTTGAGGAAAACCAACCCAGGGCTTCGAGTAACAACTCCAACCTGATAACAGAAAAGCGCCTGGTCAACCCGATCAGTCTCTTGCAGAATCCAGGTACACAACTAATGAATCGATACCAAAATGAACGGCTGTTCATTAAATCCGCGATCCAAGAGCTTTTCGGACACCCCAGAACAAATGGATCAGTGGACCAGCTGCGCAACTTACATGATACCGTGCTCCGAACGGTTGCCACTCTCAACGCACTCAAAGTGTCAACAGACAAATGGGATCCAATCTTGATACACATCATTGAGAAAAGATTGGGCCCACACTCGCTGTCATGGACACACACCCCAAGTGGCACTACATTGGCTAACTGGACCCCCAAAGCTATGCCGCAAACTCTTGGATTGTGGATCACAGACGAACATAATCTCCAGAAGGATGGCTGATCAGTGCGACCGGAAGGAAGATCAGTGAAATCGCATCAGAACAAAGTTGTAGTACATGCATCAACAAGGAGCAAATAGTAAAACCTGGAAGATTAAAGAATTCCCCGCTCATGGCGGATCAACAAGGAGAGCCGCAGACGGACCCTGAACCACAAGCCCAAGTTTGTCGACTCACAACTGAAAAGCACACAATTCAAGGGTCAGAAAAGAAAGAATTCAAGGAGTTGAAGTCACCTCCAATTCTAACGGATGTAGGCAAGAGACACCTCACCCGGCATGGGTATCAGGCATCTCCAAAAGGGACCAAGAAGCAAGGCCAAGAAAGCACCAAGGGTCCTGTAAGCTCACTGACCACCCAGAAAAAATGCGTAGGGCGCACAACAAGGCGAAGGAGACAATAGGCCGGATAGAAATATCGTTGGTATCTTACCAATGTTCGCAACCACATGATTCAAATATTTTTTTTGGTATAAATATTAGATTTTTAGTAATTAGTTTTAAGATCCACAATAGTTTTTAGTTCAAGGGTACACAACGGTTCACTGAGACGGTTCAACAACAACGCACAGCCGCATTAGATTGAGTCCCTCAATGGGGGAAGAATGTTGGCACCTAGTGCCAAGACCTAATATCCTTTAATAGACGGCGCCAGATATCGGTCCAGAAGCCATCGGGCCTCCTAGATGCCCAGCAAAAAATTGGGCACGAGCTCTTAAGGCTCCGGAATTATAACAAGAAAGGAAAGCTAACTTCGGGCGAAGCCGAAGTTGATATATCTTGCAGTTAGGTAGCAGCTTACAATATTATATTATATATAGATGAGAATTGTGAGAATTTCACCATGGAATAAATTTTCTATAAAAATGTTTAAAAGCATTTTTAAAAATAGTACGGTTGTGCCATTTTTGATTGTTCAGTTATATCGCAGCTATAGGATATAGTCGTCCAATCCTTATAAAATTTGGCAAATCAGATTATTTTTGGCAAATCAGAAGATGGTATCTGTACCAAGTCCCACCCTTCCATCTTAAAAAAACACCAAAGTTATGCCAATTCCGATCGTTACATGACTGCTATAAGGTATAGTCGGCCGATCCTTATAAAATTCTGTAAATAAGATATTTTTATATAAATATAACATGATTGGAAAAATCCAACCACCTAACTTAAAAAACTCCAAAGTTTGGGCATTTCCGATTAATCAGTTACATGGTAGCTATAGGATATAGGCGACCGATCCGGCCTGCATACAATATAAGGATATGTGCAAAGTTTCAACCTACCTAAATTTTCCTCCTCCCCTCTGCATGATTTTACAGAACTTCGGGTCTCGATGGCTGCTGGTTACGTCATATTGGCGATCATATCGTCATATCGGCGGAGGTCAAAGTTGGGTCACTACAATACAGTAAGTGAGATTGCGTAGGAGTTAACCTCTGGCGGTATTATTGCTGCACATCTTGTGCGTCGTCCGATCCGAGGCCAAATTCCACACGGAAAGCCTATCAGGCTGCACTTGGTCAGAATCGTTGTAATTATGTCCTACCTAACAAGGAATTGTTCATGTTGGATGTTGGCACTATTTAAATATTGTGTCTCACCTTGATTCTACCCCCAATGCGGTCGCAATCATAATGGTTTTAGAATGTTTTAATTTCTGGCTGAATCGCCTTCACTACACAGGTTCTGTTTTATATTGGATGATATCCTGTTTAGGCAATACACGTGTCTCACAGGAATTTTTCGCAAAAGATTAGAATGGAACAGATGCTAAGAGCGTGGATCTGTACAGCCATTCCCATGCTGAAGTAAAGCTTCCCCTACCTAACGGGAAATGGTTTGTTTTATTAACTACTTCAGAAGGTGCATGCGTAGGTGGGTGAGCTTTGCATATATCTACGCAATTCTGTTCCCATCTGTAACACTGCACCGCTTTCATTACTTTACACGCACAATTAGGCTTTTAACAATGTTCTTTATTTGCACTCTCTGATCGCGACGAGTGCCAACTTAAAACTAAACTCGATACAACTAAGAATAGAGAGAGAGTCATAGAGAGGACAGCGCCGCTCTCTTGAAAGATATTAATGCTGGCTTAGCATCTCGCTGCCGGTTCCCACATCCCTTCCTTCCTCACGAGCTTCAGTTTTAATCCCTCCGGGTTAGATTCGTCTTTCCTTCCAGGGGTTTGTTGCTTGGTTGGTACTGAAACTGAAACTTGGTCCGCAGCAGGATCTGTCACGGAGTTCGTATGGTCCTTAAGGACCACTTTGTCTCCAACGTTTACGTTTACTTCCTTTGCTCCCCTTCTTTTGTCTGCCATTTCCCTACCTTTCTCTTTATTTACGCAATCTCTATCCTTTTCTGCTGAATCGGCAAAATCTCCTACTAAATCCTGTATACCCGGGATCTTATCGCGAATAATTCGGTTGAACATTAATTCTGTTGGAGGCGTCCCTGTCGTCCCATGAGGCGTGACATTGTATGTACATGAGTGCAAAAGTTCGGACTTCCTCTTTAAGGTCCTTTTTGTGCATATGGGCTATCTTAAGACGCTTGACTAGGGCTTTATTCATATTTTCTACTTCGCCATTTGCCTGTGGCCAATAAGGTGGTGTTGTGATTTGGTCAATGCCGCATGATTTGCAATAGTTCCGAAATTCCCCGCTTACGTACTGCCTACCATTATCAGTCCGTAACGTTTTTTGGTAACCCAGTCTACTAAAAATGTCCTTACATGCTTCAATAATTGATTGTGATGTTATTGAGCGCAGAAACTTAAACTCCATGTACCTAGAGTAATAGTCTATTAGAACTAATATGTATTCATTATTGGGAAGTGGCCCTAGTAGATCCGTAGCGACTGACAGCCACGGCCCATTTGGAAACTCTCTTCTCTTCATTGGCGGTAGACTTATCGCCTGGGATACTAAGATGCAGTCTAGACAATCCTTCACAAATTTCTCAGTGTCCCTGTCAATTTGGGGCCACCATACCTTAGATCGTAGTCGCCGCTTCATTGCCGATTCGCCCGGGTGGCCTTCATGGGCTAGCACCAACACCGTCCGCCTTAGTGTCGTGGGGATGACAATGCGCACTCCTCTCAGCATGATGGTTCCAATGTTTGTCAATTCATGTCGAAAAGGGTACAGTTTATTAGAAGTTGCAGGCTCCCATGAACCCTGTTGAAGGCACATCATTGCGTCGACGATTTCTTCATCCTTAGCGCTCTTTTCGGCAATTTCGGATATAGCTATTAGTGTGGGTGCGGCATTCTCAATAACCCGCAGTATGCTGTGTTCGCCTTTAATGTCATAAGACATAGACGGTCCTCCTTCACACAAACGGGATAAACAATCAGCTATATTTTCCTTGCCCGTTTTATAGATTATTTTGAAATGGTATGCCTGAAGCCGTAGGAGCCATCTCTCAATACGCGCTGGAGGTTTGGATGTAGGCTTAAAAATCGCTTCTAGTGGCTTATGGTCCGTCACTAGTTCGAACTTTAGGCCCATTACGTAAAAATAGAACCTCTCCACTGCCCAGACCAAAGCCAAACTCTCTTTCTCAGTTTGAGAGTAGCGTTTCTCTTCATCCGTTAGGCTACGACTAGCAAAAGCGATGATATTTGGGGTGAGGTCATTTTTAAATTGAAGTAGTACTGCTCCCAAAGCAACAGGACTTGCATCAGCTATCAGTCGAGTTTTATATTTAGGATCAAAGTATGAGAGACTCGGAATCTTAGTTAGCGCTAACTTTAACTGGTGGAACCCTTTTTCTTCAGCAGCTCCCCAAATAAACTTTTGATCCTTCTTTAACAACAAGCGTAACGGTTCCGTTAGATCCGCCAGGTCTGGAATAAACTTCCCAACGTACGTGACCAGCCCCAAGAAACTACGCGTTTCTTCTTTGTTTCTGGGAGCTCGAAACGAACCAATCGCCGATATTTTCTCCGGATCTACTTGAATTCCTTTGTCTGTCAAGATGTGACATTGTATTTCCCAAAAATCTCGCGAACCATTCTGACCGCTTCATCGTGCTCATTTTCATTTTTCCCAAAAATGATTATGTCGTCGATATAGTTCATGACGTTGGAGCATGGCGCCAAGAGCCCTTCGAGGCGTCGTTGAAAAATTTTTGGAGCTGCGTTTATGCCAAACATCAATCTTTTGTATCTGAACAACCCCCGATGTGTTATGAAGGTTGTTATTTGTCTACTTGACTCCTCTAGTTCTAATTGGTGGTACGCGTCTTTGAGATCCAACCGTGAAAACAACTTTGCATCCCTCAACCTGGTCATAAAACTTTCGAAAGTAGGTAACGGGTAATTCTCCCTGCGGATCGCCCGATTTGCCTGTCTCATATCCAAACACAGTCGGATTTCGCCGTTCTCTTTAAATGCTATCACTACGGGTGATATCCAAGGACTGAAGCCACTAACTGGTTCGATTATATCCAGCTTGCGCGCTTCTTCTAGCTTGGCGTTGACTTTATCTTCCAGCGCGACGGGAATGCGTCTCAAAGGTTGTTTCACTGGGTAAACATGTGGATCTATTGACAGTTTTACACTAATTCCCTTCCACTTAGGAAACGACGTGACTTCTTCAATGTGATTTACCGGTAACCCTACTCGCAGAACATTTAACTTAGTTGCCGTTTCCCGTCCAAGTAGTGATTGACGTCCCTTACCTATTACGAAAAAGGAGGCAATCAGCTCTGAGCCTGGCCTGATCCCTATTGGTGCCTCAAAAACACAAGTGACGTTTAAAATTGTGTCTGAGGCATATCCCTTAAATTGGTTTTGGGTCTCTGTGCGCACATTGAAAACAGTTGCTTTCCTCGACTGAAGATCCATCCAATCGTCCTGCGATATAAGATTAAATCGAGATCCGGAATCGATTATCATGGCAACCTCTTCGCCTCCGATCCGGCACTTTATCCATTCTTCCTGTTCGTTGTCACTGCTTATTTTAAAACAGCTTTCTTGATCGGTGTTTTTGTCCGATTGGTTCTCGTCTTTAATCCAGCGCACATTCCTGCGTTTTACGTTTTCATTGTTCTTTCGATCATACGATTGCGGGTATGGCCGTTTCAAAACCGTTCGGCATTTCCGGCCAAAATGGCCCAGACGGGAGCATCGGTTACATTTACTAAGTCGTGCGGGACATGCAGGGCTATCCTCTTTATGACCCGACCGCCCACATCTACCACAATCGCCATTATTACTTTGTCGCGTTTTCCAGTCTGAGATTTTGTTAATAGTCTCCGGGACCGGCTTTGATAGCATTAACTGGGACTGCTTACTGATCTCTTCGTCGACCTGGCACGCTTCGATGACTTCGCCTAAAGTATGTTCCTTTCCTAACAGCTTCTTTTTTAATTCCGAACTAGCCCAAGTATCAATGATCTTATCTTTCAAACATATTTCCTCCATTTCCGGTTTCGTTGAACCGAAACTACATTTCCGAATTTGTTGTCGCAGCCGTAAGATGAACTTGCCAAAATCCTCTCCTTCGTTAGGTGATATTTTCCTAAACAGGTGTCGCTCAAACGTCGAATTTTGTTTTGGTGAGAAGTATATTGTTAATTTATCGACTAGTGTAGCAAAAACATCATTATCCTCTTCTTCATCATATTCTACTATAGCCCCCGGAAGTGCATACGCAACCGTTTGCAATTGTATGCCACCTAAATGCAGCAACTTTGTTCTCTTCCTTGTAGTGGACTTGATCTCATCCACCTCCAAATATATTTGGAAAGCTCGAAGCCAGTTCTCCCATTCTCTACGAAGAACGGACTTTTCCAAATTCTCACACAAGAATGGTTTTATAATGTTTTCAGCCATCACAACTAATGCTGCACCTGAGAACAACGAGGACAAAACAAATATTATTTTTTTTTTTATATGCTTCTGTCGAGCCTATTCTATCTATTTATTTCATGGGTATATATATCTTATTTTATATATATATATCATATTTTTCTGTTTTTTTTTTTTTTGTTTTTTTTTTTTTTTTTNCAGATAGTGTTCTGTTTCTCTCTTAACTTTTTTTTTCAGTTTTGGGGCTCTCCCTCTGACCTTTGTCAGATAATTATTTATTCGTTTCAACCTTATTCAACCTTTGCTGAATATTATCTCTTTCCTTTTTTTTTTCTTCTTTCCTCTTTTCCTCAAGATTGTCCTTTAGCTTCGTTTAGCACCTTCTCGCCTTCCCCTTTGTTTTTCATTCTCTCAACCCAATAAAACCAAACGGAGGAGGCGGTGCAAAACTAACGGTTTCGTTTCACTTCTTCTTTCTTTTTTTTTTCAAACGTGGTCGATTCCTGATCGATCTTAACCAATTTTTATCGTGGTTATAATTAACTTTAACTGCTTTAATTTAAATTCCATTTAGTTTACCTCGTCGCCAATGTAACACCGCACCGCTTTCATTACTTTACACGCACAATTAGGCTTTTAACAATGTTCTTTATTTACACTCTCTGATCGCGACGAGTGCCAACTTAAAACTAAACTCGATACAACTAAGAATAGAGAGAGAGTCACAGAGAGGAGAGCGCCGCTCTCTTGAAAGATATTAATGCTGGCTTAGCATCTCGCTGCCGGTTCCCACACCATCTATTAAATTAATACAGTAGAGGAAAGAAATATTGGCCTGCCTAAGAAGTTGTTTTTTGTTTTGGTATACGGTGCACGCTATACACCCCTCCCCTAATCGAGGGAAGCTCCATTGCCTTAATCTGGATAACAATAAAAGAGTGCACCATTACCAAATATCCTTGGCATGATATTTACCAATTTCCTTGCCATTCATGTCCCCTATGTACTATGTACTATGATTGCCCTTATTTCTTTTTGACTATGGCTCTCATTCAAACTAGAGCTTTGGGTTATCTAGCACAGCCTTCGGATAGAAAGTTCCGATTAAAGTAAGGTGAAATTTTTATTGATTAGTGAATGGAATTTCTGAAGGCAGCGTTAGTGCTTCTTAGGAAAGTATCCCACTCGCGTTGGTCTGCCTTTATATATGCTCTAATATAAGTAAGCTGAAGTTAACCGCGCAAAGGTAATGTCCGATTACTTAAGAGCTCGCTCTGGCAAACTGCTGACACAGCGTCTGGCCGAACACTGCATATTTGAGTGGCCGCTATAAAATATATTTTGTTAGCTTTAAGTTTCAGTTTATATTTGAAATAGAAAAACTAGAATTCCAAGTACGTCCCAACGTAATTTTTACTGGAGTGGACTGCTCCAGTGCACAACCTTCAGTCAGAAAAGCCTTTCAAAAATTCTATGCGACAGGAAAAATGCCTTCGCGAACCCAAATGATTCGTTACCTTCAGTTACACGTCAGTGGTGGCCGCCATCAGGACAGTTGATGAGGAGCCCATTTATGCTAGACCCTACCCGTACCCGATGGGGGCAGTCGATTTCGTTAATGGCGAAATTCAAGACCTCCTAAAAAACGGCATAATCCACAAGTCGAGATCCCCCTTCAACAACCCAATATGGGTAGTAGACAAAAAAGCACCGACGAGTCTGACAACCGTAAGATGCGGCTGGTATTAGACTTTCGAAAGTTAAACGAGAGGAAAATACCGGATCGCTACTCCATGCCAATTATCTCTATGATACTAGGGAATTTAGGCCAGGCCAAGGACTTCACAACGCTCGATTTGAAGTCTGGCTACCACCAAATTACACTGGCGGTACGTGACCGTGAAAAAACTTCCTTTTCTGTAAACGGGGGAAAATACGAGTTTCGCCGACTGCCATTCGGGTTGAGGAATGCTGCCAGCATCTTCCAAAGAACTATCGACGACATACTGCGAGAGCAGATTGGCAAATTTTGCTATGTCTATGTCGATGATGTCATCGTTTTCTCAGAAGACGAAAACGCCCAAATACGGCACGAAGACTGGGCTCTAAAGAGCCTGCACGACGCCAACATGAGAGTGTCAGCGCAGAAATCGGTCTTCTTCAAAAAAAGCGTTAACTTATTGGGGTTTATAGTCACCAGCGAAGGGACTAGAACAGACCCAGAAAAGGTCCGGTCTATCAAGGAATTCCCGGACCCTAGAAACGTATTTGAAGTGAGGTCATTCATGGGCTTGGCTAGCTACTATAGGTGCTTTATTAAAGATTTTGCATCAATAGCTAAGTCCATTTCGAGCATCTTAAAAGGGGAACAAGGAAATGTCAGCAGATACAGATCCAGAAACATCCAGATACAGTTTACCGAGCCACAACGGCTGGCCTTCGAAAAGCTTCGTAACATCCTAGCCTATGAGGATGTCATCCTCAGATACCCCGATTATAAAATGGGATTTGATCTAACGACAGATGCCTCAGCATACGGCATTGGCGCAGTGCTTTCCCAAAAGGGACGACCCATTACCATGATCTCTAGAACCTTAAAGGACAGAGAGGTTAACTACGCTACCAACGAAAGGGAGCTGTTAGCCATAGTTTGGGCACTAAAAAAGCTGCGTCACTACCTATATGGGGTCAAAGATATAATTGTCTACACTGACCACCGCTGACCTACGCGGTGTCGGATTCTAATCCGAGCACGAAAATTTAAAGGTGGAAAGAACGCATCGACGAGTGTGGTGCCAAGGTTCATTACATGCCTGGCAACGACAACCTCGTTGCAAATGCGCTCTCGAGGCAACAACTCAACGTTGTAGAAGAGGTAGCGGCAATTTCAAGCGCGGCCACAATTCACTAACCCTGTTAGTGAGGTATCGCTAACCCACACCATCCCATCTACGGACAAGCCTCTCAGTTGCTTTCAAAACCAGATAACTCTGGAGGAAGCACGCTTTTCGTCAAAACGCAGCTTTGTTTTCTTTGGGAACAAGAGACGGCATAACATTGACTTCACTTGCGTGGAGTCATTGCTGAAGGACCTCGCGCGCATAATAGTTCCTAAAGACGTAAACGCCATTCATTGCGATTTGCACACGCTAGCAATGATACAGGACAAACTGGTTCGGCGATTTCGTGCCCCCAAAATTTGATACTGCAAAAACCAAGTAACAGAAATTTTTGCAATTGACGAGAGGCTCGCGGGTACTCTCCGAGTAGTACTTCCGGAAAATGACCAAAATGGCGAACGAAATAGTCGATTCTTGCAGGACTTGCGCCAAGGCTAAAATCGGCAAACATCCACAGAAACAGGAGCTTGGTGAAACGCTTATCCCATCTCATGTTGGAGAAATGCTACACATATACATCTTATCGACGGATAAAAAGTATTTTTTTAAGTGCATCGACAAATTCTCGAAATTTGCCGTCGTCCAACCGGTTCCCTCTAGAGCTATAGACGACCTCAAACCAGCGCTACTACAGCTGATGAACATTTTCCCTAAGGCAATGGTCACATATTGCGACAACGAACCATCGTTGAACTCGCACACCATCGTGGCCATGCTGGAAAACCACTAAAGCGTCAACAAAACTTACAACACATCCAAATTACAGGTTCACAACCATATCCCTGATTTTCCTTTTGTCCACAACATCGGCACGCGTCACGTACTATTCTAAAGCCAAATATATTTCTATCGTTGATGGCCGAATTCGAGTATGGGAGGAATTCCCGTTTGTAAAACAGTCAGCAAATCTCTCGGAATATAGGCGCGTCATAGAAGAAACTAACGGGATGACCGACATGTTCCCTCAGTCTCACATGCAGAAACTCTTGGTTGTTGATGTCGCCCATCTACGCGACCTGCTCGACTCGTTGAACATCCATCATAGGGTAGCAAGAAGCTTAGACTTCCTAGGGACCGCGTTGAAAGTAGTGGCAGGATCGCCGGACGCGAAAGACTTAGAAAAAATTAAATTTATAAAATTCCAATTATTAACTGCAAACAGTTGGCAAGTCAATGTTAACAATAAAGTACAAATTCAAATGAATAAAATTTCGGCTACCGTCAACCAACTTCTGAGGTCAGCTAAAAAGTCCCAAATTGGTACAGGGCACCTATTCGAGATGCTTTTAACTCGAAATAGGGTGATAGCAATGGAGCTGCAGAGTTTAATTCTGGCAGTAGCACTTGCCAAGGTTAATATTGTTAGCCCTAGCATGTTAGTTCATGTAGATCTGGAAGGTTTGTAGATTGAAGAGCCCACCGAGACCGCTATTAGGGATGTTTTGTCTGTATCGTCCGTTAAGATCTTACAATCCGATAACATCTTACACTCTATTATTAAGTTTCCAAAAATTAAGTCGGCCTGCAACAAGATCACCGTTTTCCCGGTGTCACATCACGACACCATACTCAGGGTGGAAGACTTCGTGACTGCTGAATGCGTCGGCAATATCCACACGGTAGAAAACTGTTCGTCGGCACCAGGGGCTACATTTTGCTGGCTGGCGCCGAATAGATCATACGCTCAAGAGCTCCACGTTGGAGGCACGTCGCATTGCGAGATCCAGCAGAGCGATTTACACCCCATCACTTACGTTGATAACTTCCTCTCTTTATCTTAAAGCGGACGGACGTTTTTTTTTTGTGCGCACTACGTTTTCGTAAAATTTGCAATAAGCTTTCTATAAACAATCGGTGTTTATTTCTTTACATATATAAAAACAAATTGCAATTTTTTAGATCCGTACCGCTTCGCGTGTGCAGTGATATATTTGGAGGTAAAATAATAATTTGTTTAATTTACTTTCCAAACATAGCCCTGCTCTGCTTCTTCATCTCCTACGGTGTTGTTGCTATTCTTTTGCTTCTACTCTCGCTCAATAGAGATTCTTATCTCTTTTTCCTTAAATCTTACTACTTGCACTAACTGCTCTCTTTAATCTCCCTCTTTCATTTCCTTGGTACAGTGGTTCAAGGTTCAATATTTTTAAATTAATTATTAATTTTTTTAATAATTTTTAATAAATTAATTATTTAATTTTTAATAAATTAATTATTTAATTTTTAATAATTTTTAATAAATTAATTATTTAATTTTAAATAATTTTTAATAAATTAATTATTTAAATTTTTAATAATTATGGATTTTAAATTGGTCTGTGCATTAAAGTCTTGCAATAAGACAATCTCGTCTTCCCAGCCTACCATCCATTGCTGGCTCTGTGAAAACGTTGTACACGCTAAGTGTGCCGGGTTCACGGCCTCAGTTTCGGATGCAATCTCGCGTAGGTCTGGTCTCCACTTTTGCTGTGACGGTTGTCGTGCTGTTCAGGACGAAATGAGGTCGTTCATGAGGCAGACTAAAAGCGGTTTCAAGTTGATTAGTGGTTTTCGAAAAATCAATGACCAACTCTGTGCGCTTGATACACAGTTTAGTAGTCTTCAACTACTGAATGAGTCTCCAAAGCGTAAGAAATCCGCTTTTAGTGATGTGCTCAGGTCGAATAATCTTCAGCCTGCTCAGCCGACAACTATGCAGCCGCTTATATCTCTGGCCACCCCAAGGGCCGGACCTAAGAAAAATTCGGCTTCCGAATGTCTCGGAATCAATGAGCAATTGTCCGATATGTCTTCTGTGGCATCGCTTCAAGTGATCCCAGACCCAATAATTCAGACTCCTGTAACAGTCACCAAACAGGGTAATAAACCGTCCGGACCGCCGGTACGCACTGATGCCGCAGTATTAGTTACGGCGGCACCAAAACCCTTGCAGGTGATCCCACCATCGAAACACATTTTTGTTTCCCGGCTTGCCCTGATTCTTCTGAGACTGATATCTCGGCTTACATCAAAGCCAAAGCAAAAGCCGACATAAAGGTGGTGGATATAACAAAATTCAAATATTCTTACACCAAACACACGTCATCTTTCAAAATACGTGTGCCCTTGCAGATGTTCAAGACGATCTGTTCCGCCAGCTTTTGGCCAGAGAACATTTTCGTCCAAGAACATCAGCCAAGTACGGTGAAAAAAAAGATAACCAAACCTGTAGGTGTAAAACTCCCACATGTTAAGGCCACTGATCAACCTTCCACCTCATCTTCCTCAATCTCAAAAAACTAATGTCTTCATTAACACTTACCTATCAGAATACAAGAGGGTTACGTAGTAAACTTCCCAAACTGTATTCTGATAGTTCTTTTTTTGCATCCCACATTATTGTATTTACAGAAACTTGGTTAAAGCCGGAGATCTTAAGCTCCGAAGTTTTTCCTAGTAGGTACACTATTTTTAGATGTGATAGAACTTTGCGAAGGGGAGGAGGAGTGCTAATTTCTGTAGACTCCAAATTCGCTTCAGAAGAGGTAAAATCACAAGAGTTTGGTGACATTGTATTTCTTTGCATAAAAATCACTTTGTCCGATCAATCTTTGTATGTTACCTGTTCGTACATACCACCTTCGTCCAAACCGCCAACATACTGGCAACATTTGTCCGCTATTCGTTTGGTTTTCGATCGTCTGTCTGATGGTGACCAGCTGATAGCTCTGGGTGACTTTAATATCCCAGAACCTATATCCCAGAAATGTTGATAATTCACCGTCTTTACAGCTTAACTCCCACCATGACTTCCCTGAGGGCATGTTCGACATGTCACTCGGGCAAATAAACCACGTTAGAAATTCTTTAGGTCGGCTGTTTATGTTTCGTTTCTGATCCTGATGGAATTACTCTTTCCAGAACTTTGCCCCTTTCTAACCCTGAGGATCTATATCATCCCTCTCTTGAGGTTTCAATCGAAATTAATTACTTTATTGACCTTAAGTCTACAGTTAATTCTCAGAAAGTTCGTTTTTTTCGTAAGGCTGACTTTATAAAATTAAATAAGTTAATTTTGGAATTTGATTGGTCTGATTTACTGGCATGCGAGGATATAAACATCGCATTACAAAAATTTTATTACACTTTGAACATATTTTTCGACGCTTGCGTGCCGTGGAAATATCCGTCCGCTTCAACGAATCCGCCTTGGTACACAAGGCACCTTATAAATTTAAAGAATAGTATGAGTAGACTTTTAAACAAACATAGATTATCTGGCTGTACAGTTAGTTATTCAAGATACTTAGTAGCTCGGTCCAATTTCACCGTGCGTAACGCAGAATGTTATAGGAGTTATATTCGCCGCTGCAGGATTCAGTTTACTCAGGATCCAAAGCAGTTTTATAACTTTGTAAACACTAAGCGTAAACATGTATCTTTTCCCCCACTGCTTACGTTTGAGAACTCTTATGCGAACACCGATCAGGCAATGGCCGATCTCTTTGCACAGTTTTTTCAAACTACCTATTCACCTAGCAGCAGTTTAGCTCAGCCTTACACTTATAATATCCAATCAGCCAACCTTATATTTTGCCCATCTTTTGATCAAAGTGGTGTGTTATCGGATCTTCTTAAGGTTAAGCCCGTGTATTCGCCAGGCCCTGATGGAGTACCAGGCTGTGTTCTGAAGTACTGCGCCGAGGCACTATGCAAACCGCTTGTTAAACTCTTTAATCTATCGCTGGAAACTTCGATCTTTCCCCTTATGTGGAAGGAATCCTTCATTATTCCGCTGCATAAAAAAGGGAAAAAATCCGACGCTGCTAATTATAGAGGCATCTCTAAATTGTCAGCAATTCCAAAGCTTTTTGAAAAACTTATCACTCCACATTTGCAACACCTATGTAGTTCAATAATAACTCCGTGCCAGCATGGCTTTATGAAGTTCCACCACTACCAACTTATTGGAGCTAACATCTTTTATCACGGATGGCTTCCGGAATGGCTTACAAACAGACGTCATATACACTGACTTCAGTAAAGCATTTGACTCTGTTAACCATTCGCTTCTTATAAGTAAACTCAGTCTTTTGGGATTCCCAACTGATCTTCTTATGTGGATTTCGAGCTACTTATCAGGGAGAACCCAACGTGTTTTCTTTAAAGATTTTACCTCGCGTTTAGTCCGCGCCACATCGGGGGTGTCCAAGGAAGCCATCTTGGACCCCTACTTTTTACTCTGTTTATTAACCCTCTAGTGCCCAAATTTTCTTTTCCAAGAAAAAAATTATTTTTGGATTCAGTATGTATCAAAATTAAATGTTTGTTTTAAAAAAAATTTTTTTTTTGCTCGGATCGAGTTTTATATGACTATATCCTTGGACCGCCTAGAGGCGGCTTTGGGATGATAGGCCAACAAAAAATTAGGTAATCAATTCTTTTGTTGCACACATTTGTTCGTCCACAGATAAGTGTTGGCGCAGCGGAACTAATTGATACTTGTCATTGAAATGAGTCGCGAGCGGTCGAATTTTGTATAAAGGATCGTGGTCGGCAGAATCCTTGGAGGGCAACTTACTGTTGTCAATAAAATTCAAATTTCTAAATTTTTTGTGGAAAACGAAGTATTTGATTCTTTTGGACAGCATACAAATTTGTTTACTAAGTGATATGTTCAATAATAGTATAATAAAAAACAAGAAAGGAAAGCTAACTTCGGGCGGAGCCGAAGTTGATATACCCTTGCAGTTGGGTCGCAGTCCGCTAGGTGGCGCCACGCATCTTATATTATTAGATATACAGCGGATCGTATATAGTCGGCCGATCCTTATGAAATTTGGCATATCGGATTATTTTGCCAAAAGAGGAATCCATTGAAACTCCCATGCTTCTAACTTGAAAAACAACGAAGTTATAGCATTTCCGATCAATCAGTTATATGACAGCTATAGCATATAGTTGGCCGATCTTTATGAAATTCGACAAATCAGATTGTTTTTCCCAAAATATAATCTGTACCAAATCCCATCTTTCTAACTTAAACAAGAAAGGAAAGCTAACTTCGGGCGGAGCCGAAGTTGATATACCCTTGCAGTTCAGTCGCAGTCCGCTAGGTGGCGCCACGCATCTTATATTATTAGATATATAGAAGATCGTATATAGTCGGCCGATCCTTATGAAATTTGGCAAATCAGATTATTTTGTGTATAATAGAATCAGTACCAAGTCCCATCTTTCTAACTTAAAAAACACCAAAGTTATGCCAATTCCGATCGTTCTATGACAGCTAAAGGATATAGTCGGCCGATCCTTATGAAATTTTGTACATAAGATATGTTGGTCAAATATAAAATGTGTGGAAAGTCTCAACCCTCTATCTTAAAAAACAACGAAGTTATGGCATTTCCGATCAATCAGTTATATGGCAGCTATAGGATATAGTCGACCGATCCCGGCCGTTCCGACTTATGTACTGCCTGCAAAGGAAAGAAGGATGTGTGCAAAGTTTCAACTCGATAGCTTTAAAACTGAGAGACTAGTTTGCGTAGAAACAGACAGACAGACAGACAGACAGACAGACGGACAGACGGACAGACGGACAGACGGACATGCTCATATCGACTCAGGAGGTGATCCTGATCAAGAATATATATACTTTATAGGGTCGGAGATGTCTCCTTCACTGCGTTGCACACTTTTGACCAAAATTATAATACCCTCTGCAAGGGTATAAAAACAACAAAGTTATGCCAATTTCGATCGTTCTATGACAGCTATAGGATATAGTCGGCCGATCCTTATGAAATTTTTTACACAAGATATTTTGGTCAAATATAACATGTGTGGAAAGTCTCAACCCTCCAACTTAAAAAACACCAAAGTTATGGCATTTCCGATCAATCAGTTATATGGCAGCTATAGGATATAGTCGACCGATCCCGGCCGTTCCGACTTATATACTGCCTGCAAAGGAAAGAAAGGTGTGTGCAAAGTTTCAACTCGATAGCTCTAAAACTGAGAGACTAGTTTGCGTAGAAACAGACAGACGGACAGACGGACATGCTCATATCGACTCAGGAGGTGATCCTGATCAAGAATCTATATACTTTATAGGGTCGGAGATGTTTCCTTCACTGCGTTGCACACTTTTGACCAAAATTATAATAACCTCTGCAAGGGTATAACAAGAAAGGAAAGCTAACTTCGAACGGAGCCGAACCCTTAATATACCCTTGCAGTTGTGCCATTTTCGATCGTTCAGCTATATGGCAGCTATATGATATAGTCGCCCGATCCCGGCCGTTCCGATTTTATGTACTACCTGCAAGGAAAAGTAGGATATGTGCGAAGTTTCAAAGATAGCTTTAAAACTGAGAGACTAGTTTGCGTAGAAACCGACAGACAGACGGACATGCTTATATCGAATCAGGAGGGAATCCTAATCAAGAATTTATATACTTTATAGGGTCGGAGATGTCTCCTTCAGTGCGTTGCACACTTTTGACCAAAATTATAATACTCTCTGCAAGGGTATAAAAATTGAAAACACTTGAATGACGTATCCAGATTTTGAAGTTCTCCGAGGTGAGGCTCATTAAAGGATATTGCAGATATATCCATGAATAGGTTTATTTGGTACCACAACATCTTTTTTAAAAGCGATGCTTTTGGATCCATAGTCCAAACAGATCCACATTCAGCTATTGTGCTGAACACGACGGATAGAGCTGATAACTTATTTACATTATTCAGTTAAATCATTATTCAAGCAGTTATTCGTACTTAAATATGTCATAAGTTGCTTCCCTTTCTAAATTACTTTATAAATTTTTTTTCCCGAATTGTCCCAAGACCGCCTCTTGACGGGATATTTTATAAATGCAATAAAAAGCTAACGAAAGCTTATTTTTAGTGTGGGTTTCGTATTTTGCGTCCTTGAGACTATCAACAACACGATACAATTTTTTATTCCACCGGCAAACTATTTATAATATTTAAAAAAAATATTTACATCTTGCACTTTTTACAAAATAATTACTTCATTCGAGTTTCACCAATTTTCTGCTTCAAATGAATACAGCAGCTTGCGCAAGCTCTAGTATGTATTCCAAAGGCAACCAACTTAATTTTTGGACTTTCCCAAATTAGAAACAATGCAAAACCGAGTCAAAAGGATTGAAAAGAATAAAATAACGGTCTTTTTACCGATGTAGTCCTCACCAGGCTATGTACTTTCTCTATGGGAACGCCTTAGAACGATTAACTCAGGTTAACGATCTAGGTGTCCAATAAGATTTGAAACTTAAATTTACCGACCATATATCTACCATGGTTAATAAAGCTATGGGTGTGCTTGGTTTTATTAAAAGATGGTCAAAAAAACTTTATGACCCGTACATAACTAAAACGTTATATACATCACTGGTCCGTCCGATTCTTGAGTATGGATCGTGTGTCTGGAGTCCTCAGGTCCTCATATGGAGTACACCAAGATCACATTGAATCTGTACAAAAAAACTTTCTTACTTTTGCTCTTAGGTGACTTAATTGGGATGCAAATCTTTACCTCCCCTCTTAGACTTTTACTAATCAACTTACTATCATTAGCAAATCGTAGAACGATGCTGGGTGTCATGTTTCTATATAATCTTATTTATGGAAATATAGACAGCCAGCATTTACTTACACGCTTAAATTTTAACATTCCTAGTAGAAGAACTAGAGACTTTCGTCCTCTACTCCTCAGTCATTGTAGTTCGACATATGCCCAACACGATCCGTTCAGGGTATTATGTTCGGACTACAATGGTCTCTACCACATCTTGTCACTTTGCTCTACTAACAATCTTAAATCGCTTATATTAACCGCCTTATCTGTGCAACACTCTTCCTCGTAATATCTTTCTCCTAATCCTCGCTTATCTATCTCGGATCTATTCCCGCGATTCAAGCCGTACGTTACGCGGCAGCGTCCCTCGGTCGGTTGGACGGGAGGTGGGCTGTACGTATGCAGTGGGAACCGCGCAAAAAAAAAAAATAAATAAATAAAGGGATTGTTATGATAAATGATAGCCCGGCTAGCGTGTGTGTGAATAATGGCACCTGTGCCCATAAAAGGGGCACATATCTCGTCACCTTAGAAGAAGGTGCCATCGTCAATGAAACCCGATTGGTCAATCATGACACAGCCCAGAAGAGGGCACCAGGAGTGACCAGATCGCCTTTCTTGAACGCCACTATGGAACGTAACGTGCTCAGTCTTTCTTGCCTTCACCGGTTGAGTGAACGTAACCTGGAACACACCAAAGAGTTCGGGGAGAAGATCAACAACCATCAATTATATCAGATGGTGTTCATAGCGGGAGCAATATGCTGCGCTTTGATTTGCATCGGCTTGGCTTATCGGCGGGTCACTCAGGCCCGAAGAACCGCGGCCCAACTAAAGGAGATGATTGCTCAAATAGGGTCGGCCGAGGGCGGCCTCATTCTTGAAGGGGGAGTGTTAACTGAAGTTAACCGCGCAACGGCAATGTCCGATTACTTAAGAGCTTGCACGCTCGAACACTGCATATTTGCGTGGCCGCTATGAAATATATTTTGTTAGCTTTAAGTTTCCGTTTATATTTGAGCTTCATCCAATAAAGAAGTCTTTCATGAATACTCCGGCACAGCCGTTGAAGCCAATTCATTTGTCAAATTGGTTACTTGGCCTTAAGGGCAGTAGCAACGGAGTTAGTAACTCAAACCATGACTTCCCGCCAGAAGGAAGAACCCCCTAGGCAACCGCCAGGGACAACATTTGGTTTTCGATCGTCTGTCTGATGGTGACCAGCTGATAGCTCTGGGTGACTTTAATATCCCAGAACTTATGTGGTCAAATGTTGATAATTCACCGTCTTTACAGCTTAACTCCCACCATGACTTCCCCGAGGGCATGTTCGACATGTCACTCGGGCAAATTAACCACGTTNCCGCCAGGGACAACATTCACCTCCCGCATCTGACGACATCGTCATCAGCGAGGGACAAGCAATTACTACTACAAATTAACTTAATTAGCTGGCGCCCAACGCAAAAGTCATGTAAGTGAGCACTTTCACCCATAAACCCTTTACGTCTGCATTAGATTAAAAAAGAAAAAAAATAAAAAGAGACAGAAGTAGTGAAACTTTGTTCCTTACACTGACAGCTAAAAAACTGCAGCCCCTCAAACTTATTTACTTATATTAATTTCCATTAATTGGCTGACTGTTTAGCATTAACACATGGTATTTTTATATAATTTTTTCATAAACTATTTTTGGGATATTTACTTTCCAATATTGTTTGCATTTCTTGTTTTTATTTTTTTTATTTTTCTTTGTTTGTCATAGCGGAGGCTCAATCCCCGCCTTCCGCTCCCCTTGCCTCTACTTGGCAAAGCAATAGTGAGGTTTGACGAGCCCGCACACATAACTAAAACGACAGCTCAGCCCGCGCGGCCCCGTTACCCGACCAATTTCCTCTGTGGGCATTCAATGAATTAATTTTTTCGGGCGATTTTATACATAGCTACAGCTCCACAACGATATGGATCACAAGGCAATACTCTTGTGATTCTGAGTCCGAGACCGAAAGACCGTCCAGGTACCGGGAGCGCAGGACGCATACGTTTCCTGGCGGGCAAGCGGCAGTAGCCGCATATTATATTTTTAGGAACTACGTAAATAGCTCGCGCCATTATCATTATTAGGAGTAAAATAAGAGGCCCTGCCAATGCCGTGCTATCCTCGTTTGGCACTGTGCTGAATTTCGACGCGATTATAAATCGACTCGACTTTACGTACAGTGATAAGCGTGAGTGAACGTACAGTGAAATGGGTACTCTCAGGCAGGGAAATATGACCCTCCTGCAATACTATGACGAGGTCGAGAAAAAACTCACCTTGCTTACCAAAAAAGCCACCATGAAGTACGAAGCCTCAGCGGCAAAAGTTTTGTGTGGCAAATTCCGGGATGACGCACTTCGAGTATTTATCTCGGGACTCAAGCGCAGCCTTACGGATGTCCTTTTTTCGGCAAAGCCTAAAGATATACCTCCAGTCCTCGCTTTGGCACAAGAAGTAGAATCTTACCACGAGAGATACTCCTTCGCGGCTTCGTTTTCCAAAAGCCAGGAGGACAAGGATAAAAAACAATATCCAAAGGCGCAAGAACTCCGTCAGGCTCCTGCGCTGGCAAATTCCCAGACAAGCACCGGCAAAAATCCGTTCTACATCAAGCAACTCAAGGCGCAAGTGCACTCTGCCCCACACAGCGGAGGCACCCCCGAGCCCATGGATGTTGATCCATAACTGTCCAGGATGCTTAAGCCATCTCAAGCCACGGCATGCCAAAACAGGAAACCGGCCGAGTCCGATCGATCGGGCCCATACAAAAGGCAAAGAGTATACCACGTCGAACAGGGCGCCGGCGAATCCGGGGTAAAATATACCGCCGCAGCTTTAGACGTGACTCAAGAAATTGACGACGACGCCATTAAAGAATATGATTCGGACGTCATTAATTTTTTAGGGGAAAGTCCCTGCTACCCGCCATCAGACGTAGAGTAGCGGGGCTGGAAATGAAGCTTTAGATTAGAATAGACACGGGCGCTTCAAAAAATTTCATCAGTCCATACGACATTCTTTCGATGGCTACGTTCTTCATCTTACCAGATTTGTCCTCCTTTGACGCCATCATCGGTCTTGACCTGTTAAAGCAAGGGCATCGCTTTGCCTAGCTTCCGGCCACCCCAAATGGGGCTCCGAAATAGAAAAACTAGAATTCCAAGTACGTCCCAACGTAATTTTTACTGGAGTGGACTGCTCCAGTGCACAACCTTTAGTCAGAAAAGCCTTTCAAAAATTCTAAGCGACAGGAAAAATGCCTTCGCGAACCCAAATGATTCGTTACCTTCAGTTACACGTCAGTGGTGGCCGTCATCAGGACAGTTGATGAGGAGCCCATTTATGCTAGACCCTACCCGTACCCGATGGGGGCAGTCGATTTCGTTAATGGCGAAATTCAAGACCTCCTAAAAAATGGCATAATCCACAAGTCGAGATCCCCCTTAAACAACCCAATATGGGTAGTAGACAAAAAAGCACCGACGAGTCTGACAACCGTAAGATGCGGCTGGTATTAGACTTTCGAAAGTTAAACGAGAGGACAATACCTGATCGCTACTCCATGCCAATTATCTCTATGATACTAGGGAATTTAGGCCAGGCCAAGGACTTCACAACGCTCGATTTGAAGTCTGGCTACCACCAAATTACACTGGCGGTACGTGACCGTAAAAAAACCTCCTTTTCTGTAAACGGGGGAAAATACGAGTTTCGCCGACTGCCATTCGGGTTGAGGAATGCTGCCAGCATCTTCCAAAGAACTATCGACGACATACTGCGAGAGCAGATTGGCAAATTTTGCTATGTCTATGTCGATGATGTCATCGTTTTCTCAGAAGACGAAAACGCCCAAATACGGCACGAAGACTGGGCTCTAAAGAGCCTGCACGACGCCAACATGAGAGTGTCAGCGCAGAAATCGGTCTTCTTCAAAAAAAGCGTTAACTTATTGGGGTTTATAGTCACCAGCGAAGGGACTAGAACAGACCCAGAAAAGGTCCGGTCTATCAAGGAATTCCCGGACCCTAGAAACGTATTTGAAGTGAGGTCATTCATGGGCTTGGCTAGCTACTATAGGTGCTTTATTAAAGATTTTGCATCAATAGCTAAGTCCATTTCGAGCATCTTAAAAGGGGAACAAGGAAATGTCAGCAGATACAGATCCAGAAACATCCAGATACAGTTTACCGAGCCACAACGGCTGGCCTTCGAAAAGCTTCGTAACATCCTAGCCTATGAGGATGTCATCCTCAGATACCCCGATTATAAAATGGGATTTGATCTAACGACAGATGCCTCAGCATACGGCATTGGCGCAGTGCTTTCCCAAAAGGGACGACCCATTACCATGATCTCTAGAACCTTAAAGGACAGAGAGGTTAACTACGCTACCAACAAAAGGGAGCTGTTAGCCATAGTTTGGGCACTAAAAAAGCTGCGTCACTACCTATATGGGGTCAAAGATATAATTGTCTACACTGACCACCAACCGCTGACCTACGCGGTGTCGGATTCTAATCCGAGCACGAAAATTTAAAGGTGGAAAGAACGCATCGACGAGTGTGGTGCCAAGGTTCATTACATGCCTGGCAACGACAACCTCGTTGCAAATGCGCTCTCGAGGCAACAGCTCAACGTTGTAGAAGAGGTAGCGGCAATTTCAAGCGCGGCCACAATTCACTAACCCTGTTAGTGAGGTATCGCTAACCCACACCATCCCATCTACGGACAAGCCTCTCAGTTGCTTTCAAAACCAGATAACTCTGGAGGAAGCACGCTTTTCGTCAAAACGCAGCTTTGTTTTCTTTGGGAACAAGAGACGGCATAACATTGACTTCACTTGCGTGGAGTCATTGCTGAAGGAGCTCGCGCGCATAATAGTTCCTAAAGACGTAAACGCCATTCATTGCGATTTGCACACGCTAGCAATGATACAGGACAAATTGGTTCGGCAATTTCGTGCCCCCAAAATTTGATACTGCAAAAACCAAGTAACGGAAATTTTTGCAATTGACGAGAGGCTCGCGGGTACTCTCCGAGTAGTACTTCCGGAAAATGACCAAAATGGCGAACGAAATAGTCGATTCTTGCAGGACTTGCGCCAAGGCTAAAATCGGCAAACATCCACAGAAACAGGAGCTTGGTGAAACGCTTATCCCATCTCATGTTGGAGAAATGCTACACATAGACATCTTATCGACGGATAAAAAGTATTTTTTTAAGTGCATCGACAAATTCTCGAAATTTGCCGTCGTCCAACCGGTTCCCTCTAGAGCTATAGACGACCTCAAACCAGCGCTACTACAGCTGATGAACATTTTCCCTAAGGCAATGGTCACATATTGCGACAACGAACCATCGTTGAACTCGCACACCATCGTGGCCATGCTGGAAAACCACTAAAGCGTCAACAAAACTTACAACACATCCAAATTACAGGTTCACAACCATATCCCTGATTTTCCTTTTGTCCACAACATCGGCACGCGTCACGTACTATTCTAAAGCCAAATATATTTCTATCGTTGATGGCCGAATTCGAGTATGGGAGGAATTCCCGTTTGTAAAACAGTCAGCAAATCTCTCGGAATATAGGCGCCTCATAGAAGAAACTAACGGGATGACCGACATGTTCCCTCAGTCTCACATGCAGAAACTCTTGGTTGTTGATGTCGCCCATCTACGCGACCTGCTCGACTCGACATGAACATCCATCATAGGGTAGCAAGAAGCTTAGACTTCCTAGGGACCGCGTTGAAAGT
>JAJJHT010012066.1:0-17873 GCA_021223865.1 Drosophila pandora
GGATCGCAAGGGGACTCAAATATTCAACAAGGATGAGTACATCAAGCACGGAAGCACCGTTGAGGCCCTCCAGAAACTGAGGGCGACTTTTAAAGAGGTGTGTCTTATAAAATACTCAGAAATAGTAAAGCCCATTAACCCACTTTCTTTTGTTTATTCAGGGAGGCTCGATTACGCCCGGCAATGCGTCTGGTGTCAACGACTCAGCCGCTGCTGTGCTTCTCGCTTCGGCCGAGGAGGTGGCTAAGAATGGTTTAAAACCCCTGGCTAAGATTGTGGGCTGGACGCAGACGGGTATTGAGCCCAGGGTTATGGGTCTTGGACCAGTTACAGCCGTGGAAGCATTGGTATTTAATCATAACTCCTGGAAATGTTAAAATAATTAATTCTACCTTTTGTAAAGCTTACTAAAATCGGCTGGAAGCGGGAAGAAGTGGATTTGTACGAGCTCAATGAAGCCTTCGCGGCCCAATCCCTGGCTGTACTCCAAGATCTGAAACTGGACGCCAGCAAAGTGAACATAAATGGTGGCGCCATTGCCCTTGGCCATCCCATTGGAGCCTCTGGGGCTCGAGTCCTGGTGACTCTGCTCTACGCCTTGGAACGAACCGGCGGTCGTCGGGGAATCGCCTCCTTGTGCATTGGCGGCGGCATGGGAATCGCCTTGGCTGTAGAGCGCATCGTCTAATTATCTTTCATTCTCATTCAATCTATTTATTGCCTTTTCCCGTTTCTCTCTTAAGTCCAAAGTTGCAATTTTGTATTCCAAGTAGGCAGAATAAAACATGGAGAACATTTTTGTTGATGTTAAAATTCATAGTTTATTTTTTATAGGGAAGTACAAATTTTTCCAGAATGACGCCATATATCTATTTCCAGTTTATTTGCTTTACAATGTACGTATTTTGCGCATTGCGAATTGGATTAGCGATGCGATGCATCCGCAGTTTAAAATTATTTGAACATGTAGACACTTTAATCTAAGGCATGTAGGTACTTCAAATGAGTTCTTCGGTATAATGGTTAGTTAAAAATGATTAACTATTAACAAATTGGGTTAAAATATTTGTGTATAATAGATTTTTAGTAAAATTTGGGTTATTTTTGTTATAAATTGTCCTAGCTTTGCTAAAAACCATGCGATGAGTTCTATAAAAGAAATAATTTATCATAAAAACAGCTCGTGAATCATACTTTTCACTAAAACTTTTAGGGTGTACCTGAACTTTGGACATAATTGTGATAAGAAAATACTAAATTGATTTTATAATACTTAGTTAAAATAATTGTATAACTAGTTGCGTACCAATATGCTCAGAGTTGTTCAGTTTATTTAATTTATTAGCTATTTAATATCAATTTGGAGGATAGTGTTGCAGTGACTTACAACTACGACACTCCCTGTATATGCTGTCGGCAAGTCAACTCGCTAATTGAACAATCCTGAATTTTGTGTTTTTTATTGCTATAATTCAATAAAATTGTTTGTACGTTAAATTTTTAAATAGGTTCCGGCTGAAAGAAGCGTTATCGGATCAACTGCGCCACAGGTCGCAGGTCGTTTATTGTCTCCAGGAAGATGAAAGATAGCTTATAGTACATCAGATTCACCTTATCATCCTCGATTGCAGTTCTTCAAATTCAGGGTTTCCAGCTCCTTGGGCAACCGTGGACTGAATCCATACGGATTGCTGCAAATGATTCGCTTTTGCGGCGAATTCTGGGCCACCTGCTCCACCGAGGGCACACACAACTGGGCGTAGCTGCTGATAAAGCTCGACCAGAGGGTGGGCGTACATTCCAGGGCAAAGTAGGAGCCCCAGAATTGTGAGTCCAGTTCGGCAGTAAAGGGATACTTACCGTCCTCGAGCAGCAACTCCTCGGCGATCGCCACAGCATCGAAATCGCGATGCTTGACAGGCGTATACACATCCTGAACGATGTTGTCTCCAAAGTAGAGCGCCTTGGCCTCGCATGGTTCCTTATTCAACATACTAGCCATGGCCGCATGCAACCCATGCCAGTTGCCTTGCGAATAGACCTCGCCCGGCTTTATCACCTCGGCTTCCCAGGGCATTTCCGTTAGCTTCTCCACGTCCACCTTCATAAACGGCCTCTGGCAGGTGAAGAAACCAGGCTTCTTGGCGTACGTCACCACAAAATCGAAATGACTCCGCCAGTCCTTTCCCAGAGCTTGAGTAGCCGTGAGATTAGCAAAGTCCACGTTGGATCCTGTTAGGAGGAATAGCTTCTTTCCCGATTTTCGAAGCTCACTCAGCCACTGGAGCACTCTTTTGTCAGTGGGCAGAACAAATCTCTGGGGCTCTGCACGCATGCTCTTGAAGTAGAGGCTCTTGCCGTTGGCGAAGTGCTCCCGGCTAAAAATGTGCATCAGGCCTGCCTGAACATCCTGCCATACTTGGTACTCCTCCACCGGACAGGTCTTTCTTCTTTCCCTGTCGACTTGATCCACAGCTTGAGCAAACACCAAAGCACTTGGCATGTCAAAGTAATCCAGCAGGGAGCGCATTTGTGTGGAGGCAGCCCCATTCCAAGTGGACAGAGGATCCTTGTAGAATGCCGTGGTGATGTCCCACTTCCGTTCGGCTCCATAGATGGCCACGATTTCTTCGTCGGTGAGGAGCCGAGTGCCATGGGTGGCGCGCATGATCTCTGCCTCGTTGCTCAGTTTCAAGACATTACCTCGGGGACCGTCCAGGAACAGGCCTTTCTGCAGGAAGTCGACATCCAAGGGTTGCGCCAATAGGTCCCTTTTGTAGCCTCTCTGTTCGACAAGGAACTGCTTCAGCACATCGTATATCAATGCGGACATCTCTCGGAGATTGTAGCGGAGCAAGGTGCCGTCCAGATCGAATCCGACGATGTCGTAGTGCCCCAGGAGGAGTTCCTTGTGATAGGTGGTCATGATGGTGCTGGCGGAGTACCTTGAATTTCTGACGGCCGAGTTGTGAAAATACCTTCGTGCCTCGTGAAACGATGCTGACGATGCTATTGCCGGCGCTGCTTTAAGCTCCCACCGCGTTGAATTTTGCGCCAATTTACGAACGTTACGTAACAGGAACCAAACATCTGATCGCCCTTGTTTGTGTACGTTTGTTTTTGTTTTCGTCGATGTGGCGAACCGAGGGAGAGGCACTGTCTTGAAGGGGACGGAGCAGCAGGAGCCAAGATGGCACACGGACGCCTTTTTGCCCAGGGCCAGCATTTTATCTTATCATCTAGCACATCTCACCTAGTACGAAATCTGTTCTAAATTTAAAATTAAACCGAATTTTATTATCTTTTTGTCAAGACCATTTTTTTCTAACAAATTTGTTGTAAGTATGACCATGCAAAATTATGGCGTTGCCATCTCGATGATAAAGAAAAAGTTATCGATAACCGATAGCTTAAAGCACTTTTTTTGCCTTCACTAGCGTGCCGGAAGAAAAAGTGTTTTACTTTTCCACAATATTTTGCAAATTTTTGCATTTTAAGGCCAAAAAGTTGTGTTTCTTTGTATAGTTTGGTGGCTCTTAGGCCACACACGCTCCAACCATGTCCAACTGCATAGAAATTCCCTTGCAGGACACCGATGAGGTATGTTTTAGACGCTTTCATGGCCGAAATGGTTTTCTTATGCTTCTTTTTTTCAGGTGATCGAAGTTGATCCAGAGCAGCTTCCGGACTGTCCGGAGGTGCTGAGCATTCTCAAGCAGGAGCGAGCCCCACTGCATGTGTGGGTGAATGTTGCGGTAAGGCTATTCTTTTTGTAATTATGCTGCTATTTTCACAGTCTGTAACTCACATGTGTTCTCTTTGCAGCTCGCGTACTACAAGCAAAAAAAGACTGAGGATTTTGTCACCTTGCTGGAGGAGTCACGCAGCGATGAGGCCAACAAGGAATACCGAGACTCCGACAAGGACCTCATGCGCGCCCTGGACATGCTGGCTGCCCACTATGTTCAGGAGGCGTATCGCGAAAAGTCGAAGGACAAGAAACGAGAGCTGTTCATGAAAGCCACGAATCTATACACCAGTGCCGACAAAATCATCATGTACGACCAGAGCCATCTGCTGGGCAGAGCCTACTTTTGCTTGCTCGAAGGAGATAAGATGGACCAGGCGGATGCCCAGTTCAATTTTGTGCTGAATCAGTCCCCCTCCAATATTCCCTCGCTGCTGGGAAAAGCGTGCATCGCTTTCAATCGCAAGGACTACCGTGGAGCAATGGCTTTTTACAAGAAAGCCCTGCGAACCAATCCCAATTGCCCGGCTAACGTGAGAATAGGCATGGCGCATTGTTTCTTGAAAATGGGAAATCCGGAGAAGGCCAAACTGGCCTTTGAACGCGCCCTCCAGCTGGATCAGCAATGTGTGGGCGCATTAATCGGCCTGGCCGTTCTTAAGCTCAACCAACTGGAGCCAGAATCCAACAAACTTGGCGTGCAGATGCTTTCCAAGGCGTACACCATCGACAATGCCAATCCCATGGTACTCAACCATCTGGCAAATCACTTTTTCTTCAAGAAGGACTACCAAAAGGTCCACCATTTGGCGCTGCACGCTTTTCACAATACTGAAAACGAGGCCATGAGAGCCGAGAGCTGCTACCAATTGGCCAGGAGCTTCCATGCCCAAAGTGACTACGACCAAGCCTTCCAATACTACTACCAGTCCACACAAATCGCGCCAGCCAACTTCGTGTTGCCCCACTACGGACTGGGACAAATGTACATCTATCGCGGTGACACCGAAAATGTAAGTGAGCGAAAGTATTGTAATGGAATCAAGTAATAAAATATTTGTATTACAGGCAGCTCAGTGCTTCGAAAAGGTGCTGAAGATCCAACCGGGAAATTACGAAACCATGAAGATTCTCGGCTCTTTGTACGCCCACTCCAACTCGCAAACCAAGCGCGACATGGCCAAAACTCACCTTAAAAAGGTCACGGAGCAGTTTCCCGAAGACATAGAGGCCTGGATAGAGCTGGCCCAGATTCTCGAGCAAAACGATCTGCAGGCCTCTTTGAATGCCTACGGCACTGCCTCGAGCATTCTCAGGGAAAAGGCCAAATATGAGATACCCGCTGAGATTCAGAACAATGTGGCTTCGCTTCATTACCGTTTGGGTAACCTGAAGATGGCCAAGGAAACGTTGGAATCAGCGCTGAAGCATGCCACTTCAGAGATGGACAAGGACGTGAAATACTACGAGTCCATTCAAGTGACCATGAAGTACAATCTAGCCCGTCTCAACGAGGCAATGAGTAGCTACGACGTGGCTGACAAGCTATACAAGGAGATTCTTAAGGAGCATCCCAACTATATCGACTGTTATTTGAGATTGGGCTGCATGGCCAGGGACAAGGGTCTGATTTTTGTGGCTTCGGATTTCTTCAAGGATGCGCTGAACATCAATAACGACAATCCGGATGCAAGATCCTTGCTGGGCAACCTTCATTTGGCCAAAATGCAGTTTGCTCTGGGTCAGAAAAACTTTGAAACGATCCTCAAGAATCCGGCCACGTCTACTGATGCTTATTCGTTGATTGCTTTGGGAAATTTCTCACTGCAAACACTTCATCAGCCGAGTAGGGACAAGGAAAAGGAAAGGAAGCACCAGGAGAAGGCTCTAGCCATCTTCAAACAGGTGGGCATCGCAATTATATGCTTGTTCCATTTAGAAACTTATTATTTAAATGTATTTTAAAGGTTCTTCGCAACGATCCCCGTAACATTTGGGCAACAAACGGTATTGGAGCTGTGCTGGCCCACAAGGGATGTGTGATCGAGGCGCGAGATATTTTCGCCCAGGTGCGTGAAGCTACCGCAGATTTCTGCGACGTTTGGCTGAATATTGCCCACGTGTATGTGGAGCAGAAGCAGTACATCAGCGCCATTCAAATGTACGAGAACTGCATGAAGAAGTTCTACAAGCACAACAACGTGGAAGTTATGCAGTACCTGGCCAGGGCCTATCTCCGGGCTAACAAATTAGTGGAGGCCAAGGCGGTGCTGCTCAAAGCACGTCGAGTAGCTCCACAGGATACCGTGTTACTCTTCAACATTGCTGTTGTTTTGTCCCGTTTGGCGATGGCCATTCTAAAGGACGAGAAGTCCACTCTTGAAGTTGTTCTGCAGGCGGTCCACGAACTCGAATTGGCTCAAAAGTGAGTAGAAACTTGATATTACACTGCAAGATATTAATATTAATTTAATTATTCTTCAGATACTTCCAATACCTATCAGTGCATGGCGACAAGAATCGCTTCAACATCGAGGTGGCCGGCATTGAGGCAAACACCTGCCAGGATCTCCTTTCGCAGGCTCAATACCATGTGGGCCGTGCCCGTCGCATTGACGAGGAAGAGCGTTCTCTGCGCCGTAAGCAGGAGGAGGAGCGCGAGGCCTTCAAGCTCAAGGTGGCTGAGCAGCGCAAGCGACGGGAAGAGGAGGCCAAAACCTCCAGAGACCAGCTGCTTGCCAAACGTCAGGAATATGTGGAGAAGACGAAGAATCTGCTCATTATCGCCGATGCTCCAGCAGAGAAGGAGCGTAAAAAGGGAGGCGGGCGGCCAAGGAAGGACGACTACATCTCTGGCACGGACAGCGACAATGAGGGACCCCGTGATGGCGAGCGTCCAACGAAGAAGAAGAGCAAAGCCGAACGCAAGAAGGGAAGCGGTCGTAAGCGCAAGACTGAAAAGTATGAGAGCGACAGCGACGAGGAGCCGCGCTCCAGTACAAAATCAGGCAAGAAGAAGGGCACGAAGGCCAAGGTGGCCAAGGAATCTAAGGAAAAGCTGTCCGCCAAGCAGCGCCTCAAGATTGTGTCCAAGGCAGTCATCTCCACCAGTGAATCGGAGTCGGATGGAAAGCGCAGCAGGAGTAGAAGTCGTAGTCGGAGCGGCAGTGGCTCGGGCAGCGGAAGCGATCGTGGTGGAAGCCGCAAGGGTAGCAGGAGTAGAAGCCGCAGCGGCAGCCGTAGCCGTAGCAGGAGCGGCAGCAGAAGTGGAAGCGGATCGGGCAGCGGCAGTGACCGAGCTGCCAGCCGGAAACGCAGCAGGAGCAGGAGTGGCTCCGGATCTGGATCGGGAAGTGGCAGCGATACTGCAACGAAACGAAAGCGTGCCAAGAACCGCATCGAATCTGGTGGCGAATCGGAGTCGGATGGCAAACGCAGTAAGAGTAGGAGTCGCAGTCGTAGCCGTAGCCGATCGAAATCCGGCTCTCGATCTCGTTCAAGTTCACGCTCCAAGTCTGGTTCCCGTTCGAAATCCAAGTCGCCGTCTCGTTCCCGTTCCCGTTCTCGATCCCGCTCTGGCAGCCGAAGTCGATCCGGATCGCCGGAAAATTAATAAACAATGCACGAAAATTAAATTACTTTTGACTATATTTATAGTTTCTACGAGAAATGCAAAAGAATAATAATAAAAAACAATTTGCCACAAAAGACAATAAAGGATGTGCTACGAGTGTTTTTTATAAAAATCGATTCCCAATCCCAAACAGGAAACTCAGATCTTTGTATATTTCCAATAGAGAGCAGCAAAGTTTGGAAATGGGAAAGGATTTGATAGTCTACGCCTCACTCACGAAAAAATTTGGCTAGGATGGAAACATGGGCTTATCCCCGTCTATGCTTCTGGATCATGTCTCTGACAATTATCGCCATGGGCTGGGAGTGCCGCAGGACGAAGGCGTGGGCGATCTTCTGATCATCCAATGTGGCATCTATCTTGGGATAGTCCTTTTTCAGCTGTTCGTAGTAGGAAACCGGAACCCAGCCGTCAGTGGTGCCGTAGTACAACTTAAGGATGTCCAAATTCTGTTCCACAATCTCCCTTTGTACGCCGCGAACCCTGGCCATTTCATCGTCGGCCAGGAAGACCACCTTTTCCGCTACCGAGGGCTTGGAGTACTTCAAGCCCGTTCCCAAAAAGTGCCGAGGAATGGAAAAAAGCAGGAAATAGATCTGGATGAAAAGAAGGCGCAACCAGACGGGCAGGGCGCTGAAGAAAGTGAAGAAAATGTATCCAAAGACGGAATATAAGGGCATGGCGATCTTTGTGAACACCCATCCATTGGGGGACTCCATCATCCGTTCAATAGTGGGAAATAGCAGGTAGCACTTTTGAATGCGATACCGTATCTTCTCATGCTCCAGCAGCTGCAGGATCATCCAGGCGCCAATGGAGTGGCCAATCAAGTGGATCTTCACATCGCTCGGCACATACTTTTCGATAAAAGCAATTTTGTGTCGGATCTGGCCATCCAAATTGAAGAGCTCTTCATTCCCGCTGAGCTGCGGTACCTCCCGAATACTGGCCTCTGGAGGATCATCATGACCAGCATGGCCTGTGGAAAGGATTGGTTTGAAGTGAGCCTCTTGAGTCAGCTATCAACTACATACCTATCACCCAAACGGGCAGATCACCCAGCTCCTTTTGGAGAGTGCCTGCAAACTCCGTATAAAATCCGGGCAATCCGGGATTCCCTGTTATGCAAATGACAATCTCCTTCTCTGGTATCGTCTCCTCAATCCACCTGCCCCAGGTAAAGATGTGGGTGGGTATGGAGTTGATGTTGACGTAGGCCTCTTGCATGTTGGCGTGGCACAGTTTCGTTGGCGGTTTTGAAAATCAATCGCCCCAAATGATGACCCACGTCGTTTTGTGCCTTCCACACGCGATGAGCTGTCCAATTTCCCTGGCAACCGGTTTTTCCTTTGTTCAAATATTGTGTCCCGATGGCTTGGGGAATTTTCAAATCCGCTGGGATTGCGCGCAATATCCAGTGTTGATAGTTTTGATAAAAAAAAGAACTGTTATGCCTTCGGTTTTACTTTCAAGCCAAGTTGAACAAAGGTCGGAAGTTCAGCGGTTCGGCGACAACAACAGTTTCGCACAACACCTGATAGGAAAACAGTGCAAGAGCTGCCAACCTGCTTAAAAGCTAAATTTAGATTAAGAAATTTAAAATTATTATGTTAAATAATTAACTGTTCTCTAATCTATTATTAATTAAAATTGTTGAAGAGATAATTTACACTTTTTGAAGTATAATTAAGACATAATTTTTTTAAATTCAATTCAAACAAAACTTATAGTTATTCCGTATGTTTGTTAATTTTATAAGCTTAAAGATAATAGGATTGGAAAAAAAATGTAAACCAATTTAATAAATAAAATGCATTCATGGTGTAAACAATTGCTTAAAAAAAAGCTCCTTAAAAATAAGTTGGCAGCGCCATTACACTTATTTGTTAGTTTTTTGTTGTTGCGCTTTTGAGTTTTATTATAATTTATTTTTTCTAGAACAAAAAACACAAACGTAAATTTTCTGTCTAAGCGTATTTAACACGGCAAGGAACCCAGGACAATACTGAAAAGGGCATGCTAAGGAATCAAGACCAAAAAGCCAAGAAAGACGGTGAAAGAACCAAAGCAAGAACCTTCAATCAGAAGCAGAGATATCAAAGAATGTAGCTTATAATTAGGGGAATTCTCGAAAATTCGATCCCCTAAACAAAATTAAATTTCATTTTAAGTAGAGGAGTGGGGAACTGAAGAAGAATGACAGCCGGCACAGAACTCTACTGCTGGGGGAGCACCTCCCACGGTCAGCTTGGTCTTGGCGGAATCGAGGACGAGCAGGTGTGGTCTGAAGGATTAAAAAAAAACCAAAAAGGAATTCTATTTAATTTTTTTTTCTTGAAAAGATTCTTACCCCTAGTCAAGTCCCATGGACGCCGGACTCGGCCATAAAACAGGTGGCCTGTGGACACCGGCACACACTGTTCCTGACCTCCAGTGGAAAGGTGTATGCCTGCGGAAGCAACGATCACTCTCAGCTGGGACACGATCTGCCCACCAAAAGGCCACGTATGTCGCCATTTCGTATGTGGTCTCTTCATATATCGTCTTGTCTTTTGCTTTTTTGTTTTCTCCTCCACACTCCTATTCATCACCACCACCTCTTCCTCATGGATCACCACCGCTGTAATAACTAAGCCTACATTCCAGACTCATCCTTTTGCCGCGTATTTACAGTGCTTATACCTGAGCTGCTGGACTATGTGGTTGTTCAGATCGCGTGCGGCAGTCGACATTCGATGGCTCTTTCGGAGTGGGGTCAGGTCATGAGTTGGGGAGACAATGACTGCGGCCAGCTGGGCCAAGCCACCGACCAGGAAATCGTGCAGTTGCCCAAGATTGTGCGCCAGTTGGTATCTAAAACTGTGGTGCAAATAGCATGTGGCAACAATCACAGCCTAGCCCTGACAAGTTGTAAGTGGATTAGGGTTCTTCGGATATTAAGTTTTCTCATATTATACTCTTACCAGGTGGCGAGTTGTATTCCTGGGGCTCCAACATATATGGCCAACTTGGCGTGAATACTCCAAAGGAAGTGACGCACAGCAACCAACCCGTGCGGCTGACCACGCTGCTGGGGATTCCCGTCGCGGCAATTGCTTGCGGCGGCAATCACTCGTTCATTATCTCCAAATCCAGTGCGGTCTTTGGATGGGGCCGAAACAACTGTGGGCAGCTGGGATTGAACGATGAGACTAGTCGATCCTATCCTACCCAGCTTAAGACACTGCGCACCCTAGGCGTCCGATTCGTGGCCTGCGGAGATGAGTTTTCTGTGTTTTTGACCAACGAGGGTGGAGTCTTCACATGCGGAGCAGGAGCCTACGGCCAATTGGGACATGGTTTTGGAGCCAATGAAATGCTGCCCAGGATGGTAATGGAACTTATGGGCAGCACCATTACCCAAGTGGCGTGCGGAAATCGTCACACATTGGCATTGGTGCCGTCGCGCGGCAGAGTTTATGGGTTCGGATTGGGCAGCTCTGGACAACTGGGCACTAGGAGTACAAAGAGCTTAACGCTGCCACAAGTGGTCATTGGTCCGTGGGTATCCCCGAGTGGCTCAGCCCTTCTACAGTCCAGCGATGCGAAGGTCTCTGTGGTCATCCATCAAATATTCTCTGGCGGCGATCAGTCCTTCGTGACCACCACTTTGTTTGTGGATAAAGTGCCGCCCGAGGATCTAAGAAACTACAAGTAATTGCGAATTTTTATTTTGATAGTAATGTTCTTTATTTAAATACTCTCCATTGCAGACCCAAATCCCAGATCCTTGCCCTAACAGAAGAAGTCACCAAGCAGTGCACCCGTTTCAAACAAAACGATCAAAGCGATCTGGATCTGCTTAACTCCATTGAGTTGATCTTTAAAAGTCAGGCCTGCCTAAATGCATCTTTCCTTCTGGACAACGACCGGCACTTTGGATGCTCGGTACGGAACTACGGTTTGGATCTAAAGGCAGCTCAATTGGCATTCGATCATTTGCGCAATGTGGAAAACGAGAGCATCAAACAAGTGGTATGCCCTGAACTTCTACAATAATCTATTTTTTATTAACTTTTAATATCTATTCAGATATGGGAGAACATTACAAAGGATCTGATAGGTTCGTTGGTAGCCTCGCCAGCGGATGTCGAAAGTATGCGTCTGTATCTCCTGCTGCCGCTCTACCACGAGTTCGTCAACTCAAAACACTACAAGTCACTCCAGGTGCCCTTTGCCAATGCCATATTTAAGCTAACGGAGAACCCACGAAAAGTTCTCATGAGATGGTTGGCCCAAACGCCAGCGGATTACTTCGAGCATATTGTCCAGAACTTCTTACATGTAGTCATTCATATTATAAGTTTCAAAATGGGGTTGGCGGCCGTAAATCCCGCTGCCGAAAGACATCAAAGGGTAGGAATCCTTAAGATAACACTTAAAATAGTTATAATTGTTATTTTACATTTTTAGCTACTGCCATACAACTCTGAACTGGAGACTATCCTGAAATTGATGCAGACCCTCTGTCTGATAAACAACTTGCGGGATGTTCGGCTCAACTACCAACTATTCTACTGGCCAGATCTCTCTGATTACGCTGATGTGCAGCAGGAGTATGTCAAGTGGATCATGGCCGACACTGCCAGCGAATTTAATATTTGCAACTTTTCATTCCTCTTCGATCCGTCTGCGAAGACGGCCCTACTCCAAGCTGATCAGGCGCTGCAGATGCACTCTGCCATGGCCAATGCAGCTTCAAATGTAAGCTAAAAATTAAAAGAAAACTGAAATTATTTTTAATAATTATTATCCACTTATATAGGCATTTTATAACCTCCTCAATTATGGACTGCCGGTTTCACATTTTATTGTACTGAACGTGACGCGGGAGAACCTTGTTCAGGATTCTTTGCGGGAGCTGCAGCGCTACTCGCAGACTGATCTCAAAAAGCCACTAAAGATAAAGTTCCATGGAGAAGAGGCGGAGGATGCCGGTGGCGTGCGAAAAGAATTCTTTATGCTACTGCTGAAGGACCTTCTCGATCCCAAGTATGGGATGTTTAAGGAATACGAGGATTCGCGACTGATCTGGTTTGCAGATCTCAGCTTTGAAACGGAAAACATGTACTTCCTGATCGGCGTGCTCTGTGGCCTGGCCATTTACAACTTCACCATTATTAACCTTCCATTTCCTTTGGCTCTGTTTAAAAAGCTGCTGGCTAAACCAGTGGATCTCAGTGATCTTCGTCAGCTTTCCCCAGCGGAAGCCAATTCCATGCAGTCAATACTCGACTACGATGGCGAGGACTTCAAGGATGTCTTCGACTTGACATTCGAAATATCGCGGGATGTATTTGGAGAGTCGGAGACTAAGTGCCTTAAGCCCAACGGCAATGAAATAGCCGTAACGCTTGAAAATAGGTGAGTACCTATAGAATCTCTGGCCCCAAATAATATTATTAAAATTTGGCCATTTTTAGAGAAGAGTTTGTCAACCTGTATGTGGACTTTGTATTCAACAAATCCGTGGATGTACACTATAATGCCTTCCACAAGGGCTTCATGAAAGTGTGCTCCGGTCGGGTGATTCACATATTCCAGCCGGAGGAGCTAATGGCTGTGGTGGTTGGAAATGAAGACTACGACTGGCAAGCGCTCCAGGATAACTGTGAATACCGTGAGGGCTATACGACGGGCGATGATACTGTAAATACGAATAATCTTTAAAATTATATCAAAATAATAATATTTAACTCTATTACAGATCAAATGGTTCTGGGAGGTCATCCATGACATGACTGAGGCCGAAAAGAAGAGTTTCCTCCTTTATTTAACCGGCAGTGATCGTATACCAATACAGGGAATGAAGGCTCTAAAGGTTAGAAACGAAATATTAATAAAATCAAAATAAATATTATATGTTTTGAAAACTTTCAGTTGACTATTCAACCTACGTCCGACGAGCGATTCCTTCCTGTGGCCCACACTTGTTTCAATCTGCTGGATTTGCCGAGGTATAAGACGAAGGAACGTCTCAAATATAAGCTCCACCAGGCCATTCAGCAAACTCAGGGCTTTAGTCTGGTCTAGAGATAAAAGAGAGAGTTGCCCCTCCAAAAATTTGACTTTAAAGTGCAGGTATTTTTCACAGTTTTCCCAACTGGTTTTAGCATTTCGGGATTGTTACGTCTTTAATAAAAACAACAATAAAAAAAACACATGAAACACACATTTATCAACGATCAAATCAAATAGAACAATGATGTGTTATGGCTTTAATGTTTAACCCCTAAACTAGTTACCAATATCACTTTGTTATAATAAAATCGGAGATTAAAAAATCATTTATAAATGAGTTTCAATAAGATAACGGTAATCTTTGGGACGGAAACTGTGTTGACAGTTTTTGTTATTACATATATAAACTTTAAGCTTAATAAAAAAAAACTTAAGCTTTTTAATTTTATGTTTAAAAAAACGTTAATACGACGAAAGTATCGTTAATCGAAACATCGATGATCCGAATAGCAATGTGATCGATAGATCTATCGAAGTTTGTTCAGCTCTAGTGCGAATTGTGGCGGCAATTCAAAGCCGCAGAAATCAGTTGAGCTTGAACTTTTGCAAGGTGCGCGTTCGCGTGCGGAATACTTTACGTCGGACATTTTTATCGACGAGAACTATTTTGGAAACTAATTTGCATGCGTAGGGCGTGTTGTGCTTAGCATTATCGGCCAGATACGAAAACTTAACTAAACAGTGCAAGTGTTGTTGTTGTCCCCGATTTTGAAATATTTTATAAAAATTTTTCAACAAGTTTGCCCTGTTGCTGAAGACGACGACGTCGCTGGTGTCACCTGTGCCGGGTCAAGCTAACGGTACCCGCATCGAAAAAAAAGAAATTCAAACAGGTAGAGCACCAACCACAAAAAAGTAACGACTGTCACGAGTGAAATTATTGGTACTTAGCTTCCAGCTTAGAAATATGCTTTCATTATTCAAATGTGTGACAGCAGAGACTTCTTAATCCGAAGATGGCATGCGCGATGGCCTATAAAATCAATTAAGACTGGTAATTTTTGCATATCCTGACAGCTAACAAATGTTCGAGGCATGCGAGAAGACACCAAAAATTAANTCTTTCACATTGCCAAGAAATCAACGGAGGAGTGAGTGTCAGGTCTTGGGCTCTGGGATCACAATTACATCGGACCGTAGTGCTTTTCAGTTTGTTTGTCGGTCTTCGGTGTAAAGTGTCAACTAAGGGCTTTTCGTGGAAGCCCAAAGTGAAAAATCTTATTCAACGTGAGTGAACGAACAAAAAAAAGTATTCGAAGAGGTAAAAAAATGAAACCTTTTTTTCGTGTCCCATTGCTCTCAGCAGATTTTCATTTATATTTTATTTTTTTGCAACTGGCCAGTAAATCGCGTTCAAGACCAGCCGCTGTCTTGACGCTTTTTATGGCCAGCAATGAGCTAAGAAAACAGCATTCGGTTGATTGTTTAATATTTAATGGTTATCCGAGGCAAGTCTGGGCCTCGATGCGTCACAATACCGGCAAGATCTTGACTTCTCCTCCAACTGGGTTCGGGGTCCGGGGCCTCGTCCCCCATATGCGGGTGACTCAGCAAGTGTCCAGATTTTGGTGTGCCGATCGCAACGGCCACAAAACTCAACCGGAATGCGAAGTTTGAATTTTAATTTACCAGACAAATACAAAAAAAAATAAAAAATAAAAACTGGGAGGGTGAGAAAAAGAAAAAAATACGATCGTTTGAACAAATTCGATCATCGCTTCTTTGGGTCAGCGGCCTTTAACTCTTATTTTTGTTATCTTATGATCTGGCAATTTCAATGAATAGAAGCGATAGGGAAAAGGTCTAAGAATCTTTTAAGGTATTCCGCTTAAGAATCGGATAGCTATTGCCAAAGATATAGCTTTCGCCGGGTGCCATATAGGGGCTCCATGGGGCCTGTTGTGTATTTTTGAAGGGGACAGAAAATGTGACGAAAAATAAAAAAAAAATGTTATTCTAAGATTTGCATGCAGATTGATGATGATGCAGATTGGTGAAGAATCGATCTACAAATCGTTTAAGGTATTCCCCGCAAGAATCGGTTGAATATTGCCAAAGATATGGTCATCGAAGTTGGCCCCATAGTGGCTCCATGCCAGTTAACAGATTTTAGAAGGGGACCCTCCAGAAAATGTGACGAAAAATCTAAAAAATATTTTGTTTCTGGATTTTGATGCAGATTGATGGAAAATCGATCTACAAATCGTTTAAGGTATTCCGCGCAAGAATCGGATGAATATTGCCAAAGATATGGTCATCGCAGGTGGCCCCATAGTGGCTCCATGCCAGTTTATGGATTTTCGAAGGGGACCCTCTCGAAAATGGGATGAAAAATCGAAAAAATATTTTGTGTCTAGATTTTGATGTAGATTGATGGAGAATCGATCTACAAATCGTTTAAGGTATTCCCCGCAAGAATCGGATGAATATTGCCAAAGATATGGTTACGCAGGTGGCCCCATAGTGGCTCCATGCCAGTTTATGGATTTTCGAAGGGGACCCTTCAGAAAATGGGATGAAAAATCGAAAAAATATTTTGTTTCTGGATTTTGATGCAGATTGATGGAAAATCGATCTACAAATCGTTTAAGGTATTCCATGCCAGAATAAGATAAATATTGCCAAAGATATGGTCATCGCAGGTGGCCCCATAGTGGCTCCATGCCAGTTTATGGATTTTTGAAGAAGACCCTCTCGAAAATGGGATGAAAAATGGAAAAAATATTTTGTGTCTAGATTTTGATGTAGATTGATGGAGAATCGATCTAGAAATCGTTTAAGGTATTCCCCGCAAGAATCGGATGAATATTGCCAAAGATATGGTCATCGCAGGTGGCCCCATAGTGGCTCCATGCCAGTTTAAGGATTTTCGAAGGGGACCCTCCAGAAAATGGGATGAAAAATCGAAAAAATATTTTGAGTCTAGATTTTGATGCAGATTGATGGAGAATCGATCCACAAATCGTTTAAGGTAGTCCGCACAAGAATCGGGTGAATATTCCCAAAGATATAGCCTTCGCAGGGTGCCCCATAGTGGCTCCATGGGTGTTTTTGGATTTTCGGAGGGGACCCTCCAGAAAAGGTGACGAAAAATACAAAAAATATTTTATTCCTAGATTTTGATGCAGATTGATGGAGAATCGATCTACAAATCATTTAAGGTATTCCTTGCAAGAATGATGAATATTGCCGAAGATATTGCCAACGATGGGGCCCCTATTGTCCTTTCATGCATTCCTCGTCACATTTGAAGGGGATCCCCCACAAAATTTAATAAAAAATCTAAAAAATATTTCGTTTCCGGATTTTGATGCAGATTTGAAGAGAATCGATCTACGAATCGAGTAAGGTAAAATGCTTAAGAATAGCATTAATATTGTCAAAGATATAGGCTGTTCAGTTGGATATTTGTTATATCCAAATTTGTAAAAGTGGACACTCCTGAAACTAAAATTTGAAACTCCTGAAACTAAAGATTAAACTGAAATTCTTTTCCGGCAAAGTTATTTAAAGTTTTAAAGTTATTTCACCCCATTTCTTGTGGCGTTCGAAATCAATTTGCAAATTCGGGCTCCAGATTTCTAATTGAATACAACGGTGGCTTTCAGTGAAAGTGATGGCTTTTAATGGATTTCGGATGGCTTTTATTCAGTTTCTGCATTGGATGATATTTTAAGACCTGGCCATTTGGAGAAGGTGAAAGAGTGGCACAATGTTGGCATTGTTCCTGCCCTCGAGGAAGTTCTGGGGCAGTACGGTCCGGCCTTGGAAGACACCGGGCACGGGAAGAGGAGTCAGACCATCGGAGAGCACGGCACGGCCTTGGAAGACACCGGGAACGGGAAGGGGAGTCAGACCGTCGGCACCTGGCAACTGGTTATCCACCTCCGGTCCACCAGCCGAGCTGCGGTAGAACGGATAGTAGGGATAGGGATATCCGCCATAGCCTGGATAGCCATAGCCCCCATAGCCATAGCCGCCATAGTAGTTGTAGCCATTGTAGTAGGGATTGTAGTATGGCACCGACGGGGGAGGTCCTTGCGGCGGCAGTGGTGGTGGTGGAGGCTGTGGTCCCCACGGACGCTGCGGTGGCGGTGGTGGCGGAGGATAGAAGGGACCATAGCCGTATTGACGCGGATGCTGCTGGTCCTCTGGTGGATAATAGTAATGGTGTTGTACTGATGGTTTCGGGGTGGTCGAGGAAGCGCCGGAGGCCATCACCAGCTTGATGCCGCCCTTACCAATGGTCTTCAGTAAATGCTCGTCGATGCCCCGTCCTGATCCCAGCGGATCATCCAGCACCTGTTGCTGCTTATCGGTCCTGGCCTGTCCAGTCACCAGGCTGCTCTGCACCGGAGCCTTCTCCTGGAAGCCAAATCCACTGCCCAGCAGCTGCAGCAGCACTGCAAGGATACAAATCAGTTATTTTTT
>JAJJHT010012066.1:29853-47403 GCA_021223865.1 Drosophila pandora
ACCGGTACTACTATTACGACCACTACTGTTTGCACTTTCTCTCCAATTACGTGAGGATTAAGTGTCGAGATTCTAGAATCATCAGATAAGATCGAATTGGTTTATCTGAAATGCTGACGTTTTCCCGATAAAGTAAATATTTTGATTAGATATTCCCCCGAATCACAAAATGTTGAAATAAAATAAAGAACTGTTGAAATTTTATTTAATCAAAAATAGGTAGTACCCTTGAACCCGATAAGATTGGTTAGATTATGATAATGTATTTAGAATCACTCACAATGACTCACTAAAGTTAAGGGGGTTTGCTGACCACCAAAAAACACGAAAAAACGTAATCTTCTTAGCTCGGTTTATCGGCATTCCATTAAAAATAAATTTAAGCTGAACTTTATACAGAAACAACACGCAACATCCTCTTTTAGAGCTCACTCCCCCAACTCCACTCACTTGCTATATATTCAAATTGTATTCCCAACCTGATAAGCAAAACATTTGGGGAAAGAAATTATCGTTGCGTGTCTCCAAGCGGAGAAGTAGTAGGGGCTGTTTGCATGTCTCCGCTGATTGCTGTCATAAAGAAGAGTAACTGGGGGGCACTACTGGGCGGGAATCCTTATCAGACGGTGACATAACAGACTGCAATTAAAAGAACACCCTTCTCCCCAGATGATACAAATAATGATATATTTTTACAGACACCATGTCGACCTTTGGAGATCGGGTTCTTAACGTTTCACTGCCCAAGATCGGGGAGAAAAGTCTCTTCACCCGGGATCTGGAGGATGCTCTTCGCAATGGCGGTGTGGACTTTGTGGTGCACTCTCTGAAAGATCTGCCCACGGCGTTGCCGACTGGAATGGCCATTGGAGCCGTCCTGGAGCGAGAAGATGCCCGAGATGCACTTGTGCTCCGTGAGAACTTCAAGGGGCACACGATAGCCTCACTGCCCAATGGAAGTGTGATTGGTGAGTTGAAAAGAAATTCTTCTAATGGGATTTAGTTTAACCTTATGTCTTCTCCAGGAACATCCTCGCTTCGTCGCACCGCCCAGATCCGGAGGCAGTATCCGCACCTGGTTGTGTGCGATATCCGTGGAAATCTAAACACTCGTCTGGCCAAACTGGATGCAGCCGACTCCAAGTTTGCTGGCATTATTCTCGCCCAGGCGGGCTTGGTGCGAATGGGCTGGATGAGCCGCATCAGCCAGGTGCTGGAGCCCACCGATCTGCTCTATGCCGTGGGTCAGGGTGCCCTGGCCGTCGAGTGTCGTGCCAACGATGAACCCGTCCTGGCCATGCTGCAGAAGTTGATGTGCTTAAACACTACCTGTCGGATTCTAGCGGAGAGGAGCTTCTTGAAAACCCTGGGAGGAGGATGCTCGGCTCCGGTAGCGGTTTGGAGTAACCTGAAGGGTGAACCCCTCAACGGAAACACCCAAGAGGTGGGACTTTCTCTCACAGGCGCAGTTTGGAGTCTTGATGGAGCTATAGAGATAAGAAACCACCTGGCATGTGCCTTAAACGAGGAGAAATCGGAGACGGAACAAAGGAAGAGAGGAGCCCAGGAGAGCACCAGCCAGCTTCAGGAGGAGAACAGCAACAGCTGCGACTCACCGCCCGCATCGAAGCGTGCCAAGAATGGTAACACCTCCAGCTCTGGCTCCGATTCCAATTCGAGTAGTCCGCGTCAACAGGGCACCCCTCCAATCATCTGCGAGGATGTGGCCGCTTGCGAGGCTCTCTCCGGCTACAGTGTTGAGCAGCTCTCGGAATTGGCCAGTCAGTGCCCCGTACTGGGGAATCCCAGCACTGCACTACCATCTCCCGGCATCGGAGGCGGTGATGCCGATACCAACAATGCCAATGGCACACCACGCCAGTGCCCACTACGGCTGGTGGGTGGCCAGGAAGTCATGGGGCAGTGCCCCGTGGCACACACTCCAGCTAAGCCGGCTGGAAAATGTCCAGTAGCACATGCCGCTTCCGGAGATTCCTCAGTCGCAAATGACGGAAACGCAAATACTGCTGCCAGCTGCCCCCTGCAGATGCCCGTGGGTCAGGACTTTATGGGCGAGTGTCCGTACGTGAACAAGGAGACCAAGATATCCTATGCCCATGCTGGCAAGTGTCCGATAACGGGAGCGGCACAAACATCGATTCTGCCCACACCGCCGAGCAGCAGGGCTAGTAATGCCAGCAGTGCTGGCGATGATGTGGACAATGCGGCCACTTCCTCGAAATGTCCGTTTGCGGCGATGCATCAGGGCAGCGGCTTGGAGGCGTCGGTGGCCAAAAACAATGGGAACGCCAGCCAGGCCAAGTGCCCCTTCCTGCAGAAGACGGTCCAGATGTTCGACTACGCTGACGAGGAGCAACCCCAGCCACAGAAATCGGTGCTCATTGAGGATGTGGAGAATCTGTTCTGCGGTCTCTATCAGCACGCCTGCTACAGTCGCGGTATCTACGAGAAGGCCAATGAACTTGGCAAGACCCTGGCCGAGGAGCTGATTAAGCGAGGAGCCCTAGATGTGATGAAGGTAGCCCAGGCGGAGATTCACGGCAAAGTGGCAAGTTCCTGAGGATGTGGCCAGCTATTCCCGCCCCCGCGCACACACAGTCCTACCTCCCATCACATGACATCAAAATCATTGTTTACATTAAGTAGAAAAGTGTAACTAGACAATATTGTTGTTTCCCATCTTTCGCATCCCACCCCCAAGTTGTTACAGATCCTGTGGAGGATCACTGGATCCTTACCTGGCTCATACATCTATCCACATATATTTTATTTGAAATTCTTGTGCTCTGCTAGGGGTATGGCGCTTCCATATCGTTGGTTATTCGCGTATACGTTATTTTAGTTTGTTTTTGTTTTCGGGGGAAATACATAAAAAATAAATATATTAGAAAGAATTGGAGTCAATTGACAGTCTTTATTATCAGTTACAACTCTTAAGGTACTTAAGGTACTATTTTGTATTCTTTTAAAGTAAAACACTCTCTTTTCTTTGCACAACTCCTCGTGAGGTTTCAAACTAATGTAACTTCTTGCGTACATTTTTTCATGGAGTCACTTTCATGGAGTGTCCCTCTTTCCATTTCTTATTTGTTTAAAAACATATTTAAAAAATGTAAAGCAATGTACCCGGATGATACATAAAATTATGATATGGTCTATAGTCTAACTTAACAAACGATGGTCAAAAAGTGATGAAGAGTTTGAAAACAAAAATATAAACGTAACAATTCTAAGACCATTGGTGGCGCTTCCGGAGGTGGGTGCTCAGGTAGTTGGCATCGGCGAAGACCTTCTTGCACATTGGAACACCGCAGGGCAGACCATCGAGGGCACTGCAGTCGGCAAAGTGCGCCACATAGTCCAACTGCAGGCGGTGGCTGTCCTTGCACACCGGACACTGGAGCTTCACGCCGTGTTTCTTCTGGATATGGGAGTCCAGACGCTTGCGCGAGGTCACGGTCTTGCCGCACTGGTCGCAGTTGAAGTCGGTGGTCTCATCGGTGGTGCTGTCCAGGTTGCTCTCTTCCCCAATCGAAATTATGGAATCCAGTCTGGCCTTCTTGTGCGGCCGGACGTTGGTGTTGACTTCGTTCAGCAGCTGCTGCGAGGACACAGATTCCTCCATCGTGGAATCATTGTTGGAGCTGGCTGGTCCATCTTGGTCCACCGATTGGTTGACCTTAAGCTTGCGTTTCCCGGATTTGTTGAGCTTGTCCCCATCCAAAGAGACGGAAGGCAGCGAATCATCTTGGGAGTTGTTCACTTGCTTCTTGTCCTTCTTGACCTTCTTGACGGGCGACTTTGGGGCAGCCATTAAAGTATCAACCTCTTGGGGCTTAGCTTCAGCGGTTGTCTCAGCTTGTTCCCTAGGAAGACTCTTCTTAACAGCCTTCTTCCTCTTCGGCTCGGCCACCGCCACGGGACTGTCTACATTATCCAATTCCTCCTCATCTTTTTCCACATTTTCCTTCGCCTCCTCCTCGTGGAGAGTCTTAATGTGGTACGTTAGGGTCTGCTTGGTGGCCAGGGACTTCTGGCAGATATGGCACTTGAAGATCTTTGGCTTTTCGATGCCGTGGGCCTTCTCAACGTGATTCTTCATTAGCTTGACGGAGGAGAACACGCTGTCGCAGACATCGCACTTGAATTTGGGGACTTTCGGAGACTCGCCTCCAACCACGGGCGACAAAGCGAATGGATCATCATTACTGACTGTTTTCTCGGAACGCTTCTTCTTGACTGCCGACTCATTCAAGGCTTTGAATGAAGATACAGGTCGCTCCGTATCCTCGGGTTGGGTAGTTTCCTTTATTTCCTTTGGAGCTTCCACCGGTGCCTCTTGATTTTTGGGCTTATCCTCTTTAACTTTCTTCGGTGCCTTCTCCTTTTTACTTTCCTTGGTGGTGTCTTTCTTGGCAGCCGTTTTGCCCTCAACTGGAGCTGCAGCCTCCTTCTTGGAACTGTCTAGATTATCAGCATCCTTTTCATCTTCCTGCAAAATCTTTCGCTTGGTATCGGCGGCGCCCTCCTGGTGCAATTTAATGTGGTGCGCCAGGGTCTTCTTGGTGGCCAAGGACCTTCCGCAGATGTGGCACTTGAAGATCTTGGGCTTCTCGATGCCATGGGCCTTCGTAATGTGTTCCTGCATTAGTTTCGCGCTGGTGAACTCGCTGTCGCAAATGTCGCACTTAAATTCAGCGAATTGTGGGGTATCGGAACCAGCCACGGGTGTGGATGCACTGGATCCATTGACAGCGAACGTATAATCATTGTTTATTACTTTTTCTACAATCTTATTCTTGACTTCGGAGGCATTTAAATCAACTGGTACATCAGAATCCTCTTCCGGTATATTCTCCTTGGTTTCCTTTCCATTTTCCGGCTTGGACTTAGTTTCCGTAGCTTTCCCCTTCTTTAGTTTAGCATCCTTTGGCTTCGCCTCCTTCGGTTTTTTGGTTTCAGCGTCGGCAGCACTCTCCAATGTCACTCCATGAGCGGTGGACAAGTGATCTTTGAGGGACTTCAGAACACCAAAGCTCTTGGGACAGGCATCACAATAATAGATTCGTGGCCTCTGCTGGCCGTGCTCCTTCGTCAGATGCTCCTTAAAGAGCTTCGGAAACTTTGATTTAAAGTCGCACATCCTGCAATCGAACTCCTGAGGCGTAACCTGAACCAATCTCTTATTCTGTTCGGTGTCACTCTCGTCAGTGTCGCTCTCAGTCTCCAGTTGCTCGTTATTGCTCGTGCCGAATAGTTGCAGGAACACCTTCTTTTTGGGTGCAATCTCCTTGGAGGGCGTTATCTTAACGGAGTCAATCAGGTTGTCCTCTTGCCGGGAATCCTGCTTTTTCGGCGTTTGCTTAGCCTGTGAAGTGTCCACGAGAGTGGTCTGCTTGAGCTGGACTTTTTTGGGCGAACCCCCGATGGGACTCTGGGTTATGTGATTTATTTGAGCCACCGAAAGAGCAGCCATTGACTTGCTTCGCTGTCTAATGGTTGTATTTATCTTTTTGGGAGGAGAAGTGATTTTTGGAGTAGTGATTTTAGGAGTTGTGATTTTTGGCGTAGTTATTTTTGGCTCTGGCTTTCCCCCGTCTTCTGTAATATCAACCACGTCATCGTCTTCCTCTGGCTGATTCTCTTCCTCTTCCGAATCACTGTGGGACTCTTCCACCACATGTACTGTCTCCTTCGCTTCTTCTTCTGCCACTTCTTTTCCCTTCGCCACTGGCTTCTTTTTCTTGTTGGCAAGAGTGACAAGGCAGTCCTCCACCAGTTTCTGCGTTTTCTCAATGACACCAACGGTGGACATCAGCGTGGAGGCGCAGAGGAAGCATACCTTGAAGCCCACATTATTGGGCAGCTAGGACAGAAGGAGAAATTAAAATCATATTGGTGCTAAGATTGGCGCCTTTTTGGGGACAAGTACTCACGTTTTTGTGAGTTATGATCTCAAGCAGTTCCAACACTTTCCGGCTGACGAACGACTTCTGGGCCGAGTAAATGTGCTTGGCTTCGTTATTGCTTCCGCAATAATCACAAAGCACTTCTTTTTTCGGCTTAGTTGCCATTATTTCACTTATTTTTCAATTAAAAACAAATGCAAGAAAATGAAAGCGGCTGCAGCACGTTTTATTTTTACCAGAGCTCCTAAAGATGGACGTTTTTTCTAAAGTTATCGAAACTAACAGAGTCTGTTAGTTAACAGCATGTATATCGAATAATGTTATCGAGTTGTAGTCAAAACACATTTTTAAAGTCATTTTCGTTCAAAAAATCAGTTTTCTTCAATAAATGCACTAAAAAATTGTACATTACATTAATTAATACAGCTTTTTGGTCACACTCTGTTGCCTTTATCATTCGATGAGTTCGATATATATCGACCGTTACATTTTTTGAAAATGGTTCGTTATTTGAAAACTATTTTATTTTTCTAATAAAAAATACATTATGCAACGTGATATGTAATTTTGATTATTTTTGATGGTGCTGGACTGGATGGGCTGTGCTTTGGATGGCAGTTACTTAGTCTTGGACTTTTTGTGTCGATTTACGCGTCTGAAAACAAAAGATGAAAACATTATATAAATGACCGTAGAAAAATAGTCCAAGCGATTCGATTGTGACTTAAATATATAGCTTTATTTGAATACTTTCTCACTTCTCTTTTCGTTCTCTCATAGGCATTATATATTTGAATATATATAGTACGTGTATTGGGGTTTGTGTTGTGTTCGATTTGTTTTCCGTGTAGGGATGGTGTTTTTTGTGAGTGTACTTAGGCCGACGTTCAGTTAACTAGGCATTACTATAGGTATTGTTCATGGTATTACTGTTAAATATAATTTATATAAATATGTATTTATTTAATAGTGATCCTCGTTTACTTTTTCGATTTCAATTTTCGTTACGCACTCATTTTGCTGCCTCGTTTTGTGGGTGGTTGCTTGAAAGTTTCTTTTTTTAAATTGTGGATTACCCATATAAAAAATAATTCGTATTATTCTTGCGTTCTCTTACGCTACATGTTTATATAAATATGTTTTTTGTTTTGTTTTTGGGAATTAGTTCTATGGGATACACACTTACTCTACTCGGAATAACCATTGTATAGTTTTCCAACTTCTCATTATCTCATCATCGTTTGTAGTTTTTATTGTAGAACGCAACATGAATGCAACTATATTTTACAATCATCTTATACACCTGTACCTCGCTTAGCGATGATATTCATAATAAATCTTAAGAGGATACATTTTTCAAATTCAAAATAAATACAATTATAGTAGGAATAATTTTGAAAACAATCACTTTATTTTGATTTCACATTGGGGTTTTGATTTTTAAACTCGTTTTAAAAAAATAAACGAGGTAGAGGTGTATTTTGTGCTATTTATTATTCTTTTTATTGCTTCAATGGCGCAAAACTCCCTTTTCATTGTTTTTAATACGAGTGTTATATAAAAAAATAACAATTTTAAAGATAGCAAGGGCGGGGCAAGTTAAATTAAGAGCCATGAAAAAGAGTTTTCACACAATTCTCCGATTAGTTAATTTTTTTTTTGGCACATTGCTGCACTTTATATTTTTGCTGCCATGCTTCTACAACAAGTGTTGGTATCTCATAATTCTTCATAAATAAATAAACATAGGTCGTATGCTATAAGAAATTGCTGTACAACAACGAGTGAAGCGTGTGGGGGGAGGAGGGGTTTTGAATCATTAGATAAATACAATTTATAATCAAATTTATTGCATAGCGAGCGAATAAGTTGAATTTTAAGATTTGGTGTGTGTGTGGGACAACGATGATCTCGTTTCTGGGATGTATATAGGTCTCTGTCCAGGTCCAGGTCCAGGTCAGTTATTAATCCATTTATAGGGAGTAGAAAATAAATTTGTTCTAAAAGTCAGTCTATTGCGCAAAATCTACTTTTGACGTGATTTTCTTTCTACCCGGTTATCGTTTAATTTAGTTGCTTATTTCTTTTGCTTGTGCTTCATTTTTTTTTTTTGTTCCTTTTTTTTTGTGTTTTGTTTATAAAAAATTCCCTAATATTTATTCATCTTCTTGTATCGTTCGTTTAGCTCAATCCGCAATCTATATTGCGATATCATCCGATCTCAACATCCAATCCGATCCGTGCTTCGTGGCCACATTAAATGCGCCAGCCCCGATGCGTTTTAAGCACTTGGTGGGAATCGATGTGGGTGGCCGGAGGTTGAGTACGGAGATTGGGGAATTGATTTCCTACGGCAACTACACATACGTCATACAGCTATTGCTACTGGTCTACGACTACTTATTGGATAAGGGGGCACTTAACCTAGCTTCGTGTATGCGTAGGCGCAGATCACGCCCACAACAACACCAGCGGCAATATATGTGATTAATGACCTTCGTTTCTTTGCCGCCAGCTGGTTATCCTCGTTTTCCCGCTGCTTCCTTTTGATGTCGTTCACCTTCTGCTCCAGACTGGCCTGGTATTCTGTGCGTTTTCTCCGCTTCAGCTCGTTCTCGGGACTAAAACAACAAAGTATTAATAAATTATAATAGTATTATCATTATTAGTTACCTGGCTGGGAGCTGTCCCACATCAACACTATTGATTTTGTGTTGTTCGCCGGCTGGAGGGGATGATGGCTCGTTGTTGGCATTCAAATCGTCGGCATGTGGCTGTGTCGTTGTCGCCGTCGTGGGCACATGGGAATCAATAGGCTCTGCATCGTGCTCGTTGATGGTCTCGTACTCTTCATCGATATCGTCATCATCATCGTCGTCGTCGTCGTCCTCATCGTCATCGTCATCATGCAGATAGTCGTCATCACTGTCCGACTCATCCAGACCAGGTCTCGAGGGCAACGGCGGCAACGAACCCAGGCTATCAGCCACCTCAGCGTCACGAATCATCTCGTGTTGATTTATGAAATTATTCAGAGCATCCTTGCTGCTAAGCTTGTCGCCGATTAGATCGTCCATGTCCTCAGCCCCGTTGGCGTGGGCGGCTCGCACATTTAGAGACAAGTTGCCGTCGGATTTGGGGGCCAGTGGCAGGTTGAGAGACTGAATGCGAGGCGGCAAAGGCGGTGGCTCATCCAGTGTGTGTGATTCGGTGTCGTTGTTGAGGAGAATGGGTTCCTCAGAGTCGAGAAAGGTCTGCGAAATAGAAATGTATGTTGGATTTAGAGCGATGTGATGATTATGTTTAAAAATCAAAAAATAACTCTTAGTTTCTTTGGTCTGGTCTTTAATGTTATTTTTTTTTTTAAGTGCACATTAAACAATACAATCACAATACAATCATCAACGGAAGTCCAAGCGAACAATAATTGCCCTTCGTAATTAAAAAACAATAAAACAATAAATTAACGAAGGCCACAAGAGCTAAACAATAAAACAATAAATTAACGAAGGCCACAAGAGCTAAAAAAAAAGGAAATCATTTTCCGAGAATTGATTTTCGCGAAACGACTGATTGTTTAAGTCTCATGAGGTTTCTCTGATAAAATAATAATAATACAAAAAAAAAAAAAACTATATGCGGCGGCGCTTGGCAGACACAAATTCCAAGATTCGACTCCCAAACGCCGCCCGCTGGTCTCGCATACATACGGGATCGTGGAACTTCTTGATGCCCTCGATGATGGCCTGGTAGGAGAAGTCCAGCTGGTCAGAGGTCTGGATCAGACCCATTCGGTAGGTGCGCAGTTCGCATAATACTTGGGCAATATCGCACTGGCCGAATTTGTCGATCAGCACCAGGCAGCAGTCCACCAGGCAGAACGTGCCCGATCGTCCGATCCCAGCGCTGCAGTGCACCACGGCCGGGCCCACCTCGGCATTCAGGCAGCCGGAGTCACGGACCTGTTGCAAGAACTTGAGGAATGCATTCGGCGAGCTGGGAATGCCAAAGTCTGGCCATGTTGTGTAATGGAACTGCATCACCTCTCGGCTTGTCTTTGTCTCGAGATCCGTTAATCTAAAAATAATAATATTTTATTTATTGTTTAATAAGATTTAAATGATATCTTACTTGAACCACCGTCGCACAAAGTTCTGGTACGTCTCGCAGCGCACCAACTCGACTGTGAGCTTGACATTTGGCAGTTTGAGGGCCTTCTCAGCACCCGTTTCAGTGGGCCAGTACAGGTGGCACTTGACATGCTTCTTCTCCATTAGTTTGTTCAGCATAAGAATAGCGGTGGATTTTTGCTCCCAAATCATTAGCCAGAAGTGGCCGACTGTATCTTCCAGAGGACCCTGGGTCAGGATATACTGCCGATTGGCCCGCTCCAGCTTCCAAATTAAATAATTTATTAGAATTTTAGGCAATAGTAGTAAGTAATCAGACTCACCTTGACCAAATTGGCATTGATGTAGTCCACAGTGCCCCGCTTGAGAACAATTCGAGAGTGATCGTAGGGATTCACATCCCTGTAGCGATTCAGGCCTCGGTTCTGCTGCCGTTCCGACTCCGAGGTGGTGAACTGTTTCTCTTTAGCCGACCTATCGGACATCTCGCACAGTTCCTGGAAATGATTATTAAAAACAAGATTAAAGTGTGAACATAAAAGCTTATTTAATAGCCAGTTCAATTCCATAGAAAGTCCATTTTTATTGCAATGACAATTGATATTTTTGAATCTGGTGAATAAAAGTTAATTTAAAAAAAGTGTTTTATAGTTTTTTGGAAACATAATACTACACATATTATCCAAGTGACTCACAAAAAATTCTGCAAAAAATACATAAATGTTTTTCCAAACTTTTAAAACAATTTCCTTGAAATGTCACTATTGGGGTTGCCCCACAAACTTGACCCTGAGTCAACCCCACCTGGCCCAATCACACGGGGCTTCTTTTCTTTGCCATTCCGGTAAGAGGTGGGTTATTGCCAAACCCTACTGCTGCACCAATAATAGACAGATACCAATGGAGGGGGAGGCTTGGGGATTGCGGCAGAACCCACCCAGCTGACAAACCGGGCGTGACTAATTAGCCAAGCACCGTAGACTGTCTGTTGTTAATGGCATTATCTTGGGCATGACCGTTTGCCGGCTTTATCAGCTGGAATATATATACATATATATGTAGAAATAATCGCTGTAAACTACCACGATCCAAATCGAACCATCAGCTCCTTAAACTTGGCCCAGAGCTCAGGTTCCTGCTCCAAATCACTTCGATGAGTAATGACCGAATGCTCTGATTACTGATTTAAATACAAAAATCTGTTTATTATCAAATCGTCACGATTTCAAATGTGAATCAGCCGAACCAGGTGTCTCTCAGAGAGTGCTCTGTGTTCTTCTGTTATGAAATCATGGAGCAAGTTGAGATTCTTACGCAATCTTCAAATCTGTTCAGGTTCAATGTCCGATAATAGGAATATACTTTTTTATTTTACAGTGAAAATATATATAGTACTATCGGGGTACAATTGATAATTCAACAGAAAATGAAAGTAAACCTTAAGGTATTTGATTCAAATATTTCCAGAGATAAGAAATAAAGACTCTGTTCGACTTGGCGCCTCTGAGCTACACAGTTTGATATTATAATTTTATGCTTTATGGATATTCAGGTGACCCTTTCAAGCATTGTAATTGTTTCGGCCCCACCTCGCTTCGGGGGCTTGGATTTCTAAAGCGTGTCGTGCTTTCAGAAAGAGCTTCAGCTATCCAAGAAACAATTGCATGCATGCGGAGTATAAATGTGGAAGAAAAGCAGGCAATTGCTCCTCTCCGTCCGTCACACTCGACGGCGGTTGTCGTAATGCAACAATATACTATAGAATGGACAGGATGAGATACAGGAGAAGTCGGGAGGTGTAAGCTGATAAGTCTGGAGGAGGGGGATGCGAAAAACCATGGAGATGGCATTGCGTTCAATGGAAATGATTATGAGTTATATGTTGCGAGGAAAAAAAAACACAAAAAAACAAAACAAAATGCGTCACTTGTATTTGGAACAACAGTGAATACCCAGTATATGCTATAGCCAAGTAGTAGGAGCTACATTTTCATTCATTATAACCACTTTGGACTGTAATTCAATAGAAATCCCTGGGAGAGAAATTTTTCCAGCTTGTTGCGGCATTTAATTGTGAAGGGACTCCTTTCAGTTAGTTGGAAAATTAGATTATCCATCGTCCTCGACCTCGAGGACGAAGGATGCCAAAGGCAAGATACACAACATACAATAACAAAAAGTGAAATTCCTTGAAATCCCAATTCAAGTGAGTGGCAAGATGGGTCGAAAGAATAAAAGTGCGACCGTCCAAGACAGTTCGCCGGAACTGGCTATAAAGCAGAAACAGCCTGGCAGCTCCAATGAAGAGAGGAAGCAGCTAACCAGAAATCCAAAGCGAGACTTCCAAGTCCACCGAAGACCGAAAAAACCAGACGCATGCCCTTTGTGCCCCTGTGTGCGTGAGCTTCTCTATTTATGCGTTTATGCGGGATAGACTTTTAAAGATCAACTTTTAAGGAGAATGATAGTTTAAAGATACGGTTTATTTATTCATATAACTTGTACAATTTAAAAAAAATATATATAAAATATTATTATGTTTAGATGGCAGCATAAACGGGAATTTGGGTTCTTAAGGGGCAGTCAGTCTGTCACCCCAGCCGCAATTTATTTTGTTGTTTTTTTTTTGGGGGGCGCGACAATCACAACAAACCGTATTCCCAGAAAACGCTTCAATTTCTTTTATTTTTTTTTTTGCCAAAACAAATTCGTGGAAGAGGTTGCCTGTCGGGCTCTATCATAGTGATAGTCAAAAAGGAAATCGGTTTTTTTTTTTGGGGAAAGGTACACATAGCAGCATAAATATTTCAAATACACAGGAATCGCATGTATGTATGTATAGGTGAGAATGCAAAGTGCAGCAGGTGAGCATGCCACTGTGCAAGTGTGTTAGTGTTAGTGAGAATCTGTTTCTGCATATTTTTTTTTGGTTAAAGCCTGGCTGGAGGTGACCACTTAAAAACAACAACAACAATTGCAACAAAAACACTTGGCACAGTGGGGCTCCACATACACTCACACTTGCACACACACACTCATACATATTAGCAATCTAAAAACATACACCGACACGCACACCTAAGAAAAAAAAAGGGGAGAGAGAATCGTCGGTGTATTGGTGGTGGAGGCATCTGCAGAAGCCTTTTGCGCACTCATCACATTTTCGTGGAAATTGAACCGCTAAAGGAGACAGGCAGTGGCAGGCTGGCTAGCAAGGAGCCAATAAAAACCCGTCGTATGTACCCGATGACATCCTCGCACATCGCACATTTTCGAAAACCGCAATTCTCACCTTGCAATTTTTTTTTTGTGCAATTGCAACTGTATATATTTGGTGTTGTTGTCCATTTACCTTGAAGTAGATATGCCATATAGTCTTTTTTAAGTTGTATTCCTTCTCGAGCATTTCCCGGGCGCGCCGTAAATCCTTATTGATCGCCTGTGGCGGCGACCCACTAGTTTTCTGCTCACTCATTGCGCACTTTCCTGCGTTTTGTTGCAATTTAATAACTTTTAATTTGGAGTAATCAGGCGGCGGCGTTGACAGAACGAGGGATGACGGAAATATACAATCGTTGTATCGATGTTTACCAAAAACATGCTTACGGCGATTTGCAACACTGTCTTTTCAATAATGCTTATCGATATTTAGCGGAACTAAGTAAAGAAAAACATTGATAGAAAAACATTAAACCGAGACAAAAATCCGAGTTAGTAAAATTCTGCTGATGACCAGGTAATCGTTTCGGACGTAAAAAAATCACAAAAAGAAATATTCTAAAGGAGTTTACCAATCTGGCAACCTAGTTTCTTACAGTGTTGAAAGTTGAAGTTCAGTGCTGGTCAACGTCAATATTTACAGCACCATTTCCCACTTGTTACTTAATGAAATATAATTTAATTAATTGAAATGCTGGCCACACGCGTGTTCCGATTGGTTCATGACAAACGACTCAGCGTCCCCATTCTGCGCTGCTTTCATCACGAGTTCTCCAAACCGGAATCACCAGCGACGCCGGCAAAAGAGAAGGAGGAAAATTCCGGTAATAATCTAGTTGGAGGCGTTCAGAGCAAATACAAAATATTCCGGGATGAAAACTCCCCCGAGATTTTCGATGTGGAGGAGGCCCGGCACCAGGACCACCAGCTAACGGAAGAGCCAGAATTCGAGGAGGATAAATACTATGGCTTGAATTTAAAGAGTAAGTTGAACCGGCATTCCTAACTCGAATTCAATGTTTATTTTTTTTCAGGAGGCGTCCATGGAGTCTTCGACGTTGAGGACTTGGTGGAGCTTTTGCGGAAGGAGAACGTGGATGACATATTTGTATGCTCGGTTCCCGAGGACTTAAAATACGTGGACCACCTGGTGGTCTGCAGTGGGCGCAGCTATCGGCACATGCTTAGCACCGCGGAATTCGTACGCCGGATGTTTAAAATCAAGCGAGTGAAGGGAGACATCCTGCCTCGCATTGAAGGTGGAAAGAGTCGCGATTGGATGGCCATGGACTTGGGTAGGATTGACAATCGCCGGAGAATATTGAGCAATTTAAGTAACTCATTTTATTTCTAGGAAACATTGCCTTGCACATATTTTCTCCGCAAGCCCGGGAAGAATACGACCTGGAGTCATTGTGGGCCATTGGTTCCCAGTTCGACAGGGAGAGCCAGAAGCCGCACAATCCCTATGGCGACATATTCATGGCCCAAACACCTCAGTTAGTGGAACCACTCAATAAGGAGACGTGAAATTGTTTGGCTTTACTAGTTTAATATATACAACTGATCACCAGACCACTGTGCCATCAGATACCTTTTTGTGGAAGTCATAGAGGCTAGGGAAGACGTGATCCCTGTCGATAACCTCACCGTACTTTCTGACCAGATAAGCATAGCTCTTCTCATGAACCAAGGCCGAGTGCCAGCCCAGCTCCTTAGCGGCAAGATAATCCGTGGTGGGGCCATCGCCCACATGCAAGCACTCCTCTGGCCTGAGGTTCGGCAGTCCAGACACTTCCATTGCCCGTTGGAAGATTTCAGGTGCCGGTTTTTCAGCCTTTACCTCATAGGAGTTTAGGGCAAAGTCCAGGTACTGGTCCAACTTTGTATTTTGCAGCAGAGCCGGTAGCCGCGGATCGAAGTTCGCTATCACACCCAGTTTGCGTTTATCCGACTTTATGTCTTTTCGGAGATGCTGGAGAAGCTCCACACTGCCGTTGCACGGCTGCCAGCAGATGGTGGTCTTGTAGAGCTCAATCAGATGGTTGGCGAAGTTGTTGAGCTTCTCGTCGGGAATGGCCGCTCCGCTTTCGGAAAAGGTACCTGCGGATAGAGCGTGAAAATAGAATGATAAAGCAACACCAAATAATTTACTATACTCGTAAATTCATTATGATCAAATAATATTTTGTTGCCACTATTTTTGGGGTAAAGTAACGATTGTGCGAAATGCACTTTGGAACAGGCCGGATTGTTTATCACCGCCCCAGAGGTGAAGACAAACACTCGACTAAACACTCACCCGCTATCAGCTTTCTCCACCACTGCTGCCACTCTATTTGGGGGGTGGTGTCTCGCCCAAAATTAGGATAGTCCCGGTTCATCTTGTACCTGGAATAAGGGTGTTAATTAAATCAGATATTTTAGCTATTCTATAGCTCTCTATCCCCACCAGTTGGCCTTGAAGTTTTTGGCCAGCTCATTGTTGTCGCATCTGGCCCCAAAGAGAGCTCCAATCTCGCCATACTGCTTGCCGGGGGTAGTGCGAAACTGAAGTAATGTATTGGTCACGTCGAAGGTGATCAAGCGGAATTGACTGAGGCTGCGCATCTCCGGGTTCAGCAGATATCTCTGGTTTCCTTCTTTACAATTCTTGACTTTCGACTCTGGGCGACGAACCTTAGCCACTGAGATCTGCCGGCGTACTACGTGAGCTGACGGCATTCTGTTATTGTTTTGTATGTGATGAAAGCCGATCCGCTTCGTTCCATTCCGATCGGGTGTTATCAGCAGTAACAACAGCAGCAGCAGCAGCAGCTGCCTCCCAGATTCGAAATGCTTCTGTGTGCTCGGACATCGGAGCATCGGACATATGTTTGCGTGTGTGCCGGATTAATATGGTTCTCTATCTATATCTAAGTTTAATTCAAATGGTGCGGAATTTGCGGTTATCTCAAATTCCAGGTTGTCATATTAGTATCGATTTGCACTGATTACGAAGCTAAGCAAACACTATTATAAAAGATTCCAGGCAGTACCTAATGATAAGATAAGGTCAAATATCTAGTCGGGATTTGTTTGCTCGATTTAAATTTGGCGCTCTTTCGTTGTTATCGTTTAATCGATTGCTGTCGCCCCCTATAGGCTTATGGTTGAACTTAACTGTCATATATAAACCCGCAAGAGGGCGCCAAACTGAAAAGAAACGGCTATATATTTTTCAAAGTTTGGTTTTTAGTAAGGTTTTTTTAAATTATTAAACTGTTCAGTAAAAAAATATGTTTAAGGTGTTTATTATATAATAATTAAAAGTATTTAGAAACTGCTAAGATGAGATTAAACAAGACTTTAAGAGTCGAAAGTAGAATGTTTTCAAATTAATTATAAAAAACTTTTGTTTCTTTTTGAATAATATTTTAAGTATTCCAATAAATCAAACTGAGTGCATGGATATCCCTTTTGACAATCCCTTTTTTTTGGCTATAAATATTTCACCAATTTGGCGCTGGCCAGGCTTAAGCTCGAATTTCTATGGAAGGTCCCGAAATTCCTTAAATTCCTGTTGTCAAGTTTTGTTTGTTCCCTTGTGGCTTTTGTTTTCATTTTATGATCCTGTTCTTGGGTTTTTTGGGGGAGAATTGTGCAATTTATTTATAAGGAATGGGGCATAATTGTGGCTACCAGGAAAAAGATAATGCCATTATAATATCTGACGTTTTAGAATACATTTGTGTCTGATAAGATCTTTATTGGGAAAAAGGATTCAAATCTTTTTAAATAGAAAAACTTGATTTTCCCTTAAAATTTTCCATAAAAAGCCAAACCTTGCTTTTACCATTTTAAAGTAGCTCATATGTATGTAAACCCCTCTCCAAATTGCCCCACCTGGAGGTGCAACACCATTGATTACCGACCGCTTGCCACCTACAAAGCTTGTTTGCTCTGCTCCACGCCACCTTATCGCCCCCAAACCCAACTCTAGAGTCTAGGAGGTTTTGCAGAAACCGACTTACACACTTGGAGAAAAAAATGATGAACAAAAATAAGGAAAACAAAAAAAATAAAAAACGGCAAAATTCAGTTACTGTCCAACTTTCAACAAAAAAAACTTTCCCAAGAAAAGTAACCGATGCGATGGCGAGTCAACGACTCCCATGGAATTTCATGTTGGCCCTTTTCGAAATGTGTCTGGGGCTGGTAGTCGGGGCCAAAAGCTTCTCCACCCCCTCTCTGTCGCCTGCCGCCTGCTGCCTGCTGACTGCTGCCTTCTG
>JAJJHT010012066.1:88611-161371 GCA_021223865.1 Drosophila pandora
ACAAGCTTTTAACTAAAAATATTTTAATAAAATGTATTTTATATAAAATTTTATTTAAATTTTAGTTGTAAAATGTAAATATTTGAATGAATATACGAATAAAATATAAATTCTTCCTGTGCCTCTGATATTTTTTTATTACTGCAGGCAATTTATCAAAACGGCAGTTAACGATCTTGATACCTCTAATAAATTCAATGTGTGCCGCGCTTGTTGGCATTTTCTGCAATAAAATGTTTATAAATAGAATTGATCGAATAGTATTGTTAATGTCCAAGATACATGGAATAGTGGTAGTAGTTGGCCAGGAGAGAAACTACTCCCCACTAAGCTTAGCTCATCGTATATCGTATATCATATATCGTATATCGTATATCGCATTCCTATTCCTTGCCGATCGATATATGTATGTATGTATGTATGTTGTTTAAAATGCGGCACGTATCCAAAGGAGAGTGGCCCCAAAGAAAGAGAAAGAGATGGAGAAACAACTGGAAAGCAAAAAACACACACACACATACAGATACAGATACAAAACAGACAGCTTGCAGACGCTACTAGACGTCGGTGGTAAATGTCTCCGTTTCTTGAAATGAAAACATTTCAAAATCCCGGATACGCATTGGAATGCGGTGGCACTAAACCACCGGGAAAGTTAGTGGAGAGGCGACGGCCCATAAAGCTTCGTGCTCTGCACTCCTCACACACACACACAGATGCAGTCGCACATTTATACATTTACAGATAGAGATACAAAATGTATCTGAGGGGCCGCAAATTACTGCAATAGAGAGAAATACTTAAATCAGGTGGTCTGAAAATTTTCATTTTTGTTTTTTTGTTGTTGGCGGCCTTCACACTTTCCAGCGACTTTCCCACGAAGATTATATCACTGGAAGGGGAAACGAGATCAAACAGGATTCGACTAGTTCCGGCAACAAAGAGGAAGTATCCATAAGATAGTTTTTTTTTTTATAAAATTGCTTGGGAAAAAGATATGAAAGCCTAAATTGCAACCAAAATGTCTAATTTCAATCAAATTTGTCAAAATTTTCTCATTTTGACTGAATAAGAGCAATTAAAAAAAGGGGTGCTTTTGGGTAAAAAAAAAAGTACCTCGTTAATGATAGAATCCTGATTTTCGGTCTATTCCCTGATACCCGGTACCTCCTGTGAAAATCCCCATAAGATACAATGGAAAAGATACAAAAGCGCCAGAGCATAAATTTCAGATTAACAACAGTACTTGAAGTTTGTTTTCGCATCGTGTTCGATCGTGTTTTCCCCGTTCTTTCCCCAGATGTATCTAGATACAATTCATTGTCCTTAAGGGATTTCTTTCCTGCCCCGAGGCAAGTCCTATACAGACAACTAATTAAATTTTCTATGGTGGCATTGAATGCGCTTTTGTCGCATTAACCCCATTCCGGGGTTGTGCGGCAAAAATAAGAAAAAAAGAAGTCTTATTAAGTTGCCATTAAATGGTAGGAGAGTACAACCACTATTTTACCAGTTAACCAGGTAGGTAGGAAAGTTTTCCAGGTAGGAAGTAGGGCGCTTACCGATCCCCGATCCCCGATCCCCGATTCTATTCATATTCATAAGCACATTGCCACCGCCATCAATAGCTCGTAAAATGTGTGTGAAAATGAACGGACGGGGTGCTCTCGGCCTGGCCGGGTGCCCCTTTTTAGCTATTTCAAGATCCCCAGATCCCGTTCAGGGTGGTTGCCTTTCGTCTTCGTCTTCGTCTTCTTCATTTCTACTTGTGGCTGCCGCAGCCGCAGTTCCACCCCTCCTTTGGATGAGTTTGGTTCCTACGGAACTCCTATATCATTCATTCCCTCCCCTTGTCCTATATATTTATGTTAGTTTCCTTCGCAAGATACAGCACACGTGTTCATCATTCCGGCTCTTCGAAGTTGTGTTTTTATTGTTGTTGTTGTCTTATTGCCTGTTGCTAGGCCAAAGAATCCCCACCCCATTAACCTCCCCCTGCCCTCAGGCCATCTAAGCTTTTGTGGTAGTTTTGCCAAAAAAAGAAAAATAAAAAAATAAATTCAAAACTCGAAAGTAAGAAGACAACCGAAAAAAAAAACGAAATGAGATCACTGAGGACTGGAAAGTCGAGAACTTGCGTAGTTGTTTTTTTTTTTTATTGTAGTATCTGTAGCTATTGTATCTTCTAGATGGTTTCTTAGTTTTTCTGAAATTAACAATTATAACTATTTTATTTTTATTTTTATTTTACATATTTATTATAAATTTTTGTAAAGACCTCTACATACTTAGAGATCTAGCTCTTCTCGATTTATGGATAATATCTATCTAAACAAAAGTATCTGTTGTACATAATTTACCAATTATACTCATTATCATATACTTTATGAATTTCATTTTCATTTTCCATATCTTCAATTTAGAAATTGGAAAAACTTTCCCGTTCTCAGTATAACAGCCCCTAAGGCCTATGAGCTATGTATATGCGGGTTCTGCCAGGCGAAAAAAAAAAAAATGCCACGAAATGTAAATTGCTTAATTTGTGATAAACATTTATGGTGGCCCAGGCGGCAGAGTCGGAGTCGGAGTCGGTCTCCGAGTCGAACGGATCAGGGCCATGTGAAAAGTGCAGCACTTTCACCATTTCAAATTGAAGTGCCCCCCTGCTCTCCGAACACTATCGCCTGGGTCCATGTGGGGTGGGCTTTTCTCACAGAGCCTAGATGGTTATCAGGCGAAAACAATAATGCGGAAAATTGGTTTTATTAAGATGGATAACCAAAAATTTACATTGAATCTAACGAAGTAAATTCTATTCGTTTCTAGTGTGTTTGAGAGTTATGGGGACTCTCACTGGGTGAGATCAAAACTGCTACAATAATGTATAATATTTTGTGGGTAATTTTTGGGGCAGAAACACATAGTAGCGCCATGACTTTTGATGGATTTTCGAACTGGACCCTCCGGAAAATGTCACGAAAAATCTAAAAAATATTTTTTACCCAGATTTTGATGCAGATTGATGGAGAATCGATCTACGAATCTTTTAAGGTATTCCGCTTAAGAATCGGATGAATACTGCCAAAGATATAGACATCGCAGAGGGCCCCATAGTGGATCCATGTCTTTTTGTAGATTTTTGAAGGGGACCCTCCAGAAAATTTGATCAAAAATTTAAAAAATATTTTGTTCCCAGATTTTGATGCAGATTGATGGAGAATCGATCTACGAATCTTTTAAGGTATTCCGCATAAGAATCGGATGAATACCGCCAAAGATATAGACATCGCAGAGGGTCCCATAGTGGATCCATGTCTTTTTGTAGATTTTTGAAGGGGACCCTCCAGAAAATTTGATAAAAAATTTAAAAAATATTTTGTTCCCAGATTTTGATGCAGATTGATGGAAAATCGATTTACGAATCTTTTAAGGTATTCCGCTCAAGAATCGGATGAATACTGCCAAAGATATAGACATCGCAGAGGGCCCCATAGTGGATCCATGTCTTTTTGTAGATTTTTGAAGGGGACCCTCCAGAAAATTTGATCAAAAATTTAAAAAATATTTTGTTCCCAGATTTTGATGCAGATTGATGGAGAATCGATCTACGAATCTTTTAAGGTATTCCGCTTAAGAATCGGATGAATACTGCCAAAGATATAGTCATCGCATGAGGCCCCATAGTGGCTCCATGCCTTTTTAGGGATTTTCGAAGGGGACCCTCCGGAAAATGTCACGAAAAATCTAAAAAATATTTTGTTCCCAGATTTTGATGCAGATTGGTGGAGAATCGATCTACAAATCTTTTAAGGTATTCCGCTCAAGAATCGGATGAATACTGCCAAAGATATAGTCATCGCATGAGGCCCCATAGTGGCTCCATGTCCTTTTATGGATTTTCGAAGGGGACCCTCCAGAAAATGTGACGAAAAATCTAAAAAATATTTCGTTCCCAGATTTTGATGCAGATTGATGGAGAATCGATCTACGAATCTTTTAAGGTATTCCGCTCAAGAATCGGATGAATACTGCCAAAGATATAGACATCGCAGAGGGCCCCATAGTGGATCCATGTCTTTTTGTAGATTTTTGAAGGGGACCCTCCAGAAAATTTGATCAAAAATTTAAAAAATATTTTGTTCCCAGATTTTGATGCAGATTGATGGAGAATCGATCTACGAATCTTTTAAGGTATTCCGCTTAAGAATCGGATGAATACTGCCAAAGATATAGACATCGCAGAGGGCCCCATAGTGGATCCATGTCTTTTTGTAGATTTTTGAAGGGGACCCTCCAGAAAATTTGATCAAAAATTTAAAAAATATTTTGTTCCCAGATTTTGATGCAGATTGATGGAGAATCGATCTACGAATCTTTTAAGGTATTCCGCTTAAGAATCGGATGAATACTGCCAAAGATATAGACATCGCAGAGGGCCCCATAGTGGATCCATGTCTTTTTGTAGATTTTTGAAGGGGACCCTCCAGAAAATTTGATCAAAAATTTAAAAAATATTTTGTTCCCAGATTTTGATGCAGATTGATGGAGAATCGATCTACGAATCTTTTAAGGTATTCCGCTTAAGAATCGGATGAATACTGCCAAAGATATAGACATCGCAGAGGGCCCCATAGTGGATCCATGTCTTTTTGTAGATTTTTGAAGGGGACCCTCCAGAAAATGTGACGAAAAATCTAAAAAATATTTTTTACCCAGATTTTGATGCAGATTGATGGAGAATCGATCTACGAATCTTTTAAGGTATTCCGCATAAGAATCGGATGAATACCGCCAAAGATATAGTCATTGCAAGGGGCCCCATAGTGGCTCCATGTCCTTGTATGGATTTTCGAAGGGGACCCTCCAGAAAATGTGACGAAAAATCTAAAAAATATTTCGTTCCCAGATTTTGATGCAGATTGATGGAGAATCGATCTACGAATCTTTTAAGGTATTCCGCTCAAGAATAGGATGAATACTGCCAAAGATATAGACATCGCAGAGGGCCCCATAGTGGATCCATGCCTTTTTGTAGATTTTTGAAGGGGACCCTCCAGAAAATGTGACGAAAAATCTAAAAAATATTTTGTTCCCAGATTTTGATACAGATTGATGGAGAATCGATCTACGAATCTTTTAAGGTATTCCGCTTAAGAATCGGATGAATACTGCCAAAGATATAGACATCGCAGAGGGCCCCATAGTGGATCCATGCCTTTTTGTAGATTTTTGAAGGGGACCCTCCAGAAAATTTGATCAAAAATTTAAAAAATATTTTGTTGCCAGATTTTGATGCAGATTGATGGAGAATCGATCTACGAATCTTTTAAGGTATTCCGCTCAAGAATCGGATAAATGCTGCTAAAGATATAGACATCGCAGAGGGCTCCATAGTGGCTCCATGCCTTTTTATAGATTTTCGAAGGGGACCCTCCAGAAAATGTGACGAAAAATCTAAAAAATATTTTGTTCCCAGATTTTGATGCAGATTGGTGGAAAATCAATATAGAAATCGTTTAAGGTATACTTCTTAAGAATCTCATGAATATTGCCTTTGCAGGTCATTTGTTTGACCCACTAGAAAAATTGATTCATCCGACGCCATCCTACATTTAGCTTATTTGGAATTTATGTTCGTCACATAATTTCGTATAGACGCAGGCCGGGTCGGGATCACGCTTCTATATAGACCAGACTATGCTACATAATGTGACTTCCACGAAAGATTTGAGCAGCGACAGAGCCTCTTCGGTTCTACGAGACTTCTCGGTCTTTATGTGCCTGTGCAAATTATTGTTGCTCACATAAAATATATTGCAGGCCAGCGCCATCCAGAGGCGACCGATGACGGAAGTTCAACTAACTCATTTCCGGTTATGTGTATTTTGAATTCGTCTTTGGCGGGGGCCGGATCCTCAATTGTCTGTTTGTGTATGTGACTGCCTATGTGCCGGAGAATCTGAAAAAAAAACATACAAACAGAGACATACGCCAACGGCGAAATATGTGACGACCCAGTAGTATGTTATTTATGATTTGTGGCGTATTATTTCAAGACATATAGGGTCTTCAATAGGGACTCTGGCCTATTAGTATTATAATTAATTAAAAATAAAAAATTTTATATTTGAGTTACAGTTTTGATAAATACCTGAATTCCTCAACAACTCAACAACAAAAAAAAACTAAAGTTGGTAATCGAAAAAACCCCATAAGATAAGAACCATAAAAGTGCTATTGACTAAAGTAATCAGTAGGGAGCCGTCGACATCCCATTCATATTTCGAAATTCATTCAGAAATAGGGGCATTTCATTGAGAGAATTGTTATTGCTGCGCAAATACATTTTTAATTAGGTTGAAATGATTATAGAAACATAAAAAAGTTTAACTAAATATTGGAATCGAATCAAATAGTAAAATTTGACATGAAAATATAATCTTTAACATAAATAACCATTTTAATTATTTAAATTTATAAGAATTTTTTTGAATTTCAGTTATCAGGGATGCAGTAACGCTTTTTGTCAAATCATAAAAGGTATAAAATAGTTTGTACAGCCACCGTTGGTTGTGAAACCAACTAATCTTAAAATGTGTGGCGCCATCTAGACTTTTTCAATAACTTATAATTATAATATGTTTAAGTTCCAGCAACTAAGTGTTTTCAAAATTTTATTTGTTACTATATCAAAATAATAAAAATATACCATTTAAATTTAAATAGTTTATCTTACAGATTTCAACTTAGTGTTTTACAGCACTATGGTTATCGAAACCCCCCCATCACTAACCGAACCTGATATATTGATTTTACAACAACAATAACAATAGAGTAATAACAAAACTAATGATAACACAAAAGCCCAAATCAAATTGGAATATGCGGAATGGAAAAGCTCATCCAGTTGATAAACTTATATGACAAAGATTGGCCTGGATCACAGATACTTTTGTGGGTTGCAGGTAGCACATATACCGGCTGGTAAATGATAGTTTCTCAACGATAAGCGCAACCCAAAGCCGCGCCACCCAAATCGTTGGCTGATAAGAGCTGCTGCTACAGCTGGCGACGGCAGAACAAGTTAAATAGGCTTCGCTCCGCAGAGAGGCACAACAGTCATCAGTTGTGAGACACACGCGGAGCAAAACAGACGCAAAAATCGGCGAGTCGAACAGGAAGCACAATAACACAAATGAATGAAGAAGCTCTGCGAGGCGGACGGACAAGTGCAAGAAACGGGTTAAGTAACATACGTTAACACACACTCGACGGTGATCGGTCAGCGATCTTTGGCTTTGGATCAGCATCAACATCAGCATCAGCGTCAGCCACCTTTTTTCATCTGCAACCTCAACGTACGCATCTTTACTTTTGGGTCATCGGAATCTGCGTTTCAAGGGCAGAGTATTTTTTTCCGTTTAGCTGAATCACTAAACGGGGGTCACCACCAGACAGATATTTACCTGTATACAGGTGAGAGAGAGAGGTGCCAACACGTTGGCAAAGCCCCGTTAGTCGAGAGAAGAGCAGACAGGTATTTCGCACGCCCGCTGCTCTTCATTCTTCTGTCTTCCCAAAAAACTTTTAATACTCTTGCAAAAGGCGGTTTCCCCCGATAGTTTCACAAAAAAATTACTTAAATCCCCTTTTTATTAAAGAAATTGTAAGAATCTTTAATAAACTATCCTTCGATTTCTGTAGAATGCCATTTGCAAGAGTATAATAACTTCGGCTATGTTTAATATATAGATTCTCGCATTTTTTTTTTGCTGACGTGACGTCAGTAAGAATGTAGCTCGTGTGGCCTAATTTTCCCTTTCTCTATCTCCCGTATCCCGCATAGAATGGCCCCACCCACTGTTTTGGTCACCGGAGGAGCCGGCTACATTGGTTCCCACACTGTACTGGAGATGCTCAACGCGGGCTACAACGTCATCTGCGTGGATAACCTGTGCAATGCCTACAGCAGTGGAGCGGCCAAGCTTCCAGAGGCCTTGAGCCGCGTCCAGGACATCACCGGCAAGAAGGTTCACTTCTATCGTGTGGACATCACCGATCGGGAGCAAGTGCGCTCCGTTTTCCAGGAGGTAAGTGTGCCACCAATGGCACGTCAGCAGTTTTTTGGGTTTTTTGCTGTTCTGTTTCTGTTTCTGTTTCAGAGCACTGCCAACTTGGATACCATTCAATCATCCTTATCTGGTTGGGGCGCTATCAGTCGTTAGCAATGTTTTCTCGTTTTGTTTGCTCAAGTGGTTGGGCACTTCCGACGTAGTCGTCGTCTGATCGACCCTGACTACGACCGCGCAGCCCCACCTCCGTCCCTACTTGGAGGCGACGAGGTCAGAATTAGCTTGGTGCGCTGGCATCCACAGACTGCTCCATAGCACGTACTGCAGTACTTGCAGCCATCAATATGTATTTGAGGCCATTATACTCGATTATACTCGAACCGGGGGGAATAGATAACCATGTTTACGTATACTGTTGACTAGGCAAGCAGATTTTCGCTTTAATCGCCACTGGGGAATTTTATGAGCAATTCTTTCTCTTAGTACTTTGTTGGTTAAATAAGCTTTTTCCCAAAACCCAAATCAACCGTGAATAATAGTTTGGTTTACCAAATATGTTCACTAACAAAAATATTTAAATCAAGCATATTTATTAAACCTGAAAACCTTGAATATTTATATTTATATTTTATGTGCATACACAATGTGTTTATTTTAGAAATATGTTTATTCGAACTATCAGTTCGAATCTTATCAGGTTCGAAATGCAACTGAGGGGCGCCTTAAACCAAAACAAATCCGTTTATTGACCTTTTTCTTGACCTTCGAAAACAGATATAGCTAGAAGTACAATTAAATTCTTTAAAGTTTATTATCTAAATACTCTTTCTTCTTTTTAAACAGCACAAAATCGACATGGTGGCCCATTTTGCTGCCTTGAAGGCTGTGGGCGAATCCTGTCGCATCCCACTCCAGTACTATCACAACAACATGACCGGCACCAATGTCCTGTTGGAGGCGATGGCTGATAACAATGTGTTCAAGTTCGTCTACAGCTCCAGTGCTACTGTCTACGGTGAGCCGAAATTCCTGCCCGTGACCGAGGAACACCCCACTGGCAACTGCACATCGCCCTACGGCAAGACGAAGTACTTCACCGAAGAGATCCTTAAGGATCTCTGCAAGTCAGATAAGGTAAGACCATCACTTTTCTTACTACTACCAAGGCTAATAAATATTATTATCTATTATAGCGCTGGGCCGTGGTTTCGTTGCGTTATTTCAATCCGGTGGGCGCCCACATAAGCGGAAGGATTGGGGAGGATCCTAACGGCGAGCCCAACAATCTGATGCCTTACATTGCACAAGTGGCCGTGGGTCGTCGTCCCAGCCTGAGTGTTTATGGCAGCGACTTCCCCACGAAGGACGGTACTGGTGTTCGTGATTACATTCACATCGTTGACTTGGCCGAGGGCCATGTAAAGGCTTTGGACAAGCTGCGAAACATTGCGGAGACGGGTTTCTTTGCCTATAACCTGGGCACTGGAGTCGGATATTCCGTGTTGGACATGGTGAAGGCGTTTGAGAAGGCTTCCGGAAAGAAGGTCACCTACGCGCTAGTTGATAGACGATCCGGAGATGTGGCCACCTGTTACGCGGACGCCAAGTTGGCTGAACAGAAGCTGGGATGGAAGGCAACCCGTGGCATTGACAAAATGTGCGAGGACACGTGGCGCTGGCAAAGTCAAAATCCCAATGGTTACGCCAACAAGTAGTTTCTTTCCTTTATTTTTTTTGTTGTATCTTGCCTTTGTTCCTGCTGCTCGCAAGTTCCTCGCCTGCTCGCAGATTCCGGCTTGAATTTTAGCCACATCTAGTTGCTAATTCAGGTATACCTATTCTTCCTCGTGTCTAGTTGTGTATATTTCTTTCCAAATTCCATGTAGTAGCCATTACTTTTGATGTTTTTAAGTGTGTATATGTAAATCCAAAGTACTTTATAATTAAAAAAAAAGGCCTGTCGCTGTCGTCATGTAATTTTCTGCTTGTTTACTCGGATGCTAGGGCTGATACGACCGCGAGCATCATTAGTTGACGCTGACTATTGGGGCGCAATCACGTAATTAAGGTCGAAGTCAAGGTGGGATAGTTCGTCATCATACGGAGAAATCACTTACCTGAATACTATTTTTTATTAGTCAACTCTTAATATATATATTAGCATCCCAGAAGATTTGTTCCACCACATTTATTTAGCAAACATTTATTTAAATGCAATTTAACATTAAAAAACTCAAATTTAAAACTTAATCGCTGCACAGTAAACGGCATTTATCACAAGTACGTACTATTAATGTAAACTGTCTTTTTTTCAACAACTTTGCGTTCGTCATTTGCTTCTGTTTTGGTTTTTGGAATGGATTGTGTTTATAAAAGTACAAAATTGTTTATATTCGAGTCTGTTTAAATCGGTTCTTAAGTATTTGGCAATCTGTTATTTGCACTAGAGCTTAGCGATTTTTTCAACAACTGATGAGGCAAAGAAATCGAAATCAACGAGAAGCATTACTATGAGCTACATTTTTTAGCTGGGTATATTATGTGCGCGATATGCATACTTTGTGAATATATATATATATATATAATATATATGGTATATCTATGTAATCTGATAGGTTTCGAGGGGCAAAGAGATCCTTAGCAATGAGAGGCAGTAGAGTGAATAGTTTTTAGATGCCGCTTAAATACTGCTAGAGTCACTGGAGACTCGGCTCCAAGGCTCGTTTATGTTGATGTTACGCCCTTGCGAGCTACCAGCATATTGAGGATCGGGTTTTTTCGTATGTAGCTTACGGCCTTTTTGTGGGTGACCATGGTGAAGTCGTAGCCGTTGCACTGAAGGATCTTGTCATGGATTCGCAATCCTGCGCGAGCTGCTGGGCTGCCTTCGTGCACCTCCGTCACATAGATGCCCTGAAGTAATAATAGAAAAGCCCTTAATTAAAATTATTCATTATTTGGGATGTAAATCATTGTCTCACATAGTCCGTGTAGCCCTGGGGGCTCTTTTTATAGTCCTGATCGATCCCTCCGCCAATTTTAAAGCCACACTTGAGTATTTCACGGCCCTCCTGGTCGTAGTCTTTTTCCTTGTGAAGAGTTATTGGAATCTAACAATCGGGAAACAGGTAAATCAATTGTTAAAATATGAAAGTAGCTTGTATCCAGCTTGGGTCCAGCGACCCAATTTCACCAATACACACGCGCCTTCCGGAGAGAGTAAGTGGATTTTTTGGATGCTGACTGAAATTAATTGATTCTTACGCTCAAACACTCCATGGCCGTGCCGGCCTGGTGTTGAAATGCCATCTTTGCCATGATTTAAAATTTTATATATATAAAATATTGGATAAAAAATAAATTTTCAGTTTTGTCGCCCACAACAAACTCTTCTTCTTCGTGGAGTAAATGCGTATTAGTGTTGGAAAAGACTTAAATGAGTGTATACAAAACATCTGCGGCAAAATAAGACAGAGGCGTAGTCGAGGGGTGCCATTTAGAGATTAAGATTCTAAGATTAAAACAAGTACAATATGCTTTGCTTTTAAATTTTTTTTTATTGACAATTAAAAGATTAAATCTAAGACCGCCGCATGGCCAGCATAGTATTAATCTCCCATATAATTATACGCGTCCTGTCGATAATCTCCCTCAGCTGTCGGTTCTTTAACTTTACAGTCTCTATGAGCTCATGGTTCTCCTGGACAACCTTCCGGTACTCATCGCACTGCGAAGGCTCGATCCTTGGCTCCGGTTCATCTCGGTATGGAATAAGGTTCTCTGCACTCATGTAATCCATTCCGGCGTCGTTACACTTCTCGTAGATGATGCGAACTCGTTTAAAGAGCAAACGAATAGTGCGAAAATACTCCTGCACCTTCTTTTCCGTATTATTATCTCGATGCGAGGTGGGCTGTATGTTTTTTAAGGCGGAAAACACCTCCTGGAATCGTGAGGCTATATCCTGAACCGTCTCCTGACCCAGACGCGACAGTTGAACGATGTTGATCTCCTTGTGGGGATTCTGTTGGGAAATAGCTAGCATATTGTTGCTACCGCCAGCGCCTCCGGGTGCCATTCCTGCTGGGGTGCCAGGGGTGAGCTGTTGTGGCGGCTGTTGCTGTTGTGGCATGTTCTGTGGCTGCTGTTGCTGTTGGGGCATAACTCCACCGCCTGCGCCACCCATGCCGCCGGGACCTCCCATTCCAACAACGCCACCACCCATGCCAGTGACTCCTTGCTGTTGGCCCATCATCTGCTGTTGCATCATTTGTTGCTGCTGCATCTGATGCTGCGGGGACATTCCGGGCATTAGTCCTCCGGGTCCACCAGCCTGCGGATTCATCTGCATGCCACCGGGGCCACCCATCATGCCCATTTGCTGTTGCTGGTGCTGGGGCGACATGTGCATCTGCTGCATATTGCCCTGCATGCCGAAGCCACCCATTGGCATCATATTGGGGTTGCCACCACCTCCGCCGGCACCGACAGGGCCTTGATTTCCCTGGTTTTGTCCGTACTTCCACATATTTTCAGATAATCAAATTCGCAACAAATTTACAATTAAAAACAAAACAAATTTACAATCGAACGCGAATTTCGCAGGGCTGCAGAACAATAGTGACGTCTTTTACAGCACTGGTATTCTTAGTATTGAAAAAGTGTAATTTTCTTTTGCCTTTTCTAACCCTGACCAAGTTGGAGCCAAACGAATTACATTTGTAATTTAAGCCATGGCTCGCGACGAGCACAATGGATTCGGCGACTGGGTAAGACTTTGCAAAATTACAAGACAAAGAAATTCTATTACTTATCAACGCCTCTAGGGCGGCTACTTTGAAGCAAAGAAATCTAAGCTAGAGGAGCAGTTCACCGCCGCCAGCGATCCATTTCGCAAGTCGAACTTATTTGCCGGCATATCAATTTTCGTTAATGGCCGAACAAATCCTTCTGCCGACGAGCTAAAAAGAATCATGATGGTGCACGGTGGAACCTACCATCATTATGAACGTCCCCACACGACATTCACAATTGCCACCAATGTGCCGGACGTCAAGGTGCGGAATATGAATCTGAGCAAGTTCATCAGCGCTCAGTGGGTGGTTGATTGTCTGGAAAATGAGAAAATCCTGGACTATAAGCCATACCTGCTGTACACCAATCAGAAGACTTCGCAGCCCCGTTTAAATTTCGGAAAATCAAAGAATGATAGCAGCAATGACAGCAAGCTAGAAGAGCCGCCTTTGAAAAAGTCCGATTCCAATTTAGATGGAATACTCAAGGAGCTCCAACAGGTCGTGGCTGCTTCCCCAGAGAAGGAGGCAAAGATCACAAACCTGTCCACTACGAGCAACACCTCGCACAATGCAATGAGCGCTGTGGAACCGGGATTCCTTACTGAATTTTACAAAAACTCGCGACTGCATCACATTGCCACCCTGGGAGCAGGATTCAAGCAGTACGTCTGTGAGCTAAGACAGGCCCAAGGCTCCAAAGGGTTTCCCAAAAGACAGGATCTAAAATCCCTAACGAAAAGTACCCAGATAGGCTCCGTAAGATACGTAATGCACATCGACATGGACTGTTTCTTTGTTTCGGTGGGCTTGAGATCCCATCCGGAGTTGCGCGGCCTGCCGGTAGCTGTGACACATTCAAAGGGAGGAAGCGCAGCTACTGATGTACCGGTGCATCCCCAGGCGGACAGGGAGGCGGAGCTGGAACTCTTTGCCCAACGCTTTGAGCACCATCTTCACGACAACATTAAAGCGGATAAGGTTCGTTCGGGATTTGATAAGAAGATGTCGCTCTCGGAGATTGCTTCATGCAGCTATGAGGCCCGTAAGAAAGGCATTCGCAACGGCATGTTTGTGGGGCAGGCCCTAAAAATGTGCCCGGAGCTTAAGACGATCCCCTACGACTTTGAAGGATACAAGGAGGTGGCATTTACTCTATATAACACGGTGTCCCAATACACTTTGAACATTGAGGCTGTCAGCTGTGACGAAATGTTCGTCGAGCTTACAGATTTAGTGGATGATCTAAAAGTAGATGTTATGGCCTTTGTCGGCTATCTGAGGCAGGAAGTGCACGCCAAAACTGGGTGTCCTTGCTCAGCGGGTGTGGGATCAAATAAGTGGGTACAAAACGTAACTTAAACACTCAAATATTAAAAAATTATGCATTATTTTAGGCTTCTAGCTCGCATGGCTACAAAAGAGGCCAAACCGAATGGCCAGTACTTGTTGAATCACGACCAAGATTTGCGGGCCTATATGGCGCCCACTCCCTTGGAGTCTCTGCCTGGTGTGGGCAGCAGCATGAGTTACAAACTGAGTCAGGTGGGCTTGTCCAGCTGTGGCGATGTCCAAAAGATCACACTCGAAAAGTTGGAATCTGTGCTGGGCAAGAAACAGGCCCAAACTTTGTACCAGAACTGCCAAGGAGTAGATACGCGTCCCTTGAACTACGAGCAGGTTGAGTAATGTTCTTTAAAATTATAATCTCAAGCTAATATTTTAATAACACTTTGTAAAGCAACGCAAACAAGTTTCTGCCGAGGCAAACTATGGCATCCGTTTCACTAAACCTACGGAGGTTGAAAACTTTCTACGTCAGCTCGGTGCCGAGGTAACCACCCGTCTAATAGATGCCAAACGTAGGACGAAGTCGATCAATCTTAAGGTCATGGTTCGCGCTGCCGAAGCCCCTGTCGAAACATCGAAGTTTATGGGCCACGGAGTCTGCGATGTGATCAACAAGTCATCCATTCTGAAGCATTCCACAGACGACGTTAACGTTATTACTTCGCACGTTCTTAAACTGATGAGGGAGGCTCATTTGCCTCCGAATGAACTGCGCGGAATTGGGATACACCTGAGTAAACTGGAGGACGTCAATGTGGTGCGCAAGGAGAACATTTTGAAAAAGATGTTTGTCAAAATAACTGAGAAAAAGAAGGGTATTTAAATCAATCATAGTACACATACAGTACACAACATACATACTGAAAAATATACACTTCTCACACAAAATCTAGATCAAACTACGGTGGAACCACAAGAAGTGCCAGCAACGAATAGCAAACCTCTGCCAGAGGAAACTAAAGTCAAGCCGAAGGAAAAGACCAACGTACTTAGCATGTTGACAGCGGCCGCTGGTCGGAAATCTTTAAATGAGGATAAAGTGCGAAATGATCCTTCGCGTAATTATGATTTTTTCGGGGCAGATGAGACTAGTCTGGTTTCTGCTTCCACGGGAAAGTTTGATCCCGACATTTTAGCCCAGCTACCGGATGACATTCGTCGTGAGGTTCTTACCTTTAAGGAGGAGTACCTTCGCATTTCCGAAACTGATGAAACTGGCAGGTCTCCCAGCAAGAAACCATGCACTCGTACTCCATCGCCACCACCTCTCGCTCTGGCCTTCTCGCCGTCCAGCAGCCCACTAAATGAAAGCGATCTTCAACCTTCTACCTCAAAGGCAGCAATAGCACGTTTGGAGAAGAGAGCCACTCGCAAGGAGTACGAACTTGGTTGTCGGTCCGATCAAATTGTATCCGATTATATTGAGGAGCTTCCCAAGCATATTCACCCAGCTCTTCTTGATTACATTTCCAGGCCTGTGGATGAAGTTCCCTGCATTGAGGAGCCTAACTTTTTGCTTGAGTTAGACTACAAGAACCTGCTAAACGAGTGGGTTACCAAGGAGGAAGTGCCCGCCCCAGCTGACGTAAATTTGATGCATGGTCAGATCTACAAGTTGGTAAAAGCTGATAAAATGAGCCAAATCTACGATGTGATGAAGTACCTGTGCCGGTATATGATATATTTTGTGCTTCTATATAATACATACTATGGTTTTTTTTATTTCTGCAGCCTTATTAACTCTAAACGAAGCAACTCATGTCCTTGGCATATGGCTTACAACCACTTAGAGTCGGATATTCAAAAAAAAATGATTGAGCTGCAAGGCTACAATATGCACTTCACCGAGACAATCCGCTGCTATAAGTGTGTGGGATAACCAAATATAATTTTAATATGTATTTTCTTTTTTTTACAATGTGACACCATTGTGAAGAATTCAATATAAGTTCCTTTACTCTGTGATGAGTAGCTTATGTTAAACATAAACATTTCATTATTTTTCAGCACATTGAAATCTGAATCATATTATTTTTGTTTAGAACAAATGTAGGGAACGATTTCGTATTAAATTGATAATGATTAATTTTGTTAATTTTAAAAAAGCAAAATGTGATCATTTTAAAACCAAAAACAAATGTTCAAAACGCGTATAGTTATAAATTGGAGAAACTTTAAAAGGAATATATATTAGTTTTTAAGTATTTAATAAAAAGAAAAATAAAATAAAACCATTTTTTTGCTTAACCATTTGTTCTTCAAAAGTATTGCCTTTGAATTTGGCGCTTTAAAGAAGTAAATATAAAGAAGAACTGCCACCCGATAACACTTTTATCGATAACATCGCCATTTTAACCAAGTGGACAGTCTCTCTTCTGACTCAGTATTGATTTTGCAACAATAACAAAGATCCAAAAAAACAAACGAAAGACAACGCAAATCAGCAGTGAAAAACTTGGGGATCCGGAATGGCGAAATCCATTCTGCATCTGGGGCTCCTGCTCCTGTTCTTGCTGGGAACCTGCCGCATGATCCGTTCCAGCGACATCACAGACAAGGTCTTTGGCAATATCCGTGAGGGAATCGTGGCAGCCTTCGGAGACTTCAACTCGGACGAATTTACTGATGTTTTCGTCATTGGCGACAAGATGACATCGCTACGAATACTCTATGGTTGGTGTTTGGATAAACGATAAATCTCAATATTTAATATTCCCTCATTTACGTAGGTCACTACACGGAGCCTCTGCTGAGGATGGGTCCCTATTGCGAATACGATGGTAAAAAAATTGTAAGCGTCATTCCTGGAGACTTTGATGGCGACGCCCAGATGGATGTCCTGATCAACATTAAAAGTAGTGATGGCCAGGCGGCTTATGATGTATATATTAATTGGGGCAACACCACCGAGCTCCAATGCGCACACGAGCCCCTATTTTCCAGCCGGGGTGAGGTAATGGCCATGGACTTTAACCGGGACATGATCATCGATCTCTACGGACTGGATTCAAATAACGAACGGTCATTTTGGATATTCAACAGCAGTAGAAAAGCACCGGAAGTACGCCACCAGGCGGAACCAACGGGTTTAACTTCAAACACCTTGGCCATTCCAAATGCCAATGCCTATCTTGATCTCAACGGTGATTTTCTAGCCGATCTGTTCCTTCAGACAAAAGATTCGTATGAGGTGTGGTATGGGATCAACGAACGCGATAAACAGGAAAACTTTAGCTACAAATACGAAATTAAGTTCCAACCGATTGGACGAAATGATTACCATGTCGGTCAGGCTGTTTTCATGGATTTTGAACTGAAAGGAGAGCAGAATATCGTTGTTCCATTTTGCATCTATGCCAACTGTAGGAACTCATCGATTATGGTGCACGATGGCATGGATTTTCGTATTCTGCCGGTCGATTTTCGTGATCCACTGGGCGTTACATGGACTTTTGTTCCCCCCGATCCTGACGACATTTATTTGAGAACAATTACGGCGCGTAGTGGCGATTTTAATCTGGACGGGTATCCCGATCTGTTGATCACGCTCCAGCCGTTAAATGTCGGGAAACCGGTCATGCAGACGTTCCTGCTGGAAAACGTAGCGTGTACTTCGTGCCACAATCCCTCAAAGCGTACGTTCGAGGTTCGTTGGAACGCTCTATCTCCGATGGGTAATAATACAGTGGCTGGAGCTTTCTATGACTTCTACCAGGATGGTGTTCTGGATGTAATACTCATCCGAAAGAATCAAGCCGGCGTCTACCAACCCCTAGCTTTCCTCAACACTCTAGATTACGATGCCAACTTTGTTAAGGTAATTGTGCTAACTGGGCTGGACAACAAACAGAACCCGGAACGTCGAACGGCTCTGGGCAGGAAACAGCGCACCTATGGAACTAACTTGCCTGGCCCTCGGATCACGTACAGCACAATAACTCAAGATGGTGATCAGCAGTGTGGGAGTAGTGTCCAATTGCCCCAGGCATCATACTTTGCCCTACAGCTGCCTTACACGTGTTTTGGCCTGGGTCGAACGCCCAATTTTGTGGACAAACTGACTGTGGGTCTGGGTAGCAAGTATCGCAATTTTACCCAACTTATACCCAATTCACAGATTATAGTTGTGCCAAAACCTTTAGACTCGCCATCGCACTGGAAGGCGCAGTTGTTCGTAACGCCCAGTAAGCTTATCCTAATGAGCGTTGTTGCCCTGGGTGGCACCTGCCTAGTTATCGTCTTCATTATCCTTGTTTTGTATATTAAAGAAAAACGCGAGGATAAACAGGAGCGGCTGCAAGAGTCTCACAGGTTCCATTTTGATGCAATGTAGAGGGTCGCAAATCATAAATATAATATAAGTATTTCTTTTGATGCCCTGAAGTGGTTCAAAATAATTTAACATTTAAAATTGTGTAATAAAATAATTATTTAAGGATTCATATCTGTTGGTATCATGTTTTTCTACCGGAATGTATATAAAAAGCAATTACAGACAAATTTCTCGTGCTATTTTTCGGAAAAATCATTCCCATTATGGTACCAGCAGGATGTATCCTTTACTCTAATATTTATAAATGTATATTATTTAAAAAATGTGATAATAATAACGTACATTTGTTCCAAAATTTTGTGTGAGTTTCTTTATAAAAATCTGTGCGAAATTAGATCTAATCGATCGATTTTTGTATTCCTTATTTTATTATATATTTGTATTTGTATATTTGTTTTTAAATATTTCTTACTTTCATTTTCAAGTTCTAATTCAATGGGTTGATAAGACCCACTGAGTAGAAGCATAATCGTTGCTAATAATAAATTTCAAAGAGAACAAATAATGGGGTCTAGTCCCACATATACTGATAAGCTAGAAATATTTTCACAAAAATATATGCTAGGCTATATAAAGTAAAATGAAATTGATAACCCCTTGAACCCTGCATGCCATACCCAGATTTCAGTTTACATTTTTGGACTTAGGTCTGACTTTTCTTATTGTTTATGCTAAATGGTTAAAATTTTGTGAAATAACTTGACTAGTAATATGTCTAAAACCAGTTTAGTAAGGGTAAGGCATGAAGCATATGTATTTTTATTTTTAAAAAAGGGTAACAGGATATCATATAATTTTGGATAATTTTTTCAAATATCGCATTGTAAGCTGGGTGATTAAACGAAGTACATGGGATTGGTCATCAAAAACACTTCCACAATTTTACGCTTTTCGTACTCTTTTTTCAAGTTAGGCTCGAACCTGTTAGATCTGCAAAATAAAAAGTTAAAAAAAATCGCCACATTACTAAAAAAAAAATGAACGCCATACCCATTAAGATAGACGCGTCCACGAGCAGCCACCAAATGAGCCAAGTAAGCAGGAGCCGGGTATGAGACAGAGCGATTGCAGCGTGGAAACATGTGGCACAGATTGTAAGTCATTTGTTGGATCACATCGATGTCCAGGTTTCCAGTGTTTTCGATGACATTGTAGCGGGTCGGTTTGGCAGTACCCTGAATGGACTGATGGCTGACCATAAAGAACTGCATCTCGTTGGGGTGTACGATGGTGCGATCGACCACGGTTCCTGGGTCGACGTTATTAAATTTATTGTATTGGGATGGCTCACCCTTCGGGAAGAAGCGGGTGTGGTGTCGCTTAACCACAATCACGCAACAAATCTTCGGATTGATGGCGACTTTAGCGCAGGCCGCCTTAATGCCCCTAAGCTCCTCATTTTTGATTTTAGGGAACTGACCATCGCTTACACCATCACGATAGTAGATGATATGTTCCGGATATTTTCCACGGAATTTTTTATAAACGCTCAAATGCGCTAATGTGATCGACTCCATGTCTTCAATCTCCTCAAGGGCTGCACGCTGCAATCGATATTGCATATTGTATGCAGCGCCGTAAGGATCGTGAGATGCGGCCACGCCCACTACGCTGGGAATTTCACGCTGATCGGGTGATGGGTGGGTCACATCGGCGCCAAGGAACATGGCGTTTTTGGGCACTGCCAGTCGAGGATCTTCCTTTAGCTTGTGATTAATGCCATTCAATTTGGAGTTAACCTTCAATAAGATGTTGCCAATCGTTTGAGGATTGAGCTTTCGTTCAAAAGTGAATTGTTTGATGCATTGTGTTAGAATGCCGTGCTTTAATTCGGCCTTCTGCTTAATGGTTTCGTATGAGGCACCGTAATTGGGAATAATGACGAAAGCCAGATCGCATTGGTTTTTCTTGAGATCCACAAAACATTGGTCAAGATCACGATCATCCTTGAATGGTCGTATATCAGCTTTAGCTTCTAGAACCACGTTTACTGACTTGCTTTGGTTCAACATCTGCCTCTCAAAATCAGAGAGTTGGCTAAAGGGAATTGGACGCCCACCGTTGCAATAAAGTACGGCCCATTTATGGGCCTTAATTTTTGGCTCGAGGAATTTCATGTTATCCATGCGCCATGATCCGTTTCTTGGGGAGGCCCATTTGTTATCTTTATACTCCAATTGGGGCGCGTTAAGGGTTCGTGTGTGTACCACGATGAAATCGTTGGCGATGCGAATTCCGAAGCGACTAATGGTTGGGTCCAAGTTGTGCTTGAAGAAGTCCAGTAGATGCATAATCTTCTCTTTACGTACATTCGTCGATGTGGCCGCAAACTTGATCATATTAGCTACTTGAGTGGCACCATCTTTTCTCTAAAATGATTAAAATTATGTTTTTATTCAAGTCTCTTAATGAGGAAAGGAATGGAAAACCTACGTTTAGGGCTTGACCTGCCTCAATATGGCAAAGCTCAACGGGCACATAGATATTCTTCACTGGTGGTCCGACGTGAAGGCACTGAAGCGAAGGGTACTTCAAGACGTAGTTGCGGGATTTGAAATAATCCGAAACCGTAAGTGTTTTTCCCTCCAAAACAAAGGTCTGCTTATTAGCTGGGTATGCGGAAAGTCCGTTTACTTTATAGACTCGCGAAGCAGTCCCAAAAGAGGTTGGTGGTGTGTAGACTATATTAATTCCCTTCAAGAACGGTTCAATAAACCGACGAGATTGATCTAAACTGGTGCTGGCGTTTATTCTCTGTTTCAGGCCAAACCTCTCTAGGTACTCAAGAACCGGCATAGCAATTGGAAAGGATTTGTGAGATATGTCGACATTGAGAAACGGTTTATCGCCCAGCATGAAGGCCTGATAGAGACCCACCAAAGCTTCGTATCCGTCCTCTAGCTCGCGGCGCTGGCCTGGTTCCGACATTTTGAAAAACGAGCGGCCAGCCCGAATGGCCTTGTTGTGGCATGGGGATGCCAAGACCACCTCCAGGCACTGCATGGCACGCATGGGCTTGTCGAAGATTCGCTCCGTCATATAGCTATGAACCGAATTAAAAGAATTTTAAAGCAATAATATATTGCTCAAATAGAAACGTTTCCTCCCACCTCTTGAGCGAGTTCAGATTCACTTCCGAGTCTCCAGTCTCTTTTATTTCCACTGTGTAGCGAAGAGTGCGGCCATGAAGATCAGTCACCTAGATGAAAGCTCTAAGTCCGTTGCTGAGACAACTTTTTTTTTTTATCTTACCGTCACTTCTGGATTCTGTGCGTTTGTCTTAAGCTTGTCAACTGAGTAGCAGCTGGCCTTTCCATCGTACGCGGCAATAGCACCTCCCAATTGGTTCACTCGGTATTGCTCGAAGGCCTGGCGATAGAACTTTTTGGGCCGTTCGGGCATTATTTTAACGTCGTAATGGTACGCCGTGGCAGGCATTTTTTCCATATTTATGTCCAGATAATTTACGGCTACTTCGCCGGGTCTGCCAATAGTTCCCCGCTTGATACTACCTGCGGGAAGAGACGGAGCTACAGCCCCCGCCTGGGATCTCTGCGGCTGTGGATGGGATCCCTGCTGCCTGTAACCACCTTGACTTTGTCCAGGGCCCTGCTGTTGGCGTTGTTGAGTGCCCGGTTGCCCTTGTTGTGGGCGCTGCTGGTTCCCCCCTTGAAAACCACTCGAGCCTTGCTGATAACGCTGCTGACCTCCTTGCCCCTGATACGGCTGACGCTGCTGACCTCCTTGCCCCTGATACGGCTGACGCTGCTGACCTCCTTGCCCCTGATACGGCGGACGCTGCTGACCTCCTTGCTCCTGATACGGCTGACGCTGCTGACCTCCTTTGCCATAAGACTGCTGCTGCTGCTGCTGACCTCCTTGGCCATGGGACTGCTGCTGCTGACTGCGTCCCGGCTGTTGGGATGGTACTCGGGACCATCCGCCCTGACCCTGTTGTCCTTGAGAAGGAGTGGGGCCCACTTGAGGCTCAAGCTGCTGGAGCGGAGTTCTCTGCTGTGCCCCTTGTCCACCCTGCTGGCGTTGTGGTTGCCCAACAGGGGCTCCGGAGCTAGCTGGAGGGAAATAATTTACATAAAATTATCTATAATATAATTANATATATTTTTGAAATAATATACATATTAATATATCGCAAAATACATGTATGTGTTTCATTATGTTGTGAAATGAAATACATACATGTATGTACATACATATGTATTAATTAGAAGGCATTATCGTTATTTCATTATTTCTGATTCAAAGGTGTAAAAGGTAAGTTCAATGCAAAAGATAAAAAAAAATGAAAAAGGGGGTTCCCGGCAATGTATATTGCTTTAAAAACACGTCATTCTTCACAGTCCGCAGTCTAGTGCATTTCAAGTTGCTTTATACACACGTATGTACTTATGTGTGAAAAATACACACATACAATGAAGCAGAGCTTCAAAGATAATTCTAGAAATTAAAGTGCACTTGCCTTGTGGTTGTTGCTGTGGCTGCTGCTGCTGTTGTTGTTGCTGCTGCTGTTGTGGCTTCCCGTCATCCTTATATTCTGTGATTTGAAAGGAACTATTAGTAGTGGCCAATTACGAAGCCCAAGGAACTTACTATTCTTTTTTCCCATTTTTGAAGAATTTTCTTATATATAAAAAATAAGATTTTTTTTACCGAAGTTGATATACGCGTCTGGTTTGACGTAAATACGTATTTTATTGGTATCGAATTATCGTTTTATCGAGTATTTCTAGTCGTGAAGTACATTATACTCGATGTTTGATTTTGAATTATCGATACTTCGAATGAAACTATCGAGTGAGCGATAAATTAACGTCTTTGGGCATTTTTGAAAGTTTGTTTTTCAATTAAAATAAAACTCGCATATTGCTGCTGTTGTTATGGTTGTATAAATTTTATTTGGAATTGCACTTTTACTTTTGCCAAATTACAGCAACCGATCATAATAGTTTTACAATTTTTTTGTTTATATTTTCATTTTTGTTTGTTTTCTTTTTAACTTTTAACATACAATATATGCGTTAAAAATGCTATAGCCAAAATAGTATATTTAATATATATAATTTTTTTAATTTGTTTCGTTTACGCATTTTATTATAAAATTGTTTGTCATTGCACAAGCGTTTTGATTTTCAACTTCGATTTTTTGTTACCGGTATTTTTCTAAACATTTCTTGCTTTTTATTTATTTTTTTTTGTAATTTAACTAACAATTGCACAACTTTGTCCGCTTGATTTATACACACATGCACAGGACATACATACATTAAAGTATCTAAATTATTATATATTTTTTATGATATCCTTTGATAAGAAATCAATGCGTTAGACTTAAAATTTCGTTTAAGTAATTTTGTTTATATAAATTCAACTAATTTAAACTAGAATGACTCATTTAAAACGCTGTGAAGAAATACAAAATATATGTGTCTAATTATTTATGCCAAAAAATTGCACTAGATCGTTAAAACTGAAATATAAACATAAAAAAACCAAATCATTGTTGCAAAATTTGATTGAATTGGATATTGCTCATTTCATTCATTCATTTTCAATGTCAATTTTGATTTGGTTAGTGCAGCGCTGTCTTACAATATAAAACTTAACAAACAATAATTCATTTTTTCATAATTGATTGGCTCGGATATTTTTTAATTCGTCCATTCCAGGCAACGCAACAAATGGAGAACGAATCGGGAATCGGGAATTGGGAATCGGGTAGGGCGGAGAGTCCTATATCTTAAATTCGTTCATTTAAATCTCCATCCCGATTGTTGCTGGTAAACAAATAAAAAGAAACTTAAATGCTGCATACAGACATAGTTTGTTATATATGTAATCATTCTACATAGCTAAATTATGGAATTGTTTAGGTATTATCCTTCATTCAGCTCATTAAATAGCTTTCATTTTTGTTTTTTGAGAAATATCGTTTAAAGGAACAAGAGTCATGCCAAAGACAGCACAGAGATTAGGCTCCGAGAGTCTTTCGTTCAATCATTCAATCATTATTAAAACATAATGTACATGTCGCTGCTCTTAGATCAATCAAAGATTTGATAATTTTTTATTTAGAGCCCACATCTAAGCATGTCATATGCGATTCTTTCTTTTTTTTTTTTGTCCATTTTTCGTTAACTTTTTTTTCATAAGTTTGCTGTTTTTTTATGCTTTTGTTTTTGGTCTGTTGATTTCGTTTTATTACAATACAATGTATTATTTTAGCTTCTCTCTTTTATTTTTACTCTTTTTTTTTGTTTTAATTTAATTTTTGAGCTTCTTGTTTGAATTGTTGTTGCTATTGTAGTAGTGCAGCTGGTCGATCGCCTAAGCTCTAGAGTCTAGATCAAGTTTATATAACAGGAATGCATGACTAATATACATAGCTCTATATAATATATACGCCCTACAAAATAGCTAGGATATAGATACAAATTAATAATATGGTTTAGGCTGTTAGGCATCTAAATCAGTGGAATATATATTATAGCATACATATATGCATTATATGGTATATGGTATTTGTATAGTATGGATCGGTAGTGAGAGTTGGTTGCGTTGGAGTAGGAGGGAGGGGAATGTTTACCGCTTTGTGCTAACCAAAAGCCGAATACAAAAATTCATCGCATAAATTCTTAAACACACAAAATAAAAAATTAACTCTCACGCTAAACTCCTGGACCAATTAATTCAAAAACAAAAAAACATACGGATAAATATATGTGTAGAAACTACAATTACATATATCGGGAAGGCGGGGAAACAAGAAACGGATCCGGACCCAGAGGCTATTTGGCTCTGGATCTGGGCTTAGGACTTTTTAACATTGTGCTTGCTAACTAGGGCCTGCAGTTTGTGCAGCTGACTAAGTAGATTGGCATTGGTCTCCTCCAGTCCGTCCAGACGCTTCTTATAGTCATGGTTCTCGGTCACGAGAATCTCAACGCGTCTCTCCAGCTGATCCATGTACTCCTTCTTCTTGCGTCGACTTTCCTGAGCAGAGATCTGTAATAAATAAATTATAATTAATATATGTTTAAAAAAAAATAAATAATAATAAAAGTATTACTTACTTTATTTTTGATTTTACGTCGAATCTTTTTAAGAGATTTCTCCTCGGCTTTGGTAAGTGGGAGTTTCTGGGGTATCGGATAGCCTTCGGCCAGCAAAGTTCGCTTCTCCTCCTCCGTTAACAGCAGAGTTCCGGTGGATCCTTTCTGCAAATTTTAAAGTTTTTTTCTTTAGACTTATATTTTTAATAAATCATATGTGATAATGAAACTAGAGTAGCATTTATGATAACACTTGAAATATATTTAAAAGCTTACCGGCTGTGAGCTAATTAGCGGCGTATGGATCGGCTGGCGGGTCGTTGTTGTTGTCGTTGTTGAGCTGGAGGTAGAGCCGGAACCGCTGGCAGAACGGGTAATACCGGCAGCGTTACGGCGTACCATAACGGATGACTCGCCGCCGGCTGCATTGGCCACGGATATAGAAACGGAAGCGTTGGGCGACAGTGGCGAAAACAAATGTTCCGGTGTCAAGTTACCTTCAGAGTCATCGCTGGGCAGGGAGGATGGTGGCGTTAGCGGTATTCCATAACCATGGGCATGTGATTTGCCGCTGCTGGTGCTGCTATTGCTGGAGCTGGTGCTGGTGCTACTGCCGGGACTCTGTTTCTCGCTCTTGATCTCCATTTTGGTCATTAGAAGATCACCCTGACCGAGGAGCTGTTGCTGTCGCTGCTGGGACTTGATGAGGCTGTTGTTGTTGCTGCTGGCGGTCAACAGGAGGCCACCGTGCTGAACAAGATAAACGATACTGGTCAGTATGATACTAATTATAAATAATCCTCCTACGGAAATGGAGGATTTCCCTATACATATTTTTTTTATCTAACACTTGGTAATACTCCAGCTTGAGAATTGTGGGGAAACTCTTTAGGTTTAAAATATTTTGAGAGATTTAAAGCTTAGTCCCATAAAGTTCTATCTCAGGAAGTTCCTTATCTCAAATATATATTTGATTTGTAGACTCACCTTCTGTTCGAATAACATCTCTGTTTGCAGGTGGGCCAGGTTGAGGCTAAGCTGGTGCTGGGAGCTGCTCCCCTGCGAATTGGGACTGGCAGGGCAGCTGGAGTCCGGCGACATGGGCTCATCCTTGATGGCCGATTCGTCGATCTCGATGTCGGAACAAATATCTGGCGACATGCTGCCATCCCGCAGCGATGACACCGAGGAGCTGCAGTCATTGTCGTACAGGTGCTGAGGTAGTTGCAAGTGCTCGAGGGCTGCGACCACCACGTGGCCAGAGCTGGAGCCGTGGACGCTGTGATGTGACTGCTGTGACTGCAGGCCCTGCAGTCCGGACCGTGTCAGGGTCAGGGAGGGGCTGCTCAGCTCCACAATGGATGTGTTCAGGGCGGGATTGCTGCTCAGGCTTCTGATGTGCGTGGTGGGCGGGGGATGGAGGGTTAGGCACTTGGGGTCGATGGTGGCGCGCCCGCTGGTGGCCGTCTTTAATGAAATGGCAGGATAGCACTCGTCGTCCATGTCTAAAAAGTATAGATTGTTAATTTAATAGTCTTATAAGAAAGCCACGTCATTGCTTAAGGTCTATATCTTTTCTTATAGATCTTAAAAAAGATCAACAAAAAATGGAATAATCTTAAAACTTTCTCATTTTATTGTTCAGCAAAATAATTATCCCTAAATCAATGTTTGTTCTCTTATTTGGTTGAAAACAAGTGGAATTAGGAGCAATATGTGCGTAAATATGCTGGACAAATATTATCGCCGTCTAACCCACATTATTATGCAAGAATTTGAGTTAAAGTCTGTAACTGTGCAAACACCAGATCACTTTCCTTTGCCACCGCACGCGTCAGTCCTCCGAGTTGCACTTGTGTTTGCATTTGATATTCTGTTGTTTCAGTTTTTTTTCCATAATATATTTTGTTTTTTTTGTCAGACAAAACTCTGGCTCACCTCACTACTTATATAGGTGGAACCCCCTACCTCCCACCATCCACCACCCACTACCACACAAAATATTTCGTTTTAATTTTATTTACACAGTTGTCGGTCGTACAGTTTCCATAAAATTACAAATATATTATGGGGAAAAAAAAACAAAAAAAAAAAAGCCCAGACCCGGAGCAATTATACACAGTTTACTCCCTCATACATAGAGACAACTGATATCGCGTCAAAGTACAAAACTTCATGCACGAGTACTGCGTTAAATTGCTAAATGCTACCGCGACACTAAAAAAACAGAACAGAACGGAGCTGAAACTGTTTTTCAACTGTTATTCTTGGTCGTCAGCGCTGTTTTCACCTGGCCTATGTATGTACCTGGCCTAAATTATAACCAACTGCCAACTGTGTTTGGTTTTCAGCTATTTTTCGAGGGGGCCCCAAAAACAAAAATTCAAACAAATATTTACTATTTTTTGGTTTGCTGACTGGAAGGATGCAATAAAGTCTTAATCCTTTTCAAAAACAAGTATATATTTTTTTGAACTTACCCTCGATTTTGGCCTGAAGGCTTTTTGGTGAATCGGGCAGGGAATCAACGTCGCTGTTGAGGCTGTAGGAGTGCTCCGTCTTGATCGGCTGGGTGCCATTGAGGAGTGCATCCGAGATGAGCTTGTCGTTGAGTATGACGGTGGGATCTTTGACATCGCGATCGAACAGCCAGTCGTGCATATCGTGATCGGGGCTGATTTTCAAGGATTCCTGTAATGCCGCAAAAAAAAAAGGGAAACAACAAACAAATTATTAGTTGGCAATTAGTTAAATGTTCAAAAGTCATTCATAGTCGTGTTGCATGGCGATAGCACGCTTATATAATTTCAAATGAGTGCTAAAAAAAAGCAAACACAAAAGTACAATTGAAATATATATAACCTTATGGCAAAATCACGAAAATCGCGAATCGCAAACCCAAAACGCAACAGTACTCGAGCCATGCAGATAGCCTGAACTAAACAGAACAAAAAATAGAAAAAAAATTGATTTGATTTGAAAATGTTATATATATAGACCAGATCCGACTGCCCCATGCATGTGGCCTCCTCCACGGTCTGTGCAATATATATTCTTGTTGTCAATCTTATCAGAAGACATTTTACCGTCCACACCCGTACCCTTGAAATCTTTTTTATTTTGTTGGGCACTCGCAATCAGTATAGAATATTGAACTTATCAATTGTTAAGTCATTATTTTTGGGGCTCCTGCAGCCAATCGAAGGTGGGAATTTTTCCTCCTATTTATAAATAGTAAATAGTTGTTGGGAGAAACATATTTTTCCCAACAAAGATATGTGATAAATTTCAAAAAGCCCGCTCTATAGAAACTATCGATAGTTAAAATGTCCTGAAGGATATATCGATACCCTTCGGCAGGTCACTGCCTCTGGTCCCATTAAAGCTGTTAGTCGAGTTTCGCGCGAACGCCATTTGCCACAAATTTCAATTAAACCTCGGATGGAGTGTGTAAAAGTGTAATTAATTATTTTGAGACAGAGCCAGTGTTAAGTGTTTCGAGGCTGCTGCCTGTGATGCTGCTATGAGCATCTGAGCAGAATCTAAATCCAACCTTGAAAATCACTCAGAGTGCAGTTCAAATAACAATCACTGGGAACAAGTTCGCAAGCCGCGTGTTCTATTTGCCGCCAAAAAACCAAAAACAAAAAAAAAGCTCTAAAAACAAAAAAAAAAAAAATGAGGCGGAATGGAACGACAGAAAAAAAACAAACAGATCCAGAATATATTTGCTTGGCATTTTTTTAAAAACTTTGAAGCCATGAAGTCGAAAGCCAATGATGATGATGTAATCCCGAATGTGCCAGATTTTTGGACTGGATTCGCTTAATTGTCGCCTGGCCTAATCTACGGCAATAAATTGCCTGACCCATTTAAAGGCGGCAGGCATTCTGTGGCAAAAAATAAACACAATATGCACATGGATAAGTTTTCGTGAGTGACTGTGACTGTCTGCCAGTCTTTCTGCGATAAAGAAGTGCATGTAATTACACTTTAAAAACACATTTGTATGTAAAATCTGCCTGCCTCGGCCGACAGCCGCGCCCCACCTCCAAAGTTCACATTCTAAGCCAAACCGAATGGAATCCAGTTTTGGCCATAAAAAAAAAGGGAACGTCGCCGACGGTATGTACCATATATTTATATATATACATATGTTAGTTTTTGAGGGTATGTGTGTGTGTGTGCTTAAGAATGTGAATGTGCGACGGCTGGTACGATTCTTCCAGTGCCTCTGTGGGTCTTCTCCATTCTTCTCTACTCGGCATACAAACTTAAACATTGATTACCGTTTGCAACCGGGTGCAACGCCAGAAATTGCTCTATGAGTAAGTACTAGCGAGGGTGGATTCTTAAATGGCCTAATTATAATGGATTACGGACTATAAGAAGATATAATTATAGGCTTTCTTAAAGATCATAATGATATGTTACTCTAAAGGTAATATATTTTCACTTTTTAAAGATTGTGGCAAATACTTGGCCTACAAAAAATTAATAATTAGTTTAGAAATGCAAGTTTTTAATTAAGGCTGGCGTAATAGTTCAGTAAATTACTAATGCCACATAAAGTTAAAAAATAAATGACAAAGATAAGTGCTGATTAGCAGACATATTGACAATTTACATGCACATTCTATTTAGTTTTATTTCTCAATTTTAGAGTTGTAAGCCGGTCGTTTGGCAACTGGAACTAATATTTGTGTTTTTTGCGCACACGTCGCGTATACGTAATGTGGAGTTTCTTTGACCCCGTAACGTAGGCAGTGATTATTGTTTCCTTTTGTTTCTTTTGCAGATTGCCATTTTCAAGAAAGTGTGATTTGAACAGAAAAACAGTTTCTCCAGCCATAAACCTGCCTATATCACGATTTATACTGCCAATCATGAATTAACCAAGTCAACAAAGGTACAAAAATGGCCAAGACGATACGCTCATTATGCTAATACTTGTGGGCCAGCCCTCGCATTCGATTCTTTTCGGACAGTGCATTAAAATACAAATACACAAGTGCTTTCTCCGCATTTTAGCCGTCTCAGTCAGCCAGTTAGCCAGTGAGCCACACATCGGGCCAAGAATCAGCAAGCAGGCAGGCCAGGCAGCAAGCCGGAGCCGAAGCCAGAGCACCGGAGAAGCGTAAATGAAATGTGTGTGCGTGCCCGGGTGGTGGTGTAGTATGAGTGTGTTTATGATGAGTTCATTGAACCCCGGGGAATTGTCGAGAATTAGCAATTCTTGAAAAATGCTACCAAAACGGGCAACACACACAGTCTTACATTCAATATGTATACACTCAGTTTGTATACAAATATGTATGTTGGCTGTTTTTGTTGCTTTTGCTTTTGCTGGCCTCATGATGATGATGAAAGAAAGAAAGAAAGCCATGGAGAAGAAAAGACAGCAAAAAACAAAAATGCTCGCAGGCATTTGCTACCTCTTTTGTTAGCTGCTGCTGCGGATCAGGTGGGGGCAGCGTGCTCAGGAGGTGGGGTCTCTACACCGACGAAAACAAGCATCAAATTATCAAATCCAAAAAAATTTTATCATATCTATTGTTTTTTTTTATTTTATTTTTTATCAATTAACTGCAATATCATTAATTTATCATATCTAATACCGTGAAAATGAATGGAAACAGAAATCCAAAAATAACTTTTAACTTATCAATGAAGTACGAAGATTGTACGAAATAAACATATTTTGAAGAGGAAAATAACCAAAAATATAATATTAAAATTTATAATTTATTTGCCGTGCATCTGAAGCATCATTTGTTGCACGTTTCAGGTGGGTTTTTCCTCTCCATCTCTCTCTACTTGCCACTTCTTCAATTTGGTGTATGTTCCAATGAAAGCGCGGCGGCGACTGCTCGAACCGGTGAAATGGCTAAGGGCGCCTTCTCAAGTGGAAAGCAGTGGTGGTGGTGCTGGTGGTGTGGTGCTTGAGGCTTCGAGTGCTGAAGTTGCCTCTTAAGCCGCAAAAACCGCTTGAGCGGCTAAGCTCGGCTTGACGTTCAAATCGATTGCCTAACATCGGTGGAGAGCCTGTGAAATGCAATCGATTGACCCCATTTCAATGGCAATTCACACACAAAAAAAACCAAAAACCTGTTGCGCTTCCCCTGTCACGTGCAGGGCGTTCTCGTTTCTGGATTCTCCGATTCTCGATTCTCCCCATCAAGAATTCCCCTGAGAATCTTTTTACAGTTTTTTACTTTTTTTCATTATTATTCGCGCTGTCGCACGTCACTTTGGAACCCAATCAACCAAAAAACTACTTTGAAAGCGATAAATTAAAAAAACACAAAAAATAAAATTACAAAAAAAAAAAAACAAATCAAAATAGCCGCCGAAGGGGTTTTTCTTTATCTGACGGCATTAAAATTAACATACACATGTTCAAGGGGGGGGCGCTAGAGGGTCTGGCTCTGGGTCTGCCGGTTCCCGGATCGTCCATTATACAATTTTATTCAAATTTCTCAGTCTTCAGGTGTCTCTCTCCCTATTTCTCTCTTCGAGAAAGGGTAAAAAAGAGCCAGAAACATACAATTTCATAAAATAATTAAACTGGTTATAGTTTTTTTTTCTTTTTTTCTTCTCCATCATCTTTCTTTCTTCCTTGGTTTTGATTTTTATTTTTTTGTTTCCTTCTTTGGTCTATACATTTTTTGTCGATTTTTGCCCCTCTGATTTTTTTGCCTGCTGCTCCACAATTTGGATTGATTAAATAATGTTGCAGCGGCAAGCGAAAACCTTTCACATTTATAAAGTTGCAATTGTGTGTGAGGAGCTCCAACTCCATGCGTGTTGGATCCATTATGTATGTATCGTTTTCTTTGTGTTGTGCACAGCATTTTTTAGCCCGTGTCTTTATTTCTTTTCAATTTTTATGCCCTGGCTGGCTGCATCATTTGCCGTTGGTGTTGGTGTTGGTAAAGTGAAAGGTGCTCCCACAATTCAACAAAAAACAGAAAAAACAAAAAAAAAAACCACCAGAAAACTGAGCCAAACTGCCTTTTAACTTAAAAAATTGCTACGGTTTCGTTTTTTTCGTGAGCATGGTAAATGGTAAATGGCCAAATAATTTTAATGGCCAAATCAAAAGTCAAATGCCATTGCCATGAAAAGAAAGTGTAGAAGAATCGTCCGCCCTGCAAATTCTTCTAATTGAGAAGAAGAAAGAAAGAAAGAAAAAAGAAACCCCGAAATATTACGTATACGACATGTTGCTGAGCAAAAATGCAAAAATAACAGGCACTCAGAATTCAATGACGTACTTGTTGTTCCTTTTTTTCGCTGTGTTTTATAAATATAACCTAATATGTATAAAAATAGCTAGCGGGGGAGGCAAAAAGGCGGTGGGTGGTGGGTGGTGCGGGTGTGCGATCCAATGCGGGCTTAGCTTATCGCCACCATATGGTTGTGTGTGTGAGCGGCGAGCGGTATGAGGAAAGTACGTAAGCAGAGTACGCTACGGCTGACGGTCTGACGTCCAAAACACCACCAACAATTTGCCAAAACGGAAATCGTTGTGAAAGTAACCAAAAAAAACACAAAAACACAAAAAATGCAAAATGGGGAGACTGAGACCGAGACCCAAAGAGGCCAAAGACTCCTCCATTGAAGCCCCCGCAGTGTTCGGTTATCCTAATCCCCCAGATATCATGCCCCGTTGTGGTTGGGCGACCTGTGGGTGCCTTACAAGATTGGTTAAGTCTCTCATCCGATCTCCTATAGCTCGATGATACCTTTCACAAAACCCTGAAGAGCGTCAGTCACAAAAAAAAATACAAAAAAATATATATATATTTATATGAAAATCTGCATATATGCAAAGAAGACATAACTAATTTGGCAATGCGCGGATGAGTCAGTGGGCTTTAAAGAGCGACCTTATTGGAGAGCCCATTATGAATTCACTTTCAAGGTTTCTTGGAAAGATAATGCTCGAAAAGAAAAATGTGCTGTCAGTGGCAGTGTTGGGGGTAATTATGATATTCTAGGCCTTAACCTATAATAAATAATTAGTTACAGTTTCTGTAACCTAACTCATTCTTAAAGCCATTATTTGTGTCTCCTTTAAGCCTTCAACTGTTGCTTCCTTGTTGCCTGCTGTTCACACTTATCGTATAACACTTCATTAGCTCTGGCAATATGTTGTTCAACGCCCACGCCTTCGGCTTCTACTTCTAGTATTGGGAATACTACGTCTGAGACAACCCAACCCCCCAAGGGGGCTCTTCTATCGGCCTGTAACATATTGTAAATTCGTTGCAAGTCCATGAATAATTCACACTCACTCCCTGGCTTGCCACAAACAACCAAAGTCCTGACATTGACGTCAAAAACAAAACCGAAACAGCTGGTCCGTGTGCGCCCACTCTGCGGCCTTAACTGGGTGGCTAAGAGAGGGCCGCCCAGGCCGAAGAGAGCTACAAAAGAGAGGCAATGGCCGCGCATCCTGTGCGGCGCAGCGCGTGTAAAGGCCGCATGAATGGCTAGCCGGACATGAATGGGGCAAAAGCAAAAAAAAAAAAAATGGAGAGGAGCCATCGAGACTGGCGCACATGGAAGCCAATACTATAGGGGGGGTTGCTATGAGTGTATGTGTGTGTGTGTTTGCACAAATTTAATTATGCGCGCTTTTTTTTTTTTTTGCCCACTGCCTGCCATATGTTTGGACTTTTGGCATAGAAATTGTGTCGCTGGAGCGAGCTAAATTTGCAATAGTTGCTAGTCTTTCGGTTTCTTTGCATTCGCCTTTGTGCTTTAACCTGTTTTCGCAGATTGCAACGCTCCGGCTTCGGCTTCGGCTCCGTCTCCGTCTCCGGCTTATTGGAAATGTCAAAGTTAAGCAATACCACCTAAACGCACACACCAAAAAAATATATATATGTATCTACAAGATACATATATAAAGATATATAGATATATAGTAGACCCAGAGTCTGATAGACCATATTGAAAGTATCGGCGTGCATGGCCCGAACTAGTTATTCAAATATGCTGAGCCACTCTCGAGAGCCAACTCTCGAGACTCTTGTTGCCAAGCACGTTTTTTGTTTTTTGTTTTCCGTTTCTTGTTGGCATTCTCTCGTGTGCATTTTAAGTAGCGGGCCTTGCATTTAAGAGCCGTTAGAAAACTTCAACCTAACCTCAACGAAATGCATTCGCATTGCACCGTACTCCCAACCATATAGGGTGTCCAATTGGCCAAAAGAAATTGCTAATACAATTATACACGCCACCCCCCCTTTTTGGCCGCCTATTCTCGTCAACTTTGTTGCCATTTTTATGCTTATATAAGCGAAAGTTAACCCACAAAACCAACAAAAATAATCAAAAGCGAGCTCTAGAAGAATATCTGATTTTTATTGCTTGTATCTCAATGAAAAAGTGGAAGAAAAAAAAGTTGCTGACTTCTTAGCTTCTGAAACAAATCCACTTGTTGTTAATGCTGCAATTTTCCCCCTTTTCTCGAAGCCTGAACTCTCTCGGTTTTGGCCATCTTTTAGGTTTTTTTTTTTTAACTTTGTTTTTTTGTTTTAGGAAAGTTGCCAGTCTTCGGCTTGGATCAGCATTCTTTTTTGAAGGCGAATGCAGTTTATTTTTTACCGCCCAAGGTGATCATTTTCGACCAGTGATGAGGTGAGATCGGTAAGACGATCTTGAATAATTCTAGCTGAAAACTATCTTTTGTTTAAAACGCAATTTTCGCTATTTCACGATCTCGATTTCCATTTCTATATTCCGCTGAACCCTTTCCGTCGCTCAAATATAATATTCAAAATAATATATAAACTGGAAACAAAAAGATTAGCTAAGTTCTAAATTTGCTTAATTAGCCATTTTGTTTCCATGTGCTTTCTTATCATCACGAGTGAAAATTTAAATTATAATTTTAGCATCCAACAGCAAAATATTTTATTATTTTCTTATCTGGACCTGGGGTCTGGTCAAAAATCGACTTAACATACAAGTTGTACATAACTTTTATTATTTCTGGAAAACTATTATTCTTATTAAATACTAACTAGTTTAAGTGACTGACCTTATGATTAAGATTGTTATTGGATTTTCCCCTCAGACAAATATAAACAATTCTACAGAATTCCCCCTCACGTTTAGGTATTTATATAGAGCTTTACAGATTGTGCGATCCGCCAATAATGAATCTGCTATGTCAACTCCCCGGTGCTCTATACTGATATAGGTGGGGAACCACTCGAAGATCTCTGAATGGAACGGGAAGGGGCGCTTTTTCATCATAATGGGCAATGATCGGAATCTCGGAAAGACTGGGGGCACGTGACATTATCAGTGGACTCTGAAGAGAGACCTGCTAACCCTATTCCCCGGATCTTGCCAATTTCACATACCCCTCAGCGTACGATATTCCCATTTAATTTTTTTTTTATTAAAATTGATTATCGAAACGTCAAGGCATTATAGTTTATTTTTTTCTTTTCTTGTTTTGGTTTATTTTGAACAAAAAAAAGAAAAAAAAAAAATCCCAGGGCATCCATATATATATTATTTATTATTTTTTTTTTTTGTCACACTTTTAAGTGGAAAACGGTGCGCCGGGCACCTAATCAAAATTGGGCATTTCAGACCTTATCTGGGCGCAGGCAGGTCTTATTTTTTTCCTTTTGTTTTTTTGGTTACAAAATACTTTAAGATAAGATTGTTGATAATGGCTGAAGAGACTTTAGAATGATAGTTTATATTATTAAAATAAATGCTAAAATGGGAAACTGATTAGAAGTGTGGGGCGGGCGGGGCAAACTAGGATAATTCAATGGAATTCTTTCTTATCTAGCCCTTGAATACCCCCAACAAAATGGATGAAATATCATTTTCTGATCTACCTGAACTTATATTGGGTATAAAGGGAGGGTATTAGAGCGGCGACTATCTAAAGGAAACCGATAATTTCTTGTTATGGGCACACACAGGCATTTGTGAGATACTTATGATGTAATTGAGCGCACGCCCCGGGTACGAGTACGGGTACGGGTACTGGTACGGGTACGGGTACATTGTACCGCTTACGGCGGGAAAAACGCTGCGAAAAGCAAAAAATATATAAAAAGTGCACGCGCATTTTCCCGGGCAATGGGCCTATTTCTGTCCCTCTGACTCTTTACATTGTCAAGTCGGTTGTTGTAGTCGCCGGCGTGCATTATTATCTCCTCTAATAGTAATGACACTGACGGGACATACATAGTCTGTTTGTTGTTGATTTGCAGCAAAGTGCAGCAGAAGCAGCAGCAACCATCACAAACACTAGGCGAAAAAAAAAAAGTCATTACTTTGCATTTAGACCAGCTGATAACCGAGTCGGTCTTGGCCGCTTATCAACTCCGCATGTGTCCTACTCCTCCTCCTCCTCTCATTTCTATTCCTATGCGGTAATAGATTCTTCTTTTGTGTTCGGCCCAGTGCCGAAGAGCCTTCCTTCCCTCCACAATACCAAAATCATCTAGGACGGACGGACGGACGGATAGATGGACAGACGGACATACGGACGACATGTATTCATTACTGTTTCCGCAGCGATAAGCAGCACTAGACGACAACATCTCTCCGACTACTCCGCCAACGAAGCTGAGCCAGGCCACACAATTTTCATTATATTGAAACATTTCTCGCTTGTACCCAAACCCCTCCTCATCATTGGGGGAGTGATACTACATACCACATACAACAAAAAAAAAATAAGAAATAAGAAATACAAACAATGGCTTCTTCCCAAAACGGAAAGGGGTGGTGCTCGGCTACAAAAATCGTTCACTAATGATAAATTTCTTTTAATTTCTTGGAAAACTCCAATTATCATTATCGCCAAACAGAAAACAACTTCTAAGTTACGAATAGAAGTGGTTCCTCCTCCGTTAGATATAGTCGCCAGCCAACCTCCTTATCGAGAAACCATGTAAATTGATATATTCTCCAACTTCGAACACAAAAAGTCACTAAAAATTGTCATTTCTCTCAAAACGGGAACATATAACTATTTGGAGATAAAAAAGCCTTGAGATACTTTAAGGTAAGGTGTTCTTTTCCAGACCTCATATCTATTTTGCAAAAGTTTTTGGTCTCATGGGTAGGGTTATATTGGAAAACAAGAAATTAAAACTTTAATTTTGGGTGTGTGTATTATATATTATGGATCTCTGACGTCTGGTAGCTAGGTTTTTTTTTCTTTAATTTTTTCACTATTTTGTATATTTTTTTTTAATTCGGTGAGCGGACATTTTTATGAGGCTGCTTGGGACAGGTTTGATCGTAGGCCAGTTTTGGGTGATCGGACCTCTCTCAGGTCTCAGGTCTCAGGTCTCAGGTGGTGATCGCATACACATACGATATAAATTCAAGCTACTTAATATGCAGAGAAAGAAAAGAAAACTAGCTAAAGACCGACCCTCCAGCTTAATTGTTTTTTCCTTTTGGGTTTTAAATCGATCATTATACTTAGAATTCAGCTCATGAATAAGTTCACGTTTTTCTCCCCAAAACTGATAAGCTTAATGTGGGTCATTAAAATGTGTTTTTTTTTTTCTTTGAATTTTTAAATGCAATTTCAAGTCAAGTCTCCTAAGATTCGAAAAAATGACTTAATCTTGGGTCTAGCTTGAAGCGAAAGCCTAAGCCTCGGGGGCCGAAGATCACAGTTCAGAGAGTTCGCCGATTTTAGTCAAATTGTCTAACCTTAGTCCGGATTATGGTGACATTCGTTTTAGTTCGCTTAGTGGTCTTTGGAGCTGAGAGCTAAGAGCTGAGCTGTACAACCTAATGTGTATCGCTAATGTTAGCCAACATTTTTCTTATCGTTTCCTTTAAGTTGTCGCCTCTTAACTTTCACAAATACAATGTATGTTCATATCACGCATACGCATACCTGTACCAGCTGTAATAAAAGCTCTCGAGTATCAATGGGTTCTGTTGATCGGTTCGATTAGTAACCCCCTAAGTACATATTCTCGAGGGTAACTTGAACACTTACCGGATCTAAGTCGGAATCCCATATATCTTTGAGGTCGCCATCGTAGAATTCCATGGTCGGTTCTTTGAGGTTTTTGGCTCTGTCTCTGGCTCTCTCAGGTGGATGCGCTCTAAGAACTCTTGGTTAGTTTTAGGGGCCAAGATCTGGATTCCGGGGTTGGTTCTGGTTGTGGTTCCACTCGGTTGCAGTCACACTAATTTGTTGTTGTTTCTATTTTAACCCACTTATGAACTGTCTACGTTTTTTTTCGCTTATTATTCTATTATTATTATTTGTTTGGCTCTGCCTCTTGCCTCGGACTGGAAGGTGGATCTCCTCTTTCTCTAGCTTCTTTTTTCTTGTATATTTTATATATTTATATTTTTTATATATATTATTTCTTCTCTCCGCTCGCTCTTTTTTTCAAACGAAAAACACAGTTCTGGGTGATGACTGTTGGGTTGCTTCTTTATAACACTTATTAAGGGGAAACCTGTTGCTTCCAGAGAATGTTTTCACTTGACATTGTTATAGTCTGCGTGTGTATTTGTTAGTGTGTGTGTACACCGGACATTCATTCGTATTGGTGTTCGGTACTTCGGTCGGGTATATGTATTTTTGTATCTGTGAGTACGACGGTTCTAACTTGGTTTACAACTTGTGGCTCGCTGGCTAGATGGCTTGCTGGCTGGCTGGTTGGGATTTTAACTTGTTGCATGCGCTTTTTCTTTTCGAATTATATTTGGCGTTAACATTAAATTGAATTATTAACTTTTTCCCGATGCGGAAACACTCGATTTTCATAGAAAATAGTTATTACATTTAGATTTCAACTCGATAAACATACAACTCATATCATTAAGTTTGATTTCTTTTTTTTTTTTGCTCTGTGTTTTGGACTTTATTACGGATACAATTGATTTAATTGAATATTTTTTTGTGGTTTTGTTGTTGTTTTTGTGTGTATGGAGAGTAGACCGCTTTCAAAATGGCTTTGCTCGGCCCGTGTATAATAGCATTTAATATGGTGTGGTTAATAATATTAACTTTAACAATTATTTGATTTGTATGTGTATGGGATGGTAGCACACAATTAGAATAAACTGTCCGAAGTGCGACTGCAGCCAAAAACGGTACTAAACTAAATGTCGGTGAAATTCTTGTGAATGCCGATACGAACGAATCAAAACGTCGACTCGCTGCCGGCATCAGCGTCGACGTCGTCGTCGTTGTCGGCCTGGCTCTCTCTCTTTCTATCTCTGGGCTCTCTCTCTCTCTCCCCCCACATATATAGCCAAATCGGGCGAGGAACTAACTAAGAGTAAATTTGAGGTTTATCAGTCACGATTTGTTCGCTCTTTCATACATATCTCTCGGGGGCTACAATGCCGGCAACAGTGCCAGAACTTTTGATGGAAAGCTCGACTATCAGATACTTTTCAATGAGATTTTTTTGGGGGGGAAATAGCTGAGAAATCCCTAAAATCCATAAGATACTTTTAATCAATTTATTATGAAGAACCTATATTTGTTTCTATATCTAAGTCTTCTATATCTCATTCCATTTCCATCTACATTTAGACCCCATAAGGTATGCTATAATATTTTTTTTGTCTCTTCAGACCAAACTCTTCAGATACTAGCTGTTTTTTCTTGAAAAGTATTAAGATACTTACCTTAAGATATTAATGAACTAGCTGGGAATAGTATCTTTTGTTATTTCTCACCCCCTCTACTTAGAAATATATTGACTTTTCTTATAATTTTCAAACTAGTATTGGAAATAACCAAAAAAAAACCCTGACCCTAGAACCTCCTTCTCATGATTCGAATTTGTTCCCACAGTTCTTGGCCACAAATCTACCCTCGATACCCTATGTAATATGCGGGTAGCCGGCTTTATTGGCCACTCTCTCTCCTCACTCTCTCTCTCGCTATCTGCCCAGCGTGCTGGTTCTCTTCCAACAACTTTCACGCTCTTCGGGGCTGTGTAAAGTGAATGTAAGCCGGCTTCGGTTTTGAGATAGAGATTGAGACCCGACCCGGAGCCCAGAGGCCCGGAGTGGCATAGGAAAGGAAAACAAGTTTCTTCCGACGCGCTGAGCTGCGTCGAGATCGGTGGCTGCTGGCCGACGTCTCTGCTGCCGTTGCGGCAACATTTGTTAACCTGTTTTTTATTATAGATTTTCAGTATTTGATTTTGGGTGGAAGGGGAGGCTCAGCAGCCCGAAGGGGTTCCCCCGGCTCTGCAACTCAAACCCGACTCTTTGGTTGCCGCTTGGCAACACTCGCTATGACTATGACTATGACTATGAGTATGGTCTGTGGTCTTGCGCTCTGTTGATCTTGTCAACTTGACCAAGTTATTTGAACTATGCACATGTGCAGACCATACCGAGAGCCGTACGAAGCCTTTTGCTTTGTCATTTGAAGGCTGTTTGGGGGGACTAAGACTGGGACTGGACTGGGACTTTCTTGCCCCGGCTGCTCCGGCTGTTTCTGCTGCTGCTGCTGCAACGCAGCGTCGACGGCATTAAAGTGAATGTACTTTCAAACCAAAGATCCGGTTTAAAGCTGGCCCGGACAACAGATACAGCGTCAGACGATGACAACGACGTCGACGGCGATGTTTTCACAAAACGCTTGTGTAATATGGAGAGGGATGCCATATACCATATAGCTCTCCCCAAAGAGCTTTTGGCTACAGCTTAGGCCACTAATTTTGTTATTTGTTATTATATATTTATGGGTATATATTTAAAAGTCTAAAATCCCCAATATGGGGCCTACATAGTAAATAGTAAATGGAAACGGGTTGCCCCGCTTGATTATCGGATTTGAAAATCCCCCAATAGACAGACTCCCCAGATCAATGAGCACTGATAGCCGAGCCCCGAAAAGGACGGGGGCTGGCTGCTCTCTGGGATCAGTCTCAGAATCAGAAATGATTATTCCCTTATTTCGGAACGAGTACACTGATTCTTCGGGCCATTTTGCTCAGGCTATGAAAGAATTTCCAAAAAATTTCACCGCTTGAGTTATGAAGAGCTTTCATTGAACAAGATTGGTTTATTTTTTTTGTTCATGATACATAAAGATTCGTTACACTTTCTAATTGGCGGTGGAGGGGGGGACTTAAAGATGATCTTGTCAAAATTGATCGATTTCGTGGCTCTTTTGCGGTAAAAAAAATTCGCAAGGGTAGCATGCCCCGTCCTTTCCCTTCTTGCCACCAACAGTTTTTGGTGCGGTACACACTTGAATCACACACAGAGTCCCATCAACATCAACAACATCATCAATGTGCATTGTCGGTGGCGGGCTGGATGGCTGGCTGGCTGGCTGTGTGAGTTTGTATTGTACATTAAATTTCAGAGACTCGAAACCGAGACTGTGTGTAATAATTCGTCATGCTGGCCGCATTTGAACCCGCATAGCTGCTGCTGCTGCTGCTGCCTGCTGCCTGCTGCCTGCTCCTGCCTCAGCCTCAGTTTTTGCTGCCGGGTAAAGCCGAGCCGAAACCGGCGGCGGGCCATTCCCACTCCCCATTACGATTCCAATTCCGAATACCCCACAACACCGCCCCTAATTTGCAATGCCATTTAAGATTCTCTTAACTCCGATCCACACTTCTCTTTGGTTCTCTTTGGGGGGGGCCCAGCCAGCCGATCGTGCTCAGTATCAAGTGGTTTTTACAGTTATATAGTATATATAGAGAAAAAGATACATTTGTATCTTATGGCTGGCACAAATATTTTTCGCCACTGACGACGACGACGACGCTTATTCATATATTTTTGTTTCTCTTTTATTATTATTATATATATTTTTCTTATTATTTGATTTGTGAATCACATCAAAAATTTGTGGGCTTGTGAGTGCCACAGAGAATATGAGTCTGTGTGTGTGTGTGTGGTTGGGATGGGTGTGAGTCGGGTTGAGTGTTCACTGGAAAAATAAATTGTATCTCAGTTTGGTTAGAAGATACTAAAACGCCGGAGGTGTCTGTTAGTCTCGACTTTTCCGTCATTCCATCCGACTTGTCCCTGCTCCTCTAGGTCTCTGTTTATCTGCAGTAACATTTTAATCTCTACTCGAGATTTCTTTTAAAATATAATTTAGCATTACGGCAGAAACTTGTGATTAGATTCCCCCCACCTGTCATGGCATTTGGGTTGATAATTTAATAACTTCCCCTATGAATGAATTTTTGTTATTGCGGATTCTTCTCTTATCACTTCAGATTGCCTCAAATGAAAAAAAAAAAAACCCTAAAGGCTGCCGTGTTCTTTCGTATTTGTAAAAACATAAAATATGGTTTAAGGCTGACTATCAAGTTCTAGGAGATTCTGACTTTGAAAGGACACACAGGACTGCTTATCTCTCTGGGGTTAAATGACCTAAAGCATATCTGGTTTTAGGGTCTCGCCCTCGATTCCCAGAGGGGCTGGTCCTCAACTCTTATCGTTAATTATTTTTAGCATACGTCCAACATGCCAGAGTGTACTCTCTTCAGCATAAAAATGCAATTTGACATGCGTGAACAGAAATCGAAAAAAGATATTTATGCTAATGCTTTCTGGGCCCAAAAAAAAATCCACTTTTTAGTCACAATCATGAGGCTTCAATTAGCCCCGGAGTCTCGTTTTCGTTTTCGGATAAAAGTTGATAAGTTCTATTTATTGTGTAGCTACTAGCTACATTAAGCAAAAAATTTCTCTTGTTTAATGACATACTATTATTAGCTTTATGAAAAAGCAGCTGTGCCTGCGGCTTTTGTATATTCCTCTGAGGAAAAATACTGAGAAATGCATAAGAACACATGTATGTATGGCAAGACATCTAAAAATATGGCCACATGTTTAGATAGCTTTCAAAACGATGGCTATGGCTTTCCCACAAACAATTTATTCAGCAGGACATTGATCTCGCCCAGGAGCTGCTAATTTAATCAGACATCCGAACACTTAGTCACTTGTCAGATTGAGACTCTTCCACGAAAATATACCTACTACGGAGTATTATTTCTTGCTGAAAGCGACATCTCAGAACACTTTCTGACTGACCTAGTTTCGTCATTATCACTCTGTCAAAAGCAACCTTTAAGATCGAGGCCCGTATCCGTCGTACCTGCCGCTTCGAGATACAAATACGCATTTACGTTTTTTGTCTAAAAATAATAAATGATCTCATTGTTGTTTACATCTGTCGTCTACTCCCTCAGGATGTGTTCTAAAGCGATCGTGTCATCGTCATATTTCTGGACACTTGTTTTTGGGGACTGGGACTGGGACTGGGGGATCGTGAAAAAGTATCTTTAAACGATATTAACACAAAAAATTGTCAATAAATGTACATACATGGGGATTGTAAATTAAGCATTTTTTTATATCGAAGTGTGGGGCGAAGTGTGTGTAAGTATTTTATGGTGTGGTGTGGTGTGGTTGTGTCAACATACGCAACGTCGCAGACATTTCGCCGTCGTTGTCGTTGTCGTTGTCATTACAACTGAATCCACATACCGTCAGCGTCATGTGCATTGAGCCATCTTTTGTTCTAGCTCGATCGATGTTTCCAGTCATCCATCCACCCATCCGTCCGTCCATCTGTCCATCTGTCAATTGCATTAAAAGCAAATATCGCTTATAAGAAATGGGCTATAATAAAGTATCGCCCGTCCAACAACAAAAGATTGGTTACGTTTGCACTTGTTTAAACAATTTCATATAAACTTCCACTCACTACCTGTTCCTCCCCTTGTTGATTTTATTTTTATATATATATTTTTTTTTTGTTGTATTTTTTCTTATTAATTTTGTTAATTTTTCTTTTTTTTCCCTTACAGGTGCACGATAAAGTTAACCAGCATAGTCCAGTAGCGACTGCGAGTATTTCTGTCTTATCGTCTTTGGAAATGCTTGACAATAAATTAGATTTTGTGCAAATTCTCTCGTCCGATCGACCCACTTAATAGTGTCCGCCATGATATTGCAAATAATTGAAAGAAATACTGAAGAAATACACCTCGGGCAACTCGCAACTTTGTGTGATTTATATCATAACAAAAGCTAAAGGGAAGAAAGAAAGGCTACCACGAATATTGGATACTCTATAAAAACAAATAATAAAAAATAAGATAAGATTTTCTATCATAGTAATAGATTTAAGATGTTAGATGTTAAAGAACTTTAAGAATCTAATCATAAATAAATTGAATAAAAATATTTATAATTGATCTATATAATATTATTTTAGTCTATTACATTATTAACTCTTAGAAGTTTATTAAATTTTTGTAGGTGGTGTAGAATAGAATCTAATATTTATTATTTACCAGACATATCAGAAAAAATCAAGTACTTAGTATGATTATGAATGAGTTTCATTGATAATGTCGTCTACGATTTTGAAAAAAAGAACCTTAACCTCCTCTCAGGTGATGGACGATAATAGAGGTATTTGGTTAGATGGAAGAGTAGCTTTTAGCCGTGTCATATTATCCGAAACCTTTTCCTGCTCGACGTCTTCTACCACAGTGGCTATCCATAAACAAAATACGGCCAATGCGGCGGTTGTTGAGGTCAATGATTTCTGTTGCGTTGTCTTTTTCACGCTTTTGACGCTTTTTGTATGTTGTTAGTGGCGTGTGTGTGTTTGGGGTTTGAGGTTCGGGTATATTGAATATTAATTTTGAAGTTTTGCGGCTTATGTAAACATATTCAGCAAAAATGAGTGGAACCATCCAACGCTGTAATGTCGATTCTGCAAGCAAATGATGACATAATTGGATGGCAGTCCATAGTAGCAGCAAGGAATGCTGGGGGGATGTGATTCACAAAGTCTAGATTCTGGAATATTTTGTAATACATTGAACCTTCGATGGTGTGAAACTTATGCATGTTATCTTGAAGGTCTCTCTCTTGATAAAATGATATTTAATTAGACTAAAAACAAATGCATGTCGGCGGGAAAGAACCTCACAATTATGCCCATAAATAAAATGGTAAAGTCATAGACTGCTCTCAGTAGAGCATCCAACCCGAAGCCCACAAAATGTCCAAATATTTGATGTACTTCTGCCTGGTGCTGGTGTGGATGTCCCACCCATCCAGTGCAGATCACTTCGATGAGTGCGATGGTGTCGAAGACGAGTCATTCGTCCAGAGCTGGGAGAGCTGTCAGTCGTACGTCTATTGCCAGGGTGAGGACTCCGTTAAAGGCGATTGCGACGACGGTGAGTACTTCGACGGCGAGACGGGGGGCTGCGATGTGGCGGCCAATGTACAATGCTTTCTGGACGAAGTCGATGAGCCAGCAGAACCGGAACCAGAACCCGAACCGGAAACGCCCGAAGACGGAAACGACTCAACGCCGCCGACAGAAGCCCCGACGCCTCCGATACAGGAGCCCCCCACCGAGATCGATTTCCTGGACATTGCTCCGGTGGTGAAGCCGAACTGTCCCTTCAGCGACGATCCCAGTCAGGTGATTCTAATGGCCAGCAATGAATCATGCAGCAATTACTATCTGTGCTACCACGGGCATGCCATGGAAATGCACTGCACCAATCAATTATACTTTAATTCAATCACCGGACAGTGTGATCTCCGAGAGAACGTCCAGTGTGCGGTGGGTTTTTGTATTATTTTGATATTGATCTGCGAATTAGTCTGGGAATGACATGATTATTTTTTCAGATGGACGATCCGAGAGACCATAAATGCCTGCCCCACATGACAGAGTTCTTTCCGCATCCGGATAAGTGCAACTATTTCTATTACTGCATCAAGGGCTTCCTGACGCTGCAGCAGTGCCCCTTCTACTACGGCTGGGACATCGAACGCCGGAGCTGTGTGCAGATAAATGTGGCGAAATGTTACGGAAACTCCAAGCGTTCTTAGAACCGGAAACTCCCAGTGACTCTTCAAAAAACTCATTTTCAACTCCGGTGGAAGTTGTCTAGTTTAGTCTGATAAGATCCGTCTTTAATGATAAGTTACACGATTGTAGAACATGAGACCTTTAATTAAATATATAACTTATTTTCGAAAGAACTTGACTTGTCAGAGCCCGAGCTATAAAAAGCTTAGCGCACAGCACTCAACCCACCACAAATCTCGAGAATGCAGAAATCTTCGCGCTTTGACATTCTGCTGATCGCCTATGGCCTCCTAGTCCTTTTCTGCGCCATCCACGGATTAAATATTACAGAATGTAATGGACGGACTGGAATTGTTAACAACACCCAGCTCTCCAACTGCACCTATTCCTACCTGAACTGCTCCGGAGCGGATTCATTGTTCTGCTCCTCAGCCACCAATTGTAGTGCCAATTTCACTTGCAACGAAACCATTGTTACGCCTTCGAACCCGGAAACTCCAACCCTAGCAACGGACCCACCTTCACCCACCCAGTCACCGTCCGATGTGCGACGTCAGTGCCGGCAGGGTGTAACGAAGAGGTTCAGTTACCCACAGAATTGCAACTACTTCTATTACTGCGTGGATGGATTTCTGTTGGTGGAGCAGTGTCCCATAGGATATGCCTTCAATGGCGATACCGGAGCATGTGGGGGACGCCTTCAAAATTTCGTTGACTGTACGCTGAAGTGAAAACAAAATATATATAAACTGAAATCACTTTTAATTAAGCCTCTATTGTCATGTCAAATTAATTTCATTAAAGCTAGAAAATAAACTGAATTTAGAGTCTTATCAGCGAACAAGCACGAGGAGTCATAGTCCCACCTATAAAGACTGCCACTGATCCCAGAGATGAAAACAGTCGAAAGCCTATATATGTGGCAGTTGATACTTCTGGCCTGCCTGCTGCCTGGCCTCCAGGTGCGGGCAGCCTTCCTGGAGGATTGCAAAGGGGTCATCATTCCCAAGATACCAAACGAAAACAAGGAGTGCAGCCAGTATGTTCACTGCGATGGCGATAACTCTTATTACTGCAATGGGGATTGCGATGAGCCGGTACAGTGCTATCAGGAAGATGAGGAAATCACCACAGAAGCACCACCACCCACTACCACAGCTCAGCAGACCCAGGAGGTGTCTTCAGAAGAGTCTACCGTGGTCAATACTACCACGAAAACAGCTGCTCCACCAGAAACCACTCTCCCACCCACAACCTCCAATCCCATCACCGATGCCCGAGTGCACTGCAGGATCAGTGGCGTAAACGGGGTATATCCCTATCCGGCAAACAGCAACTACTACTATCAGTGTTTGGGTGGTTTCCTCCTCCTACAGCAGTGCCCGCAGAACTTTTACTTCGAAGCGGTTCAAGGACTGTGTATTTCCAAAAAGCCCTATCGTTCATCGGTCTTCCAGCTATAAGATTCATCTGTATCTTTATCATAATGTGTGTAATAAAGTAGATATGGAACCGTGTTTTAGGCAAATTAATTTCAGATAGGCTAGACTTCGATTTGAGATGCGAGGTAAGTTCCAAATGTCTGATTACTCACCAGATCAGTTGATTTTCCGAAACGAAGCCGAGAAGATGCTAAAACTTTGGCAGTACTACCCGTTATTTATCCTGGTCCTTGGCCAGAGCCAGGCTGACGTCTTTGACGAGTGCAATGGAGCCGATAGATTCAGCTTTGTTGAGTCGCCCAAGAGTTGTGCCCATTACATATATTGCGATGGGGATGACTCATACGATGGGGAATGTGAGGACCGTGAGTACTTCAGTGCGGAGTTGCAATTGTGCGAGCCCATGGGCGATATAGATTGCCGCTCGGGCTTGCCCATACCGGCAGAGTCCACAAATAATACGCCAAACTCTGAGATCGCGCCGTCTCCGTCCGAGAATAATTCCGGACCAGAATCAGAGGTGGTTAGCTCCACCGCATCCACTACTTTAAGCACTACAGTGGCTCCTCCGGGTCCCTCGGTAACTGTTACATCCCGCCCCCCAACTAACGAAACTGGAGGCACTATCTCCACCGGACTCTACCCCAGCATAGAGGTGGCCGTGACCACTCTGTGCCCCAGGCAGGACAATCAGAGCCGTATCGTATTGATGCCAAATAGAAACTCCTGCTCGGACTATTTCATTTGCTATCAGGGGGATCCTCTTCCCATGAGCTGTGCGTCTAGTCTGCACTTTAATTCCCGTTCTGGCAAATGCGATCATCCCGAGAATGTCAAATGCTTGGTAATGTGGATCACCTATTTATATGCTATTTTATTAAAATGTATTTAATTTTCTTAGACAATGAGTTCCAATCCACGAGAGCAGTGCAAACGGCATACCATCGATGTGTATCCTCATCCAGATAATTGCAATTATTTCTACCAATGCCGTCTGGGTTTCTTGATTGTCCAGCAGTGTCCTTTCTTCTATGGATGGGACTACGAGAAACGATCCTGCGTAGCTCTAAGTCAAGCTAAATGTTATAATAAAGTGCAACAGAGGTTATCGAAATAAATTAATATATTACTGAAAGAGATTTATGAAATTTTGAAGTTCAAGGACTTGAATGATGGCGGGAAATATGAAGTGGGGTTTTCCACTAACTATAATAGGTTTAAAAACTCTAAAAAATATATATCTTCTTAGTCACGTCAAGGTTGGTTTCTTTACCCTTCTTTCTAACCAAAAATGGTATTGGGAAACTTTGCAAAAATAGAAATAGGGAATGATAAGGAAACCCATTTTATCTTAGAAACACACTTAACCTTGAATGGTTCTCAAATTTGCCAGAACCATCTTGTGAATCACGTCAGAACCCTATATCTTTGCAAAATATTGACCTTGTTTTAAAAAATCTGCCAAAATATTTGACGAAAATAGGCCAATGTACTAGTTTGATGGGAAATGACCGATATACCGAAGTTACAAGGCCAAACTTTAATGAAACATGGCAAATTGCTTTTCCACTATCTCCATTTTTTAGCTAATCTCTTTATGTAGTTCCTGTTCCTGGGGGTTTGAAATTGAAAAACCTTCAGCCAAGTATTATGGACATATCTGGAATATTTTATCGATCGCACATTTTTGGCAAATGAAAATAGAGAATTCTTAAGTTTGGATGTTGTTGTTTCCAAGAGACGTTATCAAATCTTCTTACACGCCATTCGAAATGTTAATTTTCTGATATTGAGGTTGTTTTTTGACGCCGTTTCTGTGGCATATATGCCTAGTTCTCCGGGCATTACGAAATTAGAATAAAACTGCGCTTTACGGGAGGCTGACACACAAGATGATGCTTAATACGATATCAGGTTAGTAATTTAAGATTCAAAAATGCTACAAAACTAAACGATTCCCTTACAGTATCCATTTATTTGATGGGGAGCTTTCTCCTAGTTTCTGGACAAAGGAACTTGAAGCTCTCGAAGCCCACCAATTCGGTGACCATTCGCCAGAGCGGAGGACGCATCTGTTCGAATCACTTGGTGGGTGAATTTGTGGAGCATGCGGAGGACTGCCACATGTTCTATCTGTGCGTCGATAATGGCGATGCCGTCCTTGCCTCCTGCCCACCCACAATGCTCTTCAACTCGGAGAGCCGACTCTGCGATGCGGCATCCAATGTGCGTTGCAGGAATGCCACGGACTCATCCGGGGAAAGCAATCCTCCCGGAACCGATGCCAACGATCTTAACAACATGGTCACGGATGTAGACACCTATTGCGCCACGTTAGCACAACAGCAGAGCAGCGATCGCATTGTTTATGTTGGCAGCTCCAGCAGCTGCAGCAAGTACTACATCTGCTACTATGGCCAGGCCATTTTGCAAGAGTGCAGTTCGCAGTTGCACTGGAATGCGATGACCGGCAAATGTGATGTTCCGGAGCGAGCACAGTGCACGTTGGGCGCCCAGGAGGAGGAGCGGCCGTCGAGCGGGAGTTCTACTTTAGGCCCAAGTGGAGCACTTTCGAGTGATCTCATCCACTGTCCGCCTTACGGACAGCATCTGTATCCGCACATGCAGCGCTGCGAATTTTTTATATACTGTGTCAAGGGCCATGCAAGTTTGCAGCGTTGCCCGTTTTATTATTTCTTTGATATATCAACCAAAAGTTGTCAATGGTCGCGCACGGCTTTGTGTGTGCGTGATTTAAACTTGACACCACAAATAAAATAGATATTTAAAGTAAGAAATTGATATGATCGTTTATTTTCATACGATTTGAATTTAGCGCCAAAGAATTTGAATAAAACCAACAAACGGTGTGTACACACTGGCCTTCTTATCAGTTAGTTAGATTCTTCGGATGGTTTTTAGGATTTTTTATGTTTGATAAGAAAGTATGAGCTGTATAAAGTTATTTGTTTAAGTACTGTCTAATTTTATTACTTTTATTTAATAAATAAACATTTTTTGAAATTTAAATTAACACCTGCAATTTTGTTATCGCCGACCAGCTGATTTGCAGCCCTGGTGTGCCACGTGCTATCGATAGACTGTATTTAGAAGAAGAAGAAATGGGTGGAAAGACAAAACAAGCACCGCGCACCAAAAATAATGCAAAGGTAAGGCGTAATTGCCATTAATTATACAATCTAGCAGCAATATAATGCAATGCTACCCTTTAGCCGTCGAGCAGCAGCCGAACAGCTGAGCTGCTGGGCAGCTCCACGCCCATTTTCGTGGGATTTTCAGCGCAAGCGGATGGCGGTGGACTGGTGCCATTTGCTCCGGGATTCGCCAGCGCTGAACAGATGCCGGATAGTTTTGATGCGGCGATCGATCCCCAGACCCAGATCATTCTGCGTAAGCTCTCCAAAAAAGACCCCATGACCAAAAAGAAGGCACTCCAGGAACTGCAAGAGCTCATAGAACAGTCTGACGTGGATTCGCTGAAAAACATTCTACCCCTTTGGCCGAAGTATTACCTGAACCTCGCTAGCGACCCCGAGCACAATGTGCGCGAACTTACGCAAACAGTGCTGCAGTTGCTCATGGCCAAGTGCAAGAAGGCGATGGCTCCGTACCTGAAGTTGCTCGTTCCCGTTTGGCTGGGCAGTCGCTTCGATACCTACGCACCTGCGGCCAGCATAGCCGGGCAGTCCTTCAAGGACACTTTTGCAGGGAATGCGAACCGTACGAGAGAGGTATGCCTGCATTGTCAGGTGGAGATTTTGGAGTATGCCACCCGAAATCTGACCTTCCACACAGCTGCCACTCTTTCGATTGGGAAAAGTCTAACACCAGAGGAGGCGGAACAGAAATACCAACGGGTTGTGATTAGCAGTCTGAAGCTTTTATCGTTCTTCTTGGAGAAAACGTCACAAACAGAGGAGCTGAGCCAAGTCAAAGAGGGATTTGAAACGCTGGTGGCGCATCAGAAGTTCTGGAGCTTCGCCAAACACAAAGTACCGCCCATAAAGTAAGTGTAGAAATGGTGTGAACTGAGCAGATTATATTACAAAATTGTTTATCCCTTCTAGGGCTGCCTGGTTCGAGTGCATCTACCATATCCTGCAATCGGTTCCCCTCTTGGAAGTGATCTTACCTCAAAAGTCTCAGCTTACAACACTCTGCTTCCAATTCATAGACGACTCTGATCCGGTGGTGGCTCCCCAAATATGGGGCTGCGTTTTGTTACTGCAGAACAATTACGACGACTGGTATGCTTCACTCAACATACGCAAGGCCCTGCTACCGAAACTGTCCAACCTGCTCCGCAATGGCTTTAATCGCAATGCCCAGGCCATCTGCCCTAACCTGCTGCCTTTTCTTTCCAAGATAACGCCTGCTTGTCTGCAGGATCTGGACGTTTACGAGTTCTACCAACGCTTCTTTGACGACATGAAGCTGGGCATCACGGAGAAGTTTGATCCTCCGTTGTCCAAGTCGGATTGCACTGTTATCCACAATGCCTACTTTGAGTGTCTGCGCTTTCTGTTCCAACAAATCAATAACAAAAAAGAGAAGGAATCGAAGGAGGAGGAGTTTGCCATTAAGTTGCTAGAAACGAATATCTTGGAGCCCATCAGCTGGCTGCTGAAGAGCGACAGTGCCCATGTGAAAAACTTCTTCCAGCATAGCTCTGCGTTGGTTGCTTTCTGGGATCGCCAGATCCACAATAAGCTGGACAACGGCGGCCTGTACGCTAAGCTTCTGAATCTATTTTGGACTAAGACCTTTGAGCTGGTTACCAAAGACCTGGCAGCCGAGGAGGTGGACGAACAGCTTCTTTCTCACGTCCTGCTTTTGGTGCAGGATCTGCATGTGGCCAATCCCAGTCTGGAATCACCGAGTGTCAAGTTTGTGAAGGAGCAGGGCGAAAAAATTGAAAAAAGTGAACCCACAACGCCGGTAAAGAAGGCCCAAGAGGCGGCTGCGTTTATACAGAAGGAGCTGAAACAGTTGGTTGTGAAACTGGTGAGGATCTGCCTGGACAAAGCCAGCGGAAGTGAGAAGGGCAGCTCTGCCACCCGATACGTCGAGCAAGTGCATACCCTCACTAAAATGTTCAGCGATGTCAACTTCTACAAGAGCTTGACTGATCTCGGCGAGTTGAGCAGCTCTTTGGACAGATTCGTCAACCTACTGAGTCAAGTGAACGAAGAGGCTTCTGAATCGGTCGTGGAGATCGTGTTTGAGATTCTGCCCCTGCTGGAAGCCGATCAGCGCTTTGATTATATCGAAAAGAAGCTTCTGAAGGTCAGCTATTTGAAAAATAATTTATTTTTATAAATTTTAAATAATGTTTCGCTTGCAGCTCCCACAGAGTCGAGTTCAAAACCTTCTTCTCCACCGACTTCTGTCCTACCCACTCTGTACGGAGCCGGCTGTAAGGCAGATGCTAAGTAGTCCGGATACCTGCGCCGTAATCGCCCGGATCGCCGAGGAAGTTGTGGTGGACAATGATAGGGAAAAGCTGAACCTGCTGCACAAGTGCTTCTTCCAAACAGACACAGGAGATATACTCATTAATGCTGGAACGGTGGACAAAATACTGGTGGCCATGAGCGGGCCCCTGGAGCAGCCGGTGACAGACAATACGGTGGAAGTGTGCGGTAGCTTTATTGCTCAAATAATGCCTGTGATTTGCACCAATGACAACTCGTCGCTGGAAGTGCGTCAGAAAGTGTTTCTGAGGCTCTACAAGTTCAGTTTGGAGCACCAGCCGGAGGACTATCTCTCCGAGGACACTCTCTGGGAGATCACCACGTGCTGGCAAGACGCACTCTCCAGTAAGGACATTGAAATCGACGATGACATGCTGAGGACTTGTGCGAGCATAGTTGAGGACTTGGCCAGAAGCCTGGAAGTAAATGCCGAAAACTTGGATAGTATGGCGGAGGCGATGGCCAAGTTTGTGATCTGCTCCACAGAAAATATCGAGGATGAGGACAAGCGAATGGAGCGCATAGATGAGACTATAGCGGCTCTGCTGGAAACTCCGCTAAAAACAGCCGAAAAGGTACAGCAGTTTGAAAACCATGTGGTTCTCTTGGAGTCCTTGGCGGGGACCGTCAGCGCAGGAGTTGCTTTCGACAGCGGATCGATGGAACCCAAAGAGATTTACCCTTTAATCCAGCGCTCGACCATCAACTTGGCCACACTCAACAAGCTGGTATTTAAATTCCCATCGTCCAAACCCCCCAACGACCCCGAGGATGAGCTAACCGAAGATTATTGTGATCCCAATGCCGATGTTCTGAAGAAGTGGAGCGAGCCTCTCATCGCAGAAGTCCTGCAGTGCATTCGTGTGGCAGGTGCTGCCGGGAACTGGCAGAAAGTCGCCGAATTGCCGTCCGTCACCGAGGAACAGGTTATCATTTTGGTGGAAAAAGTGGAGGACTTTATGGGAAATACCAGCGAGTTGGTCGGCATAGTTCAGCAGCGCCTTCGGCAAGATGCAGTGGCGCAACCCAGTGTTATAGGCTGCCGTCTGCTGGGTTACCTCATTCATCAGTATGCCGATTTTGATGAGAGTGCGCCCATTTTGCTGCACGAGGATTTGTCCGACTCACTGGTGACCCAAGGCGCTTTAAAGGTCTACGCCATGGCTCTGCAGTACCTCCTACCCGAGCTATCGCAAAAATCCATTGGGCTTACTTCGGCCATAATGCGAACAGATCCGCCCGAGATCTGGATCAAAGCTGCCGTTTTCCGCGCTCTGCTTCTCAACAATTTCGAGTCGGATGTAAATGAGCAATCGGATCGCAATATAATTGCCTCGGCGGTGCAGTTTCTGACCAGTATTGGAGAGAAACAGAGTGTACAAAAGGATTTGCTTCATTACAATGTGTAAGCTTATAAAGTAACTATATCTTATCCTAACTCTACTACTCTTTTTTTTTAGAGAACTTAAGCAACAACCCTACGATTCAGTCCTGAACACTGTGGAGTATATTAAACTACTCACAGAGGTCCTTAAACGGTTTCCCTACGAACTTAGTATCAAGAATTGGGACGCCATTCGGATTGGCCTCAGTTCTTGGGTGCTGACTGTCTCCAAATCCGTAGCTCAATATGATGATCCTAAGGTGAGTTCTTTTTTAAACAGGAAAACATCCGTAAAGTAATACTCTTCTGATTACAGACTAGCTTGTTTGTGGTTTCTGTTTATCAATTGTTTGCCGCCCTGATTGAGTTCATACGCTTCGAGAAGCAGAAGAGCTCCACGGAACTGCTCAAAAATATGATCGATGAATGGGAATCTCTGTTCGCCAAGGAAGTCAATGTGGTTCTGTTCAAATCATACTATCAGTTGACCCACGAGGCGAGTGTAGAGCCAGGATTCCAGGCTTGCTACGAGGCCGTACTGGAACATCTTACTCCCACTCTTGAATTACTGGACTACAGCTTTATTTATGCGGTAAAGGTTATAGTGAACACGTACTTTAAAGCTTCTAATAAATATCTTTTTTCCTTTCAGTTCTGCAAGTCCAATAGTAAAATTAGTCTGGATCATCTCTGCAATTTCCTGTTCAAGCAGCTCTACAGTCGCCAGCACTCGGTTCGAATTAGTGCTGTGTTTGCCTTGAAACAATTAACTCCACACTTTGTGGCCGATGACATCGAGTTGAATGAGAAACAAAGCGAAAGCTTGGACGCCACTACCACCATCTCTAGGTGGCATTTCCTCAATCGCTTCGAAGACTACTTGACTCGTTACGATGCCCTGATCAAAAAATATCTGGACGAGTTCACTTTCAAGTTGTCAGAGTTGGAGGATCTTGAACCCATTGATAGGCACGACGCCCTGAGTTACCTCTTCCTGTGGGACTGCATCATCAACGCGTGCGCCAAGTCCCCTGTTGCCCTGCGAGCTGTCTACACCAACTGGCTAAATGACAACAAATACGAAGAGGTGTGAAAGATCAGTTTTTTTTTTAATTACTATTGATTTGGGAATGCACTCTTAAATTTCATTACATTACAGAATTTCCTACACTTTCTATTCCGCGCCATGCCGGTAGATATCCTAAAAAATCACGGTGCTAAGGTGCACAGCAACGGAGTCTACAAGGAGCTCAATTGGTCCCAGTTGAAGGGTAAGTGGCTTTAAGCAATCAGTGTCTCCTCTGACCCGGTGTCGTCGTTTAAAACGTCTGGCAAGTAGTCCTCGCCATAGCCATAGTCGTCGTACTCGCCATATCCGCCCTCCAAATCGCCCATCATCTCCTCCTCTTCTGGTATATCCGACACAGAAATGTAATCCGACAAGGGTACAAACTGTTCGGGATCGTTCTCTGCCATCATGGGACGCTGGACAGGTATCTGTTGTGGCGCCAAGTAGATGTTCAAGTTCGAGATGAACTTGTTGATCCAAACGGTTAAATTATTGGCCAATATTCTTTGATATTCGCGCAGATTACTGGTGGTATAGAACTCTTGATCTGGGGGAGGTATTCAGATGTAACTGATCCTAGTTGGAGAAAGATAAGGAGGAAGATTACCTGTAAACTCCCGTAGCCGTTCTAGGATGACACAACAAAGTGGCGAGTTCTCGTCCACAATAAACTGATCGTTCAACAGGAAGTCCTTCATTTCCTCAAACAAGACACAGATCATCTTTTGCATTTGTTTGCGCTGGCGCTGCAGGATGCGCTTCTTGAGACCCTTGCAGCGTCGCTGGAGCACACGCTTAGCAGCCCGTCGCTGGCGCATTTCCTCTTCCATGTACTCCACTGCCTTTTCCATGCTCATGGCCTCCACGGGGGGCTTCGCCTTCATCTGATTCTCCAGGGCGGCCAACTGTCGTGGCGCGAGAACCTCTCTAAACAGATTAAATGTGTCGGAAACTCGCAGCGGATGCGGATCGGCTAGACGCTCGATACGAGCTGTACACTGGTTGACGAAGATCTTCTTGGTGTAGTAGCGTGCCTGCTTGCCCAGCTGGGGCGACGAGAAGTCCTTTTTGGGCGTGGCCAGGAAGCAGATGTGCTCCTCGCGCGACAACACATCTCTGTCGATGATAATCTGGCCCGTGTGCTGGCAGGGAACATAACAGGGATGGTAGCGCGGACAGACGCAGATGAACCTGCAGGTCAATGTCTACGTTAATTGTTGGTATCATAAAAAATAAACTTATAGATTTTTTGTTTTATTCGACTTATGATCAAGCCATTCAATCGTTCGAACCTGTACAGTCCTTGGGTGTCGTGGAGGGGATACTTGACCAGGCGTTTTATGCGTTTACTGCGTGGCTCACGGACATGGACCATGGCAAGGCGGGCGTTCAGCTCGTCGGCCACAGTGGGTCCATCCAGGGCAGGATCATCCTGCTTCTTTTTCGGTTCTGGACGAGTGTCGCACTGCGCCTTTAGAAAGTTGATGGCCTCGGCCACCGTCTTCGGTTCGCTTTCAAGGTGAATGCGCTTCGGTGGTGGCATTTCGGAGGGCACCTCCTTGAAGTTTACTGGCTTCCCGGAGGTAATCATCGCAATGTTTTAGACACAAATACCAAAAATGAAACAAAAACGATTTAATGGGAGAAGACGATCGAACGTTACGAACTCTACTGTATATTAATATTATTTGAAAAGTGATGATGTGAAAGACAATTCATAGCATAGCATGATCTGATCGAAAAAATGTATTTCCAATAATTTTGCAGATCAAAAGTTGCCGCTGGATAGATATGTGTGCCACCTGTACACGGAAGTGTTGCGAAAATTGCCGGCCGTGGTACGTCGATGGTGGAATGCCACCCAGTCCAGGCAAAAGAATTTCGTTGATAACCTCACCACCAACTATGTGAGCTCCCTCATCTGCACCGAGGAACTGAAGGCAATCGCCAACCGGAAGGAGAAGCATGAAAATATGCAGGTGAGTTTAAAGGTTTGATAAGATTCAGGGGAACTTGGTGTCTTGTTAGGCTTGGACTACATCAACCTCCATGTACTTCCGTAGACCAAATGCGACGATAATGCAAATCAATAGAACGATAATAGTGGTCAGACGAAAAACCTCAAGGGCCAACATTTTAAGCGATTCAAGGCTATCCTTTTGCAGATATTTTCAAGTCCTTTAAGGGAATGCTATGAATCGCCTAAAAAAGCACAGATTACTGAGAACAATTGTCTCAAAACTCTATATATTTCAGGTCACAGTTCACGCCTCTACCCGCGAAGTGCTGGCCGTTTATGCCATCGATGAGGCGCGCATGGAGCTGGTGATTACGCTGGCCCCCAATTATCCTTTGGGTGCCGTAAAAGTGGAGTGTGGCAAGCAAATTGGAGGAAGGGCCTCCTCGCGCAATGTGGGCATGCAGCTAACTATCTTCCTCACCCATCAGGTAATGTATAATAAAAATGTAGCAATTTCACCAACTAATCATCTTAAATCTTATAGAATGGTACCATTTACGATGGCCTCACCATGTGGAAAAACAATCTGGACAAAAAGTTCGAGGGAGTGGAGGAGTGCTATGTATGCTACACAGTCATCCACCAGGACACTTGCCAGCTGCCAAAGCTCACGTGCAAAACATGCAAAAAGAAATTCCATGGACCTTGCTTGGTTAGTTTCCCACTAAGCCTTCAAAAGAGCTTATTCTAACTTTTTTATTCTTTCCTTTTTAGTACAAATGGTTTACCACCAGCAGCAAATCCACCTGCCCCATCTGCCGCAATGTCTTCTAGGCGGAACCTGCCACGTTTCATCTTTAGTTGGCAGCACGTATTAAGCAAAAGGCACAACACCAAATCCATTCGCTTAGGCTACAAATAATGGTCTCCCCTCAAATTATAAATCAGCAATATTAATAAATTCGTCAAATGTTTGAGTGTTCATCGAGTGTGTTAAGTCCAGGGATTATATTGATCAGAAATGAATGTATATAACATAAAAACCTAAAACCCTAAATACCTAATAATAAAACTACATAGAAATTTATTTGAAAACAAAGCAGGCAGTCTGCTTGTGTGTCAGATTTGGTTGTGCTTTCCAACTGGTTTCGTCAGTCTATCCTAAATCTGTGCCGAAAGATATACAAATAATAGAAGCTCTCAAATATTTAGTATATTTTCGATTTATATTTTTGAGGATAGTACTTTCGGAAAACCGAAAAATAAAATTATTTCGAAATTTATTTCAAAACATAGTAAGCAAGTCGGCTTGTTTGTCAGAGTTGGTTGTGATTTCTAACCGGTTTCGTCAGTCTATCCAAAATCTGGCTCTGAAAATATACAAATACGAGAAGCGCTCTAATNATATGCAGGTGAGTTTAAAGGATTGATAAGATTCAGGGGAACTTGGTGTCTTGTTAGGCTTGGACTACATCAACCTCCATGTACTTCCGTAGACCAAATGCGACGATAATGCAAATCAATAGAACGATAATAGTGGTCAGACGAAAAACCTCAAGGGCCAACATTTTAAGCGATTCAAGGCTATCCTTTTGCAGATATTTTCAAGTCCTTTAAGGGAATGCTATGAATCGCCTAAAAAAGCACAGATTACTGAGAACAATTGTCTCAAAACTCTATATATTTCAGGTCACAGTTCACGCCTCTACCCGCGAAGTGCTGGCCGTTTATGCCATCGATGAGGCGCGCATGGAGCTGGTGATTACGCTGGCCCCCAATTATCCTTTGGGTGCCGTAAAAGTGGAGTGTGGCAAGCAAATTGGAGGAAGGGCCTCCTCGCGCAATGTGGGCATGCAGCTAACTATCTTCCTCACCCATCAGGTAACGTATAATAAAAATGTAGGAATTCCACCAACTAACCATCTTAAATCTTATAGAATGGCACCATTTACGATGGCCTCACCATGTGGAAAAACAATCTGGACAAAAAGTTCGAGGGAGTGGAGGAGTGCTATGTATGCTACACAGTCATCCACCAGGACACTTGCCAGCTGCCAAAGCTCACGTGCAAAACATGCAAAAAGAAATTCCATGGACCTTGCTTGGTTAGTTTCTTAGTTAGCCTTTAATAGAGTATATTCTAACTTTTTTATTCTTTCCTTTTTAGTACAAATGGTTTACCACCAGCAGCAAATCCACCTGCCCCATCTGCCGCAATGTCTTTTAGGCGGAACATGCCACGTTTCATCTTTAGTTGGCAGCACGTATTAAGCAAAAGGCACAACACCAAATCCATTCGCTTAGGCTACAAATAATGGTCTCCCCTCAACTTATAAATCAGCAATATTAATAAATTCGTCAAATGTTTGAGTGTTCATCGAGTGTGTTAAGTCCAGGGATTATATTGATCAGAAATGAATGTATATAACATAAAAACCTAAAACCCTAAATACCTAATAATAAAACTACATAGAAATTTATTTGAAAACAAAGCAGGCAGTCTGCTTGTGTGTCAGATTTGGTTGTGCTTTCCAACTGGTTTCGTCAGTCTATCCTAAATCTGTGCCGAAAGATATACAAATAATAGAAGCTCTCAAATATTTAGTATATTTTCGATTTATATTTTTGAGGATAGTACTTTCGGAAAACCGAAAAATAAAATTATTTCGAAATTTATTTCAAAACATAGTAAGCAAGTCGGCTTGTTTGTCAGAGTTGGTTGTGATTTCTAACCGGTTTCGTCAGTCTATCCAAAATCTGGCTCTGAAAATATACAAATACGAGAAGCGCTCTAATCTATTTAGTAAATTTTGGATTTATTTTTGAGAAGTTCTATTCATGATGACGACCCGTGTGGGAATCATTGGACAATGTCAGTTTTGCCACCGGCTGGTTGCTATTGATATGCGCCCGGTGAACGACGTGGACGTTTCGGAAGTCCGCAGCTTCGCCCAGATGCGCAAGGAAGCTGTTGCTAAAATGGAGGCCGCACTGGGATCTAACCAGGTGTCTGAGAATGCTGATTCGGAAATGGACGAGGAACCAGGATGCAGCGGTACTCAAGTCGAACAGCAAGTGTCTGTCGAAGAGAAGACTCAGAAGGCGTATGAGAATCCTTTGAAGAAAATCACCGGAACTATCATGAGATTGGTCCGGGATGAGTTTAGACGTGCTCCGGGACCGGATCAGGAATCGTTGGAGGATTCCAGTGCCAATGCCGAGGTCATTATGAGCATGTTGGCCGAGGAGGAGCGCATTGTTGATGAAATTCGTTCGGAGGCTGCTAAGCGTAAAGCTAAAAAATAAATTGTTTCTGTTGTCGTTACTATGAGCATTCCAATCCAAAAGCCTTTTTTTTCCACTGAAACCCACGTGCTGACCTTTCCCCTAGGCCACCCATCCACCCACTCTAGTATCCACCCTTTCTGTAGGCACCGATTGCGCCTGCGCCCGGAGGAACCCATTTCCTTTTGGGGTGGGGCCCACACAACACATGACGAATCGGTTTTTTGCTCAGCAGTGCACTTTTGCAAGCTGTTAACTGGGATTACACACGCTATTGCCATCGGTTCATCCACTTGCTGACACCAGTCCGGACTACCAGGTCCGCAAAATGACGTAAGCACCGCGTTTAGATGATGAGCCCCCGGGAACCGAAACCGAAACTTGGACAGCGTGTTGAGGTAACGGGTAACAATTTGCACGGAACGGTTGCCTATGTGGGACGCACACACTTTGCCGCCGGCCATTGGATCGGCGTGATTTTGGACGAGCCGCTGGGCAAGAACAACGGTACCATCCATGGCAGCACATACTTCAAGTGCCCCACCAATTGTGGGCTGTTTGTGCGCGCCCAGCAGCTGGTGAGGATTGGCGAGGGCGGAGTTGGCGAAGCGGATAATCAAAAATCCCTAGAAATGCAGCGCGACGGTGCACGAACTAAACTCACGAGGCGGCTCACTAGTGGTGGTGGAAGTGGCAAGTCCGTGGATGAGCCAGTGAGTACTAGAACTGGGACACTCGGCGGATATAGACATGTGTGAAAAATTTTACTTTGCATAGGATAATCAGAGGGAGCAGATGGCCAGTTCCTCTGGAAAAACGAAGGCATCTTCTGCCAATCCAGGCTCACCGCAAAAACAGATAAGGAATTCGCAGTCTTCAAGGGATCAGGCATCAGTGGCCAAGACTTCGGGCAAGTTTTTGGTCAATCAGCCCATGCAGCCCCTACAGCTTCCAAGGGTGAGTTTTCAGGACATATTTAGGTCAAGTATTGCTTTCAAAAGGAGAGTATCGCTTGGAAAAGGTGGAATCCCTTAATGGAATCTAAAATATTATTTATTTTTATATTTAATTTTATCTCTAAAAAATGTGCATTACTCCCCCAGAACCCAAATATCTCAGATGGCCCGTCAAGTAGTCTGGAAGCGGAGAAAAATGAGAAAACTAAAGCCACTCCATGTAAGGCAACCAAGGAGAATCCGCCACAGGAAGAAAAACCTCCTCCAGATCCCGTGAACAAGGCTGAAGAACCGCTGAAAGATCTAAACGAAGGAAGGAGCAGGGAAGATGTCCGGCCAAGTCAGCAGTTGGCCCCAAATCCTCTCCAGACAAGCACACTGGGCGATTTGCCAGCTCAACTGAAACCTCCGGCAATGACATGCAACCAAAGGCGGTCCACATCCTACACCCAGTTGCGGCCCACCAGGATTAGTCAGCCCAAGCCGACAACGGCTCAGGCTCAGAGCTCCACAGCCCAGTTGACTCTGGCCATGCCGGTGCCTCTGGCCCTGGCCCCGAAGAGGAGCAAAACGAGCATGAGTCCTACAGGTTCTGTAAAGAGAGCGCCGCCGGCTGCCTTTGTGGAACCACGTTTCCTGGAGATCCTAAAACCACAATTCACTCCGGGACCTTCGCTTCGTACCCCTAGCACAGTGGCTCCTCCGTTGGATAGCCCGGAACTCCGTCAGCTAAAGGAGGAACTTCAGCTTTTGAGAGTCCAGAAGAGCGAGGATAAGCTGAAGCTACTGGAGCTGGAACGCATGCGAATCCACAACGAACAGTTGCTTGAGTTCAAGTCGCAGATAATGACTCAGCAGGTGCTCCTTCAGCGGGAGCTCCAAAGATCCCGTCACGAACTGAGAGAAGCCCAGGATGCTTCAGGGAAATTCAAGAGGGAACTGGATGAAATAGCCGAGAGCATTGAGCTGCTTACGCTGGACAAGGAGATGGCAGAGGAGCGCATGGAGACGTTGCAAATCGAACTGGAAATGGCCCAGGAGCGCAACGATGAACTCACCCTGGATGTGGAGATCCTGAAAGCCGAGCAGGAAGAGCAACAGCAAGACCAGTGCTTCGAGAAGAACGAGAAGCAGTCGTCGTTAGGTGTCACTCCCCAGTCCGCCGGAGAGTATCTCCGTCTGGAGCAGTATAATCAACGTCTGCGGGAAACTGTGATCCGCCTACGAGACACCCTCGCCGTCGAGAAGCAGATGGGTCAACGCACAAACAAGGAGTTGGAGACGAAGCACTCGGAGATCAACGAACTGAAGAGCATTAAGGAATTACTCAGCCGGAGAGTGGATCACATGGAGGTGCAGCTGATGGACCTGAAGGAGCAAGTGGACGCCTCACTCGGTGCAGAGTCGATGGTCACTCAACTGGCTGCGCTGAAGCTGGAGCTAGAAGATCGTGTCAAGCTCCTCGAAGAGGAGGTCAACGAATTGGAGGCTCTGGAGCAAATACAGGAGCAGCTCATCGAAAGCAACCAGGAGCTGGAGACGGATCTGCGCGAGGAGATTGACAAGTTGAGTGCTCAGGTCAAAATCCTGGAGCAGCAGAAGAACGCCGCCATGGAGAGCCTCTACGATCGGGATGTAACCATCATGAAGTTTCGGGATCTGGTCCGTCAACTGCAAGAGCAGCTCCAGCTTCGAGCCGACGGCACTCTATCCATAGAGGACTTTAGCAGCGCCAACGAGTCCCAGCAGGAGGAGACCTCCAACCAGAGCCAGACGGACTACCAGCACATCTTCAGCGTGAGCAAGGCCTACGGACGGGCTCTGGAGCAGCAGATCAAGTCGGTGGAGATGCGCCTGCAGCGTCAGCACTTGGAGCACGTATTGGCCTTTGTTCCGGAACAGTTCCTGCTGCGGGGCGGTGAGCATGACGTTGTCCTGGTCATCCTACTCCTGGAGCGAATGAACGAGAAACTGACGATCGTCTGCCAGGCTATCAACGAAAAGTTTCCCACGGCTTGTGAGTTTGGTGAGTGTCCTTACGGGATTATATTTAAAAAGGAGATGTGATCTTGAGTTTTCTGCTTATTCTCAGGTCGTGATGCCATTTTCGAGGGCTACTCCGTGCAGCGTTACATCTTCCGGTCGCAGTGCCTCTATCTCCTCAAGAGTCTCCAGCTGGTGCTCCAGCAATTCCGGCACGGACTCAACCACTGCGACTACGAGCTGTGCACCCATGCGGCTATTTACCGGAGTGATCTGGAGCTGCAGGAGCAGCAGCTGGACGAGTTTGTACGTCTGCTGAAGACTGGCCAGCTGGACGAGCACACCAACTGTGAGCCCATCCAGCGGGTGCTGCACTACATCAACGGGTTGCATCAGAACCTGATGCCACCGCAGACTCTGGTGGAACTGTTGGATGAGCAGCAACTATACGGGGCGTTAGTTGAGGTCTATGAGGCCGGCTTGGATGCCGTCAATGCCAATGCGGGATTGATGCACACCATCATCCAGCTGGGTCACGAGCAGACCGCCTCCTTCCAGTGCATGCAGCTGCTGATGGAGCAGAGCTGCGCCCACAAACAGAAGCTGAAGAAGCTCCAGAAGAAACTGCAGAGTGGCGGCAAGACGGCCGCCTGGACGGGAATGCAGTGTGCTCGGTATCAGCGTATCCTGGAGGCGAACGAAGCACTGGGCGCTCTAATACGTCTGCTGGACGCCACTGCCCGGGAGGCCAGCAGGGAGTCTAATGGTGGCATTGCCCACGAGAAGCTGTGGAGGATGCTAGTGTTGAACTACAATAAGTTTGCCCCCAGTCAGGAGACCCCGGAGCCTAGAGAGGTGGATGCCTACAGCCAGCATTGCATGCAGCTGCTGGAGGAGCAACTGGATGAGCTCTTCACGCTCCTGGAGTCCACGGACGTCAACACGGAGTATGTACGTCACCCGGCCACGAATACACTGCAGGAACGAGCCGCCCAGGTGAAGCGGCACTACGAGGACGTGAAGACCTTAGAGCTTACCGTTGCGGAGCGGGATAAGGAGATCAAGTCCTTAAAGTACTTGGCCAAGATGAAGCAGCAGGACTACTCAGAGATGCAGATCCGCAAGGAGATGGCCGAGAAGCAGTTAAGCAAACAGTGTCATGTCCTGGTTGGCTTTGCCGAGGCTGTGGAGCACCTGGAGCAGTCGATCCTTGTCAAGGAAGCCGCCCTGGGACACGCTTTGAATATCCTGGGAGAGAAGGTATCCAGCTTGGAGCAGGCACAGCAGCACTGGCGGGAACAGCAGCAGGCGGACAGTGCCTGTGTCACCAGCACCACGATCAGCTCCAACCGGGAGATGAATCTGCTCCATCAGGCGCTTCGGCAGGAGCGTACGATCCGCGTCAAAATGCAGGGCAGTGAGTTGCGTAAGAGCTTGGCCTCCTTGGAACCGCTGCATGTGCCACAATCCGGCAGCCTGGAGCTGACCAAGCTGGAGCAGGAGCTGCGTACGCTGAAGAACCAGTGGCTTCTGTCCCATCTGGAAATGGGCTCGGCTGGCAGCCAACGGCGATCGGATGTGGAGCTGCAGGGTAGCCGCGTCCTGCGACATATCTTCCAGACATATTGCACCCAGCATCCGTACCGGGCCAAGAGCACCGACTTCGGGCTCTTCATCACAGAGGATCTGCGGCAAGCATTCGGACCAAACTTCTAGAGTTTTGTGGTTTAAAACGTATATTAAGAGGAGGTATTCCAATAGTATTTTCGGTCAGAACAAAGGCTTATGTGATTGCTGCTTATCTATACACACTATCTATATCGAGGAACTAGTTAATCCATGACTACTTGTACGAAATTAGTTATCTACTTGTATTCGAATAAAACTGTACAATTATATACACATATGGGATATGTTTGAGTTCATTGGAAAATAAACAAATTTACATTACTATTTAGACGAATTAAAATGTGACTCGTTTTTTATTAAAGTTTGGGATAATTAATACATCAAAATTTAGTACCGGGTCCCCTTCAAAAATTAAGAAAAATGCATGGAGGACCACTATTGCCCCCAGCGATGACTATATCTTGGCCAATTTCCACCCGATTCTTGAGCGGAATACCTTAAAAGATTTGTAGATAGATTCTCTATCAAACTGCATCAAAACCTAGAAACAAAATATTTTTCAAATTTTTTGTTACATTTTCCAGGGGGTCCCGTTTAAAATGCATGGAAGGGCAAGATGGCCCCCAGCGATGACTTTATCTTGGCCAATTTCCACCCGATTCTTGAGCGGAATACCTTAAAAGATTTGTAGATAGATTCTCTATCAAACTGCATCAAAACCTAGAAACAAAATATTTTTCAAATTTTTTGTTACATTTTCCAGGGGGTCCCCTTCAAAATGCATGGAAGGGCAATATGGCCCCCAGCGATGACTATATCTTGGCCAATTTCTATCCGATTCTTCAGTGGAATACCTTAAATGATTCGTGCATTGATTCTTCATCCTTACCTTACCGAAACTGTGTGGACTGGTTTTTTATGAAATATTTTCACTAAAAACACAAATGAAATTAATCTCATAGTCGATCACTATCGACGGTGGCGATCCTAAATGTCGTTTATTTTGAAATTAACTCTTTACAAAATATCATATACAATTCGCAATGTCGTTATGTACAGTATGTATATAGTTTTTATTTATTGGGGAATAGAGAGACGCGCAGTTTCGAGATGAGAGGAAGAGCAGCGCAAGCAGTCCAATTAAAAACGAAACACTTATCACATGAGCACAAAATCGGGGTTATCCAGGATTCAAGAGGGAATAGGGATATACCATATGAGGATATACAGATCATGGCAAGATGGCGGCCGAGTGACGTCGTTGTTGTTGTTGATTGTTGTTGTGGGATTTACATAAATACGTTTAATGTTTAATGAGAATAAGATTGGATTTGAGGCTATTTACAGTTGCTGAACGAACCAAACAATTAATGACCCCTGAAAAGCTTTTAAAAGTTTAAAATAAATTATTAATTTGAACTATAAATTATTCCATTTATTCTTAGTTACCTCACGACTTGGCTTCCGTTTCCCGCTTGGCCACAATCTTGCCCTGATCGCGACTGTTGATGACCTCGGCATGGAAGCCCGTCTCCCAGTCGGCGTAGTACTTCACGGTGCGCACGTTTCCGTCGGGTTCCACCAGGGAGTACTCTCCCTTGACCACGTCCCCGTCCCGCTCCTCCTTCTGGTGCTTGTTGTCCCCGGTGTGTGGATCGTTTACGGCATACTCGAAGGCATAGCGCGGATGAGCATCCTGGGAGGGAGGAGGATATACATTAAATGTAATCACATCATGTTTTAAGACTAAAAACTTACAAAGTGCTCCAGGTGCTTCTCTGGCACCACCTTCAAAAGAGCTGGTTGGGCCACAGGAGCTGATTTAAGGTAGGCGGTGGCCGGCAGGGGGGCGTGACTGCTCAGCGCCGATACACTGGGAGCATAGCGATAGAAGCCCGCACCCAGGGGTCCAATGCCACCCACTCCATGTGAATAGCCGCTCAGGGAGGAGTCCAGATGTCCCAGAGAGGCGGTGGCCGGAGCCAAGCCAGATCCGTGGGTGAGCAGACCCTGATAATTGAGGGCTGGAGAAACAGCAGCATGTCCCAGGGAAATGGCACCATAGTAGCCACCATCGTGACCTCCACCAAGTCCCAGTTTACCTGAAATGGATTTTTAAAATATGGAAGAATGTCTGGAGAACCAAACTCACCTGCATGAATTCCATAGGCTGTGCTGCTCGTCAACTTTCCTCCCAGGGAGTAGGCAGGAGCAGAGGTCAACTTGGTCAGAGGAGCTCCCAACAAGGCAGCTCCGTGTCCATGGCCACTAACGCCATAGCCGACGCCCAAGCCTAAGCCAATGGGGGAGGCTACCTTTGCGATGGCGGGTCCTGTGGTGATGTGGCTCACGGCAGGAGCAGAGTAGGTGGTGGCCACCTTGGCGATGGCAGGAGCCGGCTTGGACACATACTGATGGGAGACAGCTCCGGAGCCACTAACTCCATAGCCAGTGGCCACTTTAGCAATGGCCGGAGCAGCAGAGTAGGTGGACAAAAGGGGTCCTGAGGAGATGGCATGACCTGTTGATATGTGACTCACAGCAGGAGCTGCATAGGAGGCCACTTTGGCTATGGCAGGAGCAGCTGCAATGGTGGCAAGTGCTGGCTTGGAAACATACTGATGGGATACAGCTCCAGAGCCACTGATTCCATAGCCGGGACCAGCCGAGATGGTGGAAACTGCCGGAGCACCATAAGTGGCAATTTTCGAAATGGCAGGAGCCGTGGAGTAGGTGGAGATGGCAGGAGCAGCATAGCTAGCAACCTTGGCGATGGCAGGAGCAGCAGAAATGGTGGTTACTGCTGGCTTGGACACATACTGATGAGACACAGCTCCGGAGCCACTTACTCCGTATCCTGTGGCCAACTTCGCGGGCTGCAGAGTCAAAGCAGGAGCAGCTGGTAGGTAGGTCTTGGAGATTACAGGCGCCACAGAAGCCACTGGGGCAACAGCAATGGCCGGCTTGGAAACATACTGATGGGAGACAGCGCCATGGCCCGATCCTCCATAGCTGGTGGCGATTTTGGTGAGAGTTGGGGCAGCGGAGTATGTAGAGATGGCCGGAGCAGCGTAGGTCGCCACCTTGGCAATGGCAGGAGCAGCCGAGATAGNGACTCACAGCAGGAGCTGCATAGGAGGCCACTTTGGCTATGGCAGGAGCAGCTGCAATGGTGGCAACTGCTGGCTTGGAAACATACTGATGGGATACAGCTCCAGAGCCACTGATTCCATAGCCGGGACCAGCCGAGATGGTGGAAACTGCCGGAGCACCATAAGTGGCAATTTTCGAAATGGCAGGAGCCGTGGAGTAGGTGGAGATGGCAGGAGCAGCATAGCTAGCAACCTTGGCGATGGCAGGAGCAGCAGAAATGGTGGTTACTGCTGGCTTGGACACATACTGATGAGACACAGCTCCGGAGCCACTTACTCCGTATCCTGTGGCCAACTTCGCGGGCTGCAGAGTCAAAGCAGGAGCAGCTGGTAGGTAGGTCTTGGAGATTACAGGCGCCACAGAAGCCACTGGGGCAACAGCAATGGCCGGCTTGGAAACATACTGATGGGAGACAGCGCCATGGCCCGATCCTCCATAGCTGGTGGCGATTTTGGTGAGAGTTGGGGCAGCGGAGTATGTAGAGATGGCCGGAGCAGCGTAGGTCGCCACCTTGGCAATGGCAGGAGCAGCCGAGATAGCCACTGCAGGCTTGGATACATACTGATGAGATACTGCTCCCGAGCTGTAACCCAAACCACTTCCTCCATACGAAGTGGCCACTTTGGTTACTGCAGGGGCAGAGGAGTAGGTGGAAATGGCAGGGGCAGCATAGGTGGCTACCTTAGCAATGGCAGGAGCTGTGGCAATTGTGGCCACTGCCGGCTTGGACACATACTGATGGGAAATGGCACCATGGCCGGATCCTTCATAGCTGGCGGCAATCTTGGTCACTGCTGGAGCCACCAGAGCAGGAGCCACGGCAGGATAGGCGGCCACAATCGGCTTGGATATGTACTGGTGGGACACATCCGCCGCCTGGCTGTAGGCGATCTTTGTAGCCACGGCTGGAGCGGCATAGGTAGCTATTTTGGAGACGGCAGGAGCAGTGGCGTAAGTGGATACTGCAGGAGCAGAATAGGTGGCCACCTTGGCAATGGCGGGAGCCGCAGAGATGGTAGCTACAGCTGGCTTGGACACATACTGATGGGACACAGCTCCATGGCCAGATGCTCCATAGCCGGTGGCCAGTTTGGTCACCACGGGAGCTGAGGAGTAAGTGGAAATGGCAGGAGCAGCATAGGTGGCCACTTTGGCGATGGCAGGTCCTGCCGAGATGGTAGCCACTGCCGGCTTGGATACATATTGGTGGGAAACTGCTCCCGAACTGTATCCCGCCCCACTTCCACCATAGGATGTGGCCACCTTCGTCACGACTGGAGCTGCGGAGTATGTGGAAACTGCCGGAGCAGCATATGAAGCCACTTTGGAAATGGCCGGAGCAGTAGCGTAAGTGGACACTGCTGGAGCAGCATAGGTCGCCACCTTGGCAATGGCTGGAGCAGCAGAAATGGTGGCCACAGCGGGCTTGGACACATACTGGTGCGATACCGCTCCAGATCCACTGAAACCATAGCCAGAGGCTACTTTAGAGAGCAGTGGTCCGGACGAGTATGTGGACACAGTGGGGGCTGCAATGGTGGCTATTTTTGAGATGGCCGGAGCACTGGAGTAGGTGGAAATAGCAGGAGCCGCGTAGGTTGCCACCTTAGCGATAGCAGGAGCAGCGGCAATGGCCACAGCTGGCTTGGAAACATATTGATGGGAAACAGCTCCGGAACTGTAGCCCAATCCACTGCCTCCATAGGAAGTGGCCACTTTAGTCACCGCAGGAGCGGAGGAATAGGTGGAAATGGAAGGAGCAGCGTAGGTGGCCACCTTGGAAATGGCTGGAGCAGTGGCATAAGTGGACACGGCAGGTTTGGACACATACTGATGAGAAACGGCACCAGAGGCAGTGCCTCCATAGCCGGCGGCGATTTTGGTGACGGCTGGGGCCACCAAAGCAGGAGCCACTGCCGGATAGGCGGCCACTATGGGCTTGGAGAAGTACTGGTGGGACACGTCCGCTGCCTGGCTGTACTTGGTGATCGAGGGAGCGTAGCTGGCGGAGTAGCCTGTTCCATGGGTGGCAAGCAGGGAGGATGTGGTGGCCAACTTAACGGCCGGAGCCGAGTAGGTGGAGACCTTGGCAATGGCTGGTGCAGAGTAGGAGACCGATGGCGAGTACGTGGCTATCTTGGAGATTCCGGGCGAGATCTGACCATAGCTGTAGCCCGGAGAGGAGTAAGTCTCCACCTTGGAGTAGCCTGGCGTGGCCTTGGAGTATGTGTATCCGGGTGAGCTGTACGTCTCCACCTTTGTGGTCACAGGTGGAGCATAGTAGGGAATGCTCGAAGGAGCCGGGGATGTGTAGGTGGCCACCTTGGAAATGCCCGGAGTGGCGGAGCTGTAGCTGTATCCGGGAGAGGTGTATGTGGCCACTTTCGTGAGACCCGGAGCCGGCGGCAAATAGGCGTTATCCAGCTTTGGAGCCGTCAGTACAGTCTTGGTCAGGGCCGGGGAGACCAGGTTCTTGATCTCGATTCCGGATGGCACCACTGTCGCATACTTGGCTGCTGGTGATTTTTCCGCATAGGTTATGCCCGATCCGTACTCTGCCGATGGCGTAAATAGTGATTTCTGCACCGGAGCAATGTACTTGTTGATCTGCGTGATGCCGCCGTGGGACAGACCCTCGATTCCGGCGGTGGACTCGTAGGATGCTCCGCCAGTGCCCACCGATGTGTGCAGTAGGTTGCCGTTCTCCGAGTACGTGGAGATCGCCGGAGTCTGGCTGTACTTGGTTACTCCGGGCGTGATGGAGAACTTCACCTCCGCCGGTGGAGGGTACGAGTAGCCAGCGGTGGCCGCGTGGACGCAGGGGAGAATCGGTGGGGCCAGGGTCGGTGAAGGATCTGCTAGGACTGCACCCAGCCAGCCCAAAAGGGCTATCAAATGGAACTGTAAAGTAGAACATTTTTAAAGTTAGAGAGAGGAAATGTAAAGAAAACTTAAAAAGGATAATGCGTTCAAAGGATAATGAAGGTTCTTGTTAGATATTTTCTTAAAAATGGCTTTCTATACTAGAAGTACTATTAGAAGTTTCCAACTTCAAAAACTTTTAAGATTTTGCAATTGAAATTTTATTAATATTAAATTATTATTTCGAAAGTTGTTCTCTTCATAAAAAGTTTCGCAATTAACAGATTAAAGTTTTATGAAACAACTAAAATCTGTATTTTAAACAAACTACTTTTTGAAAACTTTTAGAAAATTAAGAAAAACAGAGGAACGAACATTTAAAATTGTTCTTTTAAAAATAAAATAGTATGATGTCATGAAAATTATATAATTTGGAATAAGAAAAATAAATCTTGAGGATAATGTATTACTTTTAAATTTATATATTATTTTCTATACAGACACTTTTATTTAAAGTAACACTCATTTTCTTAACTATAGAAATTCGAACAGTTTGGGTCCTTTTTCATAGTTTACTTTAAGTAATTTAAGTAATACTTTAAGTAGTTTCAGTAAGTTCAATTTATTGTACACTTCAGAGTCACAATTCTCGATAAATCCTTTAACAGTTTCATTATCCTTTTCAGAATGTCCATGTCTTTAAATAAAATTCCAGCAGAACCAACCTTCATATTTCCACAAAATAAAACCACCAAAGTCGATTGAAATTCGTTGGCTGAGGATTCGCCTTGGAGCTTAATGTATCCTTTTTGCTCACTAACAACACATTTGCACTATTCAAAAAAGAATTCACAAGATAGCAATCCTTCTGGTTGGCGGGAAGTAAGTTATATATCCTTTTGGCTGATGGTGTATTCTTTTGCACAAACCGATTATGGATCGACCGCGACTCCGGATCGGATATAATTCTACAACGCAACGCCACGGATCGAAACGAATCGGATCGGATCGGATCGATGGGAGATGTAGAGCAGACTGGACTGGACTGTTGGCCA
>JAJJHT010012086.1:8890-19723 GCA_021223865.1 Drosophila pandora
AAAAAAAAAAAAAAAAAAAAAAATAGAACATCAGATTTTTGGGACACATCCATCAGGGAGTCCTCGAAACGATAAAAAACGAATGTAATTGCCAAGGAAGCATCCATTTCCTGTCGAATATGGATAAGTGCTATTTGATTGATCGATCGATCCATAGATTTATTTATTTTTCGGCCCAACGGATGTCTCGTTAATTATATTATTTAATTAATTTTTTTGTATAGAAATAAATTCATGAAAATATATAGTTCATAAAATAAAAGATTTATCTTTAAAGTGTACGATTTTTAATTTAAAAAGTGTTTATTTTAATATTTAAATGTAACTTACCCTTGGCTTCAGTATGGGTTATTAGACTGCCACATAATATTAAGCCTAGGCCCAAAAAAAGGGCGCCAGTTCTATGCATTTTTTTAAATTAAAAATTTAAAATCAGATTTTCTAGGGCAATGGCTTGGCTTGGCAATGAAACGTTTAAAAAAACAAAAAAACAACACGTGCTACTAAAAAAACACTTGATTTACTTTTTATTTTTAAAAATAAATTTCTTTTTTTTTAGGATTTCTTTTCGAATTTCCTTGGAAGACCTAACAGCCTAAATATTTAATATTTCTTTGTATCACACGCGGCGTATGCGCAACGTTTCTTTTACAAAATGGCCGACTCTTAGCTTCCGGTTGACCGTTTACCGTTACTTAGTGTTGTTGTTTCGATTTGAACCGTTTACGGTATTTGTCGGCTGCTGGCCTCCTCCGGCAAACCGCTTGGCTAGAATTGTATCGCACAACTAATTAAGTGCGACCAGCGTGCGCCCGTCTTAATAATAAACGTCGACAGCACCGTCAGCGTCAGCGTCAGCGTCGCCGTCGGCGTCAGCGTCGACTGAGGCAGCGACAGAGGCCCTGGCAGAGCGGGGCAATTTTTTTTTTTTTTTTTTTTTCGTATTGTATTGACGGTTTTATAAAAGATATCTCTCTAGTAAGTCTAGTCAGTCACTTCACTTCAGTTCAGTTCAGTTCACTTTACCTTTTTTTCTCTTTAAAATTCTACCCAGTTTTTGTTTTCTTTCTTTAATCTTTACCTAAAGAGCTATATAGCGTATACTATATATCCGAACATTTGCGTATCGGTCGTTAAAGTTGGGGAAATGGGGAAATTACAAGGGGGTCTACACGAATGATACGGGAGATTCATTCAAAAAAATAAAAAAAAAAGAAGGCAAACATTGAGGGGAAGACCCGGGTATTTTGCTTCATCAAAAAAGGAATTACTTGAAACTATAATTATTAATTCAGGATACCTATGTCACGGGTATTTCCAAAATGACTAGGCTATTATTTTTTCAAAAGTAACAAGGTAACAAAAGTAACATTTATTTAATTGAATATAATTCTTAGAAAACTCAAAAAATCAAGGCCTTTAAATTAAAGAGTATCTTAAAGTCCTTCAGTTACTAAGAAATAAAGGACAAGCGGACAGACGGACACACGGACAGTTATAAGAAGCTATGGAAAAAAGGGTTTAAAATCAAAGTTAATACAAAAAGGAGAAGAAAATAAGAAACCTTAGCTAAATAAATATAGAAGAAGGCCCTTTGTGATTCTCATCTAACGGACAAGCGGACAGACGGACAGATATATAAAAATCTCTATAAAAATATATATTTTAAGATATCCAAAATAAATATAGAAGAAAAATATCAACTAAGATATGAAACTTTAAAGAAAAACTTCAAAATAATTAGACTAAGAATAAAACTAAAAATCCCTAGGTATACCTTAGTCGATACCTAGTACATAGCACTACCTATATGTCTGGGTAAGTTCTCCTCTCAATCTGACTGTGTGTGTGTAGATGTGGGGAGTCATTAATATACGAGTTACCGTTCTGATAAGAAGGAAAAATAACAATTGGCCCGACATTTTATCAATCTATCGGCAGTAGTCACTAACCGACCTGCCCGCCGCCTACTTATGTATATAAACATATATGTACAGTGCGTTTCATAAATTTAGCATAATCTATATTAGTCTATATTATAGTATATAGTATATCTATATTAGAGTATAATACTCTGAACTTGTTAAGAAGTAATAGTAAAGTAGGACTAGTTTACCGACTAACTATATATTTATCTCAAGTGTTTTTTTTACGAGCAACTATTCTCCACCTTCATTATTCCCGGATCAAGTGTATATATATATAGAACAATTGGTCTGGAAGGCTTTTCGGGGGCGTTGTCAAGTCGTAAACTAAAAATAAAAATCTCTATGCTGACAGAGAGTGTGTTTTGATCGCCGATAACTGATTCAATTCCCTAAATTACCGATTATTTAGCAAGTCTCGTAGCATTTTCATCGGGGATTTTGTTATATATTTTTCTGGATTTATTTTATTCACTTTACTTTACTAATAAAGTATTAATTTGGCTGAAATCCTACCAGGACTTGCCTAAAATCATTTAGGTTAAGAGCTAATTTTTCCATTAATCTTTCATATATTTATTTTTTAGAGAATAATATGTTATATATAAAATTTGTTTGTTTTCTAATTTTAAACAAGTATTTATTTCCTTTTCTAAAAACTATTTTTAAAACTATTTCAAACTAATTAAAGAACCAACAGTAGACTAGACAAAAAGTTACCTAAAAAAAAAACAATATAACGTATACGCCTACAGTCTTCGTAAAAATCATTCCTGTTTTTAGAAAAAAAAAAACTAACGACGTCATTTATGGCAGTTTTTTTTTTTAATAGATTTGAAAGCCGCCCAAGGATTGTAAATAATAATTAAAAGTCGAAAAATCGATATTTATGAAGAGGCTTTGAAGTCTTGAAGAAATGAAAGAAAATAAAATGAAGAAAGTATTATCAGGCACTAATCAAATCAGTACGCTACTGAATTTTATTTTCAATTTCGAGCCCCCTATCCGGTGTTATTTTCGGTGATTTTTAGACGTCATCGTATATACGTCGTTAACAATGGCGTAGAATTTTCGAGGCATGGCACCTGCCACCAGGAGTCCGATTATATATTGTCCGGTCCTATCGGAGTACACGGGTATATCAATAACTCTATGATAAGCTACTTTTTTATATATATTTCTTTTTTTTTTTTTTTGGAAGAAAAGACTCCCTTTGTACTCGAAGCACATGCTTTTTTTTTTGTTAACTGATTTTGGGGTACTTTTCTTTAAATTTTAATGCCAAAAAGATAGTTGATCTTTTTGGTTGAAATTTAGGGTCTAAACATTGGACTTTAATGCTATTCGGGCGCCTCGGATCTGAATGGAAGTTTTCCAATTTTTTTCATTTAGTTGTTATCTATCTAAGTCCAGTAATTACTTCATAAGTTATGAAAGAATCAGTTGTCACTCTGATATAATGCCTTTATAATTGTTTGTCCAAAAAAGCCAGTCAAGACCTTAATTGTAATTTAAGTAATACGTTCTATGACATTTAATTTCAAATAGATAAACATAAAGGCTTTAAAGCATTATAGAATCTTTTCATTATAAGAAAATAGATAAATTGTAAAGATATTTATGGTTATTTGATTACAAAACTAAAAAGAAAAGTGAAAAAAGCCCATAATATGTTTTAAACCTAAAGTGTCGACAATAACTTTGCGCCTGCCTACAAAAATTAATCGATTTTTGTTTTTATATGGGGGGCACTTGATTATTATTACTGGCTATAGAGTAATTAGCCCGAAAGCTATATAGTTCAGCTTATAATCAACCTTAATTAGAAAGGCGATTAAAGCCTTTTAATAATTTTTTTCGGGATCAGCAACCGATTAAGAACTTGCCTGACTTTTCATTACAAGTTTCAATTAATTCTAAAAAAAAAAAAATGGTATATATAATCGGTAGTGATGTCATAGAATCTGGTACGATTTCGATTATATTTCACTTTTCCTTTTTTAATTTCTTTTGTTGCCAAAATGCCGGATAGAGGCGAAGTGGAGTGGTTTTCGCCGATTGGCGATTATCAATTATCAGGAGTCCGAGTCAATCCAGTGCCGGACATCGTAAGTGAGAGTTTGATCAAGATTACCGGCCACTCCACAGTTCCAGTGGCGACTTAGTCCTCTCAAGCACCCGTGGGCACGTCCGATTTCTTTCTAAATGTTTATTTTCTTTTTTTTTTTTTAACTGTATCAGAGCACCCACATACCGATGGATCGAGGGGATAATAAATCGGCTAGTCCACCATTGGTCAGTTTTAAAGCGACAAACTTAAAATCTAATCACTTTTGGACACTTCTTTAGAGCAATGTGGCCAAAGATCAGGGAGATGTTTAAGTGTCCATTTGCCGGAAGAAGACACTTTGCTTAGAAAAGTAATGGTATGTTTGATTTTCTTAAAGATTTTAGAGATTTTGGAGAGAAAAGTACTTAATAGGGAGTTGAAACTAAATATTTCATTTATAATTAGTTCAAAGTCTTACAAATTCAAGAAATTAAAAGGACAAACCATAATAATCTCTAGGGATCCCCAATGCTTCACAAAATCTACACAAGTGGCCGAAAGAAATTAAAAAATATATATGTCTTATCAATAATATAAATTATGGGAGTCCAAATACACGGGTGAATTACCAATGACAGCGTGATATTGAAGTATCTGTAGCTGCTTGATGTCATAACATGGTCTAATTGACGTCACCACCTTACTGATAGCTTTTTCGTCTGATCAGCGATAGATTTTATATAGATTTGCCAATATTTTTGTCCAAGGCATTTTTTTCCACCTGCCCAACGAATCAATTAACTTGGCTATTTGCCTTAAATTGGAATTATATCAGTCGAAATATCATTAAAAATTTAAGTGAAGAGGTTATTAGTTATATACTTTTGTAACTTATTTCTTTATTAATGATTTTTCGACTAAACATTCTAAATAAAATAGTCAGAAATGTGATGGGATGCGCATGAAGTGAATATAGGTTCGTCCACGGCCCATCTCACTATATTTCCCACTATTATTTTAGCAATTTTTGATCCGAATCGAACAATTTGTTCAGAAATGAGGCATACTTCTGCTCTCTCATGTCACAGTAGATATTATCGTTGAGTACTACTTCCAAAGTACAAGCCACCGCCAGGAACAGGATATAGGCGATCAAACAGATCCAACCGAGTGGCTTTCCCATCACGAATCTGGTGCACAGAAATGTTGAATATATCACGAATACCGTGAAAAATAGCATGCCAGTGGTGAACATTATGGCTGAAGAGTCTATATAGACATGGTCCATCGAGATGAGATTCTTCAGGAACCAGGGAACGCCCAGACATATTAAAATATCAATGGTATTAGATCCGATAGCATTACAAATGGCCATAGATCCATATCCTGATAAGATATGGAATTAAAATTAAATACAAATTTAGAAAATAATAGTTACCCTTTTTGGAGACAATATAGGAGGAGGCTACTTCGGGCACACTAGTACCGGCTGCCAATATCGTTAGACCCATTATAGAGTCCGGTATGCCCAGGTTATAGCCCACGATCGTTAAAAACCAGGACAACGTATAGGATATGATGCTAATCCAAATTACGGACATGATCATGGACAGAAAATAAATGCCTCGCACACTGGGTATGGTTAGTGCAAAGATCAGGATAAATGGATACTTGAAGGCCCACCAGATCCAGGCCCAGCAATGAGCTCCTGGCTCCGGTTTTCCGCAAACGTGATCTCTAAAGGATTTCAATGGCTCCTCCTCTCGCTCCATCGGATCCTCGTCCATTAGCTCGGATTCTACGTGCATTTCTAGGAGTATTTTACTATAAATATCCGGTACTCAAGGAAAAATAGACAAGGACATACTGCGAATAGAGCCCTGAATCCTACGATCCAGGATGAGGGCGATCAGATAAAATATGTAGATGATCAGTAGCACCATGGACTCGTACCACAGGACCAGAGAGTCCCAAAGAGTAGCCGTCAGAATGGCAATGGCTATGATATACCAAATACAATCTCTCGTCACTGGCCACCAATCAAGTTGGCTCTAAAAAGGATATATATTTCGAAGTATTTTTTAATAATTTTGTTGAAAAAAAACTATATAACTAACCGGTGGTGTAAGGATGCCACAAATAGCTGCAATTACCAGGACATTGAAAACGGAAGAGCCGACAATGGTGCCGATCCCAATATCGCCATGGGTGACGAAAGTTCCTATAAAGTTGACGAAGAGTTCCGGTGCCGNTCGTACGTCATGCGCAGGGCTGCGACGATGCTATCGTTACTATTCCGAATATATTCCACACTCCCATTAAAAAAAAAATAAATATAAATAAAAAATAAAATTAAAAATCGTACAAAAGCAGAGACGCTCCATGGCGGGAACTAAATAATTGTCACAAACGATAGCCAGGCCTACGAAGAGATACATGCTGATTAGGAAAACACAGATGGTCAATCCGACGCTTTTCTTTCTCATTAGATTGGGAAACTCCAAGATGGCGGGCAATGTACAGTTGAGGTCTTGGGAATGCTTGTTTGGATTTCTGCCTCGATCTAAGGACATGCGAATTATTTATAGCATACTTATGTGGGCAGCGTTGTATCGCAAAGAAAACAATCGATTAACGATATTAATTTATGTTTTTAGACTCTTTCACATATTTTTTTAAACAAAAATATTTAAATTCTACTCCCTAGTAGTTTTGGCCTTAATAATCAACCTATATCCTATTATTTTTTACTTAATCCTTATCTTACCAATGACTTGGACTTCGTAATAGTGACCCTCCAACCCGAAATACATTGCTAACAAAATGAATGTAAAAAAAGGACTTGAAATTTTGTAATTTTGATTAGAATGATTCGAACTAATGAGAATACTGCTTAGACAAGGCCTCTTCTGTTCCCCAAAAATTCCCAATAAATAATACACTAAATAATAAATTTTGTTCTTTGTTAAATCTCATATATTAATCATATAAATACATTATTGAATTTGTTTGGTTTGGTTTTTGATTTGGTTTTTTTTTTTAGGGTTTCTCCACAGGCATCTCTCCATTTTTTTTTTTTTTTGGTTTTGGGTTTTTGGTTTTTGGTGAAAAGAGTCTACTTTAATAATAATAATAATAATAAAAAAAAAGTATTATTACAATAACAGCATAACGTATAACGTAACTCAACTATCAAGGTAGATAGAATAGAACAGAAAATACATATTAATTAATTAAACGACTGATCCTCTCCAGGTGTTTGTATCTCTTCTCCACAAAATAATCCGCATCTATGGTATACATCTTTCTGTTTCTCTTATTACTTGTTTTCTTTTTTTAGAGTGTATGGGGGTATAGGGAACTTTATGGGGGTATTAAAGGAGATTTTTTTTCAGGAGATTCATGACCTGCCACAGGTGGGCAGATTAACCCGGAAGAACACGTTGAGTTCGATGAGGGAGGCAAAGACCATGAACACCAGATACATGACCAGGCAGGCGGTGCCCACCTTCTTGTCCAGCTTGAATTTGTTCGTGGAGAAGGTCAGGTAGAGCAGAAACAGTGTGGACAGCAGGGTTATGGCCGAGTACTCCAGTCCGGCCGAGTTAATGGCCACATAATTCTGGCCAGGCTGTATTGGGAAGAAGACGGCCTTGATCAGCCACGGTACTCCCAAACACAATAAAATATCAAACGTATTCGATCCAATCGAATTGCAGATTCCCATTGATCCATGACCTAGTTGGAAGTGATATTTTATTTTAAATATATTTAATAATATCTATATAATATATTATATTCAATTAGTTACCGCGTTTCGCCACAATGACACTGGAAACCGCCTCGGGTACACTGGTTCCAGCTGCCAGGAACGTAATACCCATTACAGAGTCGGGTATCTTAAGTGTATCACCTGAAAAAAAAATAAAAAAAATTTAATATAATCTATAGACTAATAGGTACTATCCTTACCAATAATCGTTATCATCCACGCCACTACATAGGATAGGGATCCGATCCAAACGATACACATGATGAAGGTCAGGGGGAAGATCTTGTTGTTTTTGGCCTTCTTGCAGTCGGGAATGGCGATGCGGAAGAGCAGGTGGATCGGCCAGATTATCAGCCAGGTGAACTGGGCGAAGCAGCTCTTGTCCTTGGGATAGGTCAGCAGGGAGTAGCCCTCCTCCTCCCGATCCTCGCCAGTCGTCGCTGCTGGTTGGGCCTCAACCTCGGCCAAGGTATCCATCGGTGCTATAATTCCAGATCCAGTTCCCGCAGCACTTGGTCCACTTCCCGATCCACCCACGACACTGTGCGTGGTGGTGGTGATCGTGGACAGGGTGGTGGTGGTGGTGCTAGTGCTGGTGGTGGTTATCGAGGTGGTGGTGGTGCCAGTAGTGACGCCAGTGGATTTGGCCTGGTCGTTGTTGAGTCCTCCGTTCAATTGGATGCTGGCCATGTTCTGGCAAATGCGGTTTTCAACGAGTTCTAGGGGGAGAATGGGGTTTCAATTATTTTGTACTCATAACGACTAAAGAATTATTCAAAAATAAAAAATTCATCTCATAAACTTTCTTTCCAAGAGGCCAAATCGCGGTTACATGGGAAATGCGCCCATTTACAAGGGGATCCATCAGAAAAATATCGAAAAATTTAAAAACGAATTGGCTTTCCAGATTTGAATGCAGTTTGATTGGAAATCGTTCCAGGATTCCAAAAAGGTAACCCGTTCGAGGATCGGATGGATATTGGCCAAGATACAGTCTTCCAAAGAGGCCAAATTGCGATTTCTGGGGAAATGCGCCCATTTTCAAGGGGATCCATCAGAAAAATATCGAAAAATTGAAAAACGAATTGGCTTCCCAGATTTGAATGCAGTTTGATTGGGAATCGATCCAGGATTCCAAAACGATAACCCGTTCAAGGATCAGATGGATATTGGCCAAGATACAGCCTTCCCAAGAGGCCAAATTGGGGTTACTGGGGAAATGCGCCCATTTTCAAGGGGATCCATCAGAAAAATATCGAAAAATTGAAAAACGAATTGGCTTTCCAGATTTGAATGCAGTTTGATTGGGAGTCGATCCAGGATTCCAAAAAGGTAACCCGTTCAAGGATCGGATGGATATTGGCCAAGATACAGCCTTCCCAAGAGGCCAAATTGGGGTTACATGGGAAATGCGCCCATTTGCAAGGGGATCCATCAGAAAAATATCGAAAAATTGAAAAATGAAATGGCGTTCAAGATTTGAATGCAGTTTGATTGGAAATCGATCCAGGATTCCAAAAAGGTAACCCGTTCAAGGATCGGATGGATATTGGCCAAGATACAGTCTTCCCAAAATGAAAAATTGCGGTTACTGGGGAAATGCGCCCATTTGCAAGGGGATCCATCAGAAAAATATCGAAAAATTGAAAAATGAAATGGCGTTCAAGATTTGAATGCAGTTTGATTGGGAATCGATCCAGGATTCCAAAAAGGTAACCCGTTCAAGGATCGGATGGATATTGGCCAAGATACAGCCTTCCCAAGAGGCCAAATTGCGATTTCTGGGGAAATGCGCCCATTTTCAAGGGGATCCATCAGAAAAATATCGAAAAATTGAAAAATGAAATGGCTTTCCAGATTTGAATGCAGTTTGATTGGGAGTCGATCCAGGATTCCAAAAAGGTAACCCGTTCAAGGATCGGATGGATATTGGCCAAGATACAGTCTTCCAAAGAGGCCAAATTGGGGTTACTGGGGAAATGCGCCCATTTTCAAGGGGATCCATCAGAAAAATATCGAAAAATTGAAAAATGAAATGGCTTCCCAGATTTGAATGCAGTTTGATTGGGAATCGATCCAGGATTCCAAAAAGGTAACCCGTTCAAGGATCAGATGGATATTGGCCAAGATACAGCCTTCCCAAGAGGCCAAATTGGGGTTACATGGGAAATGCGCCCATTTTCAAGGGGATCCATCAGAAAAATATCGAAAAATTGAAAAATGAAATGGCTTTCCAGATTTGAATGCAGTTTGATTGGGAATCGATCCAGGATTCCAAAAAGGTAACCCGTTCATGGATCGGGTGGATATTGGCCAAGATACAGTCTTCCCAAGAGGCCAAGTTCCGGATAATCGAAATAAATTTGGTTTCTACATTTGAATATCGTAAAGAATCATGCAGAAATGTTTATAATATTTCAGTTTAGATAAAAAATAAGTCATTTTATGGAGATTGTATAGTTTTCTATGAATATAAGCTGTAGTTCTCGCAGTTCTTGTAGTTATTAATATCATTAGTTTGCAAGTCTCTCCAGAATATGTCTTTCTGAACTTAAAAGTACGTTATCTGTTTACTTTTATGCCCAATGTTTTCAGTGTATTTTTTGTATGTTTTTTCTTATGTTTTGTAATGCTTATAGAGTATATTTTTGTTGCAGTGTACCTGGTTCCTTTTCATTGCTGTTCTTTGTGTGAATGCTGCAGTTGGAGGACCGGCTGCGCGAGCGCGCCTGCTTCACGCCACCTGTGTAATATTGTTTATACAGTGAGCACTCGCTAAGTGAATAATTATGTAATGCATTATGCCACTAGTATTATATGCTAGTGTGTTATATAACCTCTCTTATATTTTTTTTTAAATAAATTTCCAAGAATCCTTACCTTTGGCGCATTTTTGGAAAGACTTGTCGAAATACATGACCGCCAAATAGACGGCGTACAGTGAAACCAGAATCAATGCCTCATACCACTCGACCCTCTCGTCGTGCATCACACAAATCAGAATGGCCACTGTGACTCCATAGGCGATGCTGTCTCGGGTCAAAGGCCACCAGTCCAAAGGTATAGTCTGGAATTAGAAGATATTA
>JAJJHT010012086.1:25654-48819 GCA_021223865.1 Drosophila pandora
TCTATGCCCATATGTAAGTTCATTTTCTGTACATAAGTAAGGAAAATCAGCGCGACAATGCGTTTTAATATGACTTTTGTGTTCCGTTTAAAAAATATTTTAGCTCAGCCGATCAACGCGGATATATCTCTCACAGTGACTGGTTTTGTGTGTGTCTGTGTGTGTGTGTTTTGTGGCATTGTATTGGTGTATTCCATTTTTAGTTAGTTAGTCTTACTTGAGAGGCTGTGGCTCTATTATGTTCGGGTTTACCTGCACCCAAGCCAATATTAAAAAAAAAAAAAGAAAAAAACGAAAAAAAAAGGTCAAAGATTTAATTTGTTTATTTTCACTAGATTCGACTTAATTATTTTTTGTTTTGACAGCTAGTTTGTTTTGACTTTACGCTTGATTTGCTGCTGGCTCACAAAAAGAGGTATTCGATTACGATTTAAATCGCCAGCTATTCGATTGCACATCTGTTTGTTCGATTGTCAAAAAAAATAAATTAAAGATACAGATTAATACAGAATTTTTGGAAAAAAGAAAAAGAAAGAAATATCAAGCATACGCATAGTGGGCTTCGAACTCAAAATATTGCGTATACGCCGCATGGTACAATTGGGTGTACTAGCTAATAGAGTCATAAAAAAAAGACTTCAACTTAAAAATAGCTAAATAAATAAATAAAAAAAAAAGAAAAAAAAAACAGACAAGCTGGGCACAGTTTTTTATTGTTGCTGTGCATAGTAAATGTCATTAAGATTCACTTAATGAGCCAATTTAGACAATTGATCCATATGCCTTAGTTTACGCGCACACACACACACACACATATACACCCAAAGGCACACTCCCCTACACACACATATGGGTATATATGTATAGAAAATATTTAAATGTATTTGTGAGATCGTGAGCCAAGCGTGCAGAATAAAAAAATACAAAAAAAAAAACCAAAAACAACAATGTTTCATTCTAACCGACGACGATGTCGGCGATATCGGCTAAGCTTTGGCTTTAGCTTTTAAAGTATATATATATATATATGTATATGTAAGTCCATTATGACGTCACACACTCACACACACACAAACACACTAATACACGCACACGCACACATTGTATGTACATAATTGCATTGCATTTAAAATTATTCCATTTGGTTCGGTCTTAATTGATTTATTAAATTTTTGTTTCTTCTTTTGCCGCCGCTGGCGCCGCCACACAAAACATTAAAAACAACAGAACAGAAAAAAAAAATAAAATTATAATTTAATTTGCATAATCTCTAATGAATGGGTTTTTGGGTTTCCTTCTTTTTTTTGTAGTTTTTTTTTATGATAAAAAATATTTTTTTAGGGACACCTTTTTTTTAAGATTATTGTTTCTTGAAAAGGATTAGTTTTTTTTTTNGTAATTTAGTTTTTTTTTTTGTATTTTTTGGATTGATAATGTACCCGTAGTGCTGCTAAGACCCCAATAGTCTTCCATTGCTGCACGGTGTTCGGTGTTGTAGTGGTGATGGACACTCGTAAACTGCGATGCGCCGTTGTATGAACCGCAATCTCAATCTCAATCTCAATCTCAATCTCTGTCACTTCCCACTTCACTGGTGTTGATTTTCTCGTTGCTCTCGTTCTTCTTCCTTTCTTTGGCTTTGCCTTTTTTGCCTTTTTCCCTTCCTTTCCCTGCCGTTTTCCTTTCCTTTTCGTTTCCTTTCTATTCTATTCTATGCTCCAGCCTCCCAGTCTCTTTTTTTCCCCCAAAAAAGGTGCAAGTGCGAGTGAGACACAAACTGGCGGGCGGCGGTATACGGCGGTCAATTGGTCCGGAGACGGAGACGTAGACGTAGACGGAGGTACGGAGATCGGATCCACAAGGCACGTAGTCCAAGTGGCATCGGTGGGCGGTGGGTTGATGATAGGAAGATGAGAAGGAGGTTGAAAGCCCGGTGAGGAAGCCAATTGAAGCCGCCCTCACACACACACTATCAAGCGGACAGGCAGACAGGCGGACAGGCGGACAAGCGGACAAAAGCAACGGACAGAGGCCCACACCCACACAGGCACACAGCTCACGCCTCGGCGAGATGAACCTGCATTGCGATAATCCGTTTAATGATCGTGCCTCTATCTGTGAACAATGATATCGATAACAAGCGATTTTAACGATAGCTTTTTTAAGACAAGCAGCTATGATCATAAGAAGTCTATCTTTTAACAATAAATATTATCAAAAAACAAGTAAAAACTATTTAACTATTTATTAGACACTAAATTAGATTAAATTGCCGGCTTAAATAAAAAAAATAACAAGATCATACAAGGCTCGATGTTCGATGCAACAAGATTGCAGCAACATGTTCGCTAGTGACGTTGGCCATTTTGTTTTCTGTTGTTTTTTTTTATTGTTTTTTTTTATGATCAAAGCTGCTTAACAAAATGGAAGCTCAGAGAAAAAGGAAAAGGAACAAAAAAAAGGCATGAAATGGAAATCGAACGGAAAGAAATGGCTTGCCTGTTGGCTATCTCTTTCTAACTGAAATCCTTGCTCTTGACACTCTCACTCTTATTAGCAAGATCCCGTTAAGAAGCGGGGGATTTTTTCTCTTTTGTGTTCGTGTTTCGTTTCGTATCGTTCCGGGGCGCGCACTTCGCGTCTTATTCTCAAGCTCGTTTCCGTTTCCGTTAGCTGTCAAATATAAGCGCCTCTTTGTCTCTCTCTTCTTTTTTTTTTTATAAATTTCTTTTGTAGATTTGCTTATTTTTTTCTGCTTTTTGAGATTATGAATTTAGTTTATTTATTTATTTTTTTTTTGGGTTGTGTTGTTGTGTGTTATATTGTCTTGATGCCGCCGACGTTGACGTTAAACTGATTCTGAATCGGTGTTTGGAGCGCTTTAGTCCAAACCGAGCTCAGATTTTGTTTTTTTTTTTTTTTGCCCAGCTTGATTTGTTCTATAGATGTGTGTAGGTATGGGTGTGTATGTTTGTGTGTGTTTGTGCAACAATAATGCCGCTTAACTGACTTTTCGACTAATACCAGCAATCAGTGAAAAGCATGCTTTCATGCTAGTATTTGTGCTTTTAGTTTTTTATTTTTTTTTTCTATGTGCGGGGGTGCATTGTTCCGTCAGTGTTTTATTTGATTTGTCTTCTTTTTTTTCTGTTTTTATTTTTACTATTTCTTTTTTTGTATTTAGCATTTGATTTTGTTAATTTCATTTTGATAGAGAAATGAGAGAAGATCGGTAAAGGTCAAGTCATGGAAGAGCGATCAACTAATTAGAGATAAGCGCAGACTCGTGCCATCGCTTTTTGGGGCTTGGCACCTGGTCTTTTTTTTCAGGCTTCCATTTCTATTTACCCCAATTAACCAGAAAAAAAAAATAAATATATAATATTATTACTCATTACCCAGGCAGGTTATCAGAAAGAGCTGTCGGATATATCCATCCCCATTTTTGGAGAGATGGCTTCGCCAAACAATTTACGAGTCTGTTTAACTTTCAACATAGTTCCACCCGATTTACGTGACATATAGTATCGTGCTGTTTGCTGTTTGCCCATCTCCGACCGGCGGAGATATGTACTTAAATATACCCAAATACCTATGTATACAGTACACATATCTGTATCTGTGCATCTGTATCCGAGAGATATGAATGGATCTGACTAAACAGCCACTAATTGGACATGAGCGTTTTTAATTAAGCGACCATCTATTAAAATAGACAGTAGATCAGACGATCTCCAAAAGGTTCTATACAAAGATATGTATACCAGGTGGAATAGTGATTCACATTCAATTTAATTAATATATTATCTCTATTGATCCTAAAATAGTATGTATTCCAGAAAGAACTTAATTAGCCTCTGAAAGACTCATCCTTATCAACTAGAAACTATATTGCATTTTCACTATCGGTTGACAATGAAAATGCACTTCATAGACAATTTCTAATTGCTGAAAAATTTCATTGATTCGATTTGTGATTCTGATTTATAGAAATGCCTCCAGACTGAGATATTGCGAACTGAAAACACGCGCACAAGTGTTACAACAAGCCTTTCAAAGATAAAGCCACCGCCCTTGTTAGCAAAAAAAAAAAAATAAAAAAATAGAAAACTCTCCTTGTGGTCTAGGTCCTTCATCGGACTTGATTTGTATATATTTTTTTGTTTGTTTTTCTCTTTTTTTTTTTGAATATATAAGGTATCAACAGAATTAAGGATTTTCATTTCATTCGTCACGTGATAACTTTAACAATTAAAACTAGGAATTTCTCATCGTCGTCTCTGCCATCTTTCTCAAGCAAATGCCTTCTATGTACACAGAAATCAAAATAGAAACAAAGGATTGTCAAATGGTGTGTGAATTGTGAGTGTGCTGTGTTGTGTTGTGTTGGCCAACATAAAAATACACTTGGAGACGAATTAAAATAAAAGATTGGACTAAGCGAAGATTGGGTTAGGAAATCCGTGACTGGATCACAGGATCAGTTTGGCATGCCAACGCCCTGCTGGAAGCCGAGCGTCTCCTGCTGCTTCTTAACCTCATCCTGCATCTCTAGGGCCAGTTTCTTGTACTTCTCCGCCTCTTTCTCATTCTTTTCGATGCCGTCGCCGCGAGCATACATCTGGCTAAGATTGGCGCATGCATACATGTTCCGTAGTTCGCAGGCCTTTCGCGAAAACTGGAACGCCTTCTTCATGTCCTTAAGCACAATATAATCAGAGTCATTCAGTTGACTTTTGCCACCGACCGGCACCGATCCATTGCTGCCGGGGACATCACTTGTGGCAGCACCCGCACCAGCCGCCGAGGCATTTTCTGGCTTCTTTTGTACTCCGGAAATGTGCATTCCAGATAGATAGAAACAGGCGGTGGCGTTGTTCATGTCACAGCTCTTGGTAAGGAATTCCAGGCCCTGCAAATCGATTAAGATGAGTCAGTAAATAGATTACAGAATAAATAAATAGAGGAAGTAACCTTGGCAACGTCCCGGTCGATCTCCTTGGGCATTGATCGAGAAACGAGCAACAGGCCCGAGTGCAGGCAGGCATCCGAATCGTTTAGTTTGCAACCCTTCTCGTAGTACTGATACGCCACCTTGGGATCACCCTTGCTACCACTTTTACCCTTGCCGAGGAAACTGTAGTTGCCGAACTTGTAGCATGATTTTGCGTAACCGTAGTCGTCGCACGTCGACTTGTATACCTTCGATGCCTTCTCAAAGTCCTTCTTGATACCCTCCAGATAGTCGCCCAGCAGGTGGCAGACTGTAAAAAGAGGCTAAATCTATTATCACAGGTCGTGATTTGTTTTGTAATTCGGTTATATGTGTTGAAGGAAACGTAGGTTATAGCGGTGGTCTGGTGATTGTGTTGCCGCTGTTGCGGCGCTTACCTTCCGGCTTTTTCTCCGAATAACAGCCGAACCGGTACTCCACGCCCAGCTTATCGATGTACTCCTTCACCTCGGACTCCTTTTTGAGGTCGTAGGCCATGTTAAGTGAATTTTTAATAGACAAACAGCCGGGGAAAATATTACGCCTCGTCCTCTGCTTGCTGCTTCTTCTTCCTGCTCTTGCTCTTAGAGATGGGAGCAACAGCGATAGGTCGGTGGTCAGGAAATCGATTAAATACGTGTTTGAAACAAAGCCTATTAAAAAAAAAAATTCCTTGGCCAAAATACATAGAGAGCCTAAAAGAAACCATTAATTTTGTTGCATATTAAATATTGAAGGTAATTTGGTTATTTTTGAAACCATAGTGTTGGATAAGGAACCCTGTATTTATCGATAACTAGCATGACTTACAGTCTATGATATTTTTACACATTTACCCATCCCTAACTCTTGACGCACGACTGGAAAAATTTTCGGGCAATTTCCACCTGTTTTTTTTTTGTTTTCCGAGTCCCCCATTGCCGTGAACCACCCGATGCGAATCCCTGCAGGAGGCCCAGGATCCGGTGAACAGCCAGCGGTAGAACAATGAGCACAAGGAACAGGCCAAGGAGCGGTCCGACGCTCAATTTCAAAGCAGTTCTGCTGGGCGAAGGTAAATCTAATTAGCGATAAAAATTAATATGTACGCCTTCAATTATTATTAATGATTTGTTTTGCTATCCGGCAGGATGTGTGGGCAAGACGTCCCTGGTGCTGCGGTACATGGAGGACCGCTTCAATTCGCAGCATCTGAGCACCTTGCAGGCGTCCTTTGTGACCCGGAAAGTCAACTTGGAGGATGGCCGGAAGGCGCAGCTGAATATTTGGGATACGGCCGGACAGGAGCGTTTCCATGCCCTCGGCCCCATCTACTATAGAGGCTCGGACGGCGCCCTACTTGTCTACGACATCACCGACCAGGATTCGTTCCAGAAGGTGAAGTCCTGGGTGCGGGAATTGCGCCAAATGCGCGGCACAGACATCGCTCTGATCATCGTGGGCAACAAGACTGATCTGGAGGAGCAGCGGGCGGTGATGCACCAGGAGGCGATGCAATATGCCCGGACAGTGGGCGCCCAGTATGTGGAGACCTCGGCCAAGGAGAACGAGGGCGTGGCCGAGCTATTCGAGTTGCTGACCCAACTGATGCTGGAGCAGCTAAGCCAACGCGAACCGGACTCTAGTCCGTTGCGACTACAGAGTCCCGATACGGATGCCTTAAGCATTTCAGAGGAAGCAGAGTCGGAGGGTCAGGGTGATCCGAATACAGGCACCCACCGCTCCTGCTGCGGCATATGATGATCGCATATGGCCGGCCCCCATTGTGATAGTAATCATAATTATGTACTTGTAGACCTGTAGCGGATGTTCATCTTGTATATATTTATATATTTACTTACTTCTAGCATGTGTTTCTGTTATCCAAATATGTAACCCTAGCTCCTAACATGTGTACTTTATATTTTTTTTGTGTTAATTCTCGTCATTTGTTCCCTAAATTGTAGCCTATATGGCTTATTCCTTTTTTTTTGGCATCTATTGTATGAAAATGAAATGAAGAGTTTGCCATTTCGGACATTCTCGATTCGATTTGCTGAATTCTTTGTGTGCGCCAAGCAATAAATTATCTTGTACTTGCACTTATCTCGCTTTCTGTTATATGGTATTTATATATACAAGAATTATATGGTTGGAGGGCCGACTCATAGCGAATTATAAAGATAAAGTCGGGGAGTATTTTGTGTCAAAAAGAGCAGGTTGAGCTATTTTTTAAATGTACATTATTATTCTTGATATAAGTTATTTATGTTTTATTGAATACTTTGCTAAAGTGGCTAATTGGAGCCTCCCAGCTGAGTTTCTTATCATTTATATTATTATATTTAATTAAAAACAATAGCTGGTACTATTTAACATTATAATATATATTCTAAATCCCCTTAAGCTCTTGTTTTAGTTCCTAATCCCCGAAATCAATCGATCACTTCAACACCATCGCTGTATGATTAGTTCTGTAGTGTTTGGTTGGATACTCCCTATTCCCCAATTGAATGATAATTATTGGCCCACTCCACTTAACTTTAATGATGGCTCATTTCGTCCACCGCATTATTTTTCAGTGTATTTGTTATTCTGTTTGTTGTTCGCTTGTAATGTGTGTGTTTTGAGAGCTCCAAGCGCTTTCATGACAATGTGCCATTAATTCTGATGGCAGGACATCGGGGGAATATGCATTAGGATAATTGATGGAGATTTCTCTGCACCACTGCAATTAGACGAGGAGGGGGGAAAACTATGGAAAATTGGTCAACATTGAAAGCCAGGAAAGCCAGGAAAGCCACAAAGTCCCAGGCAGTTGGAGAAAAGCAAACAAAGTTGTCGCGTCAAGTGCGCCTTTTCTCACCTGTTCATTTTTCCACAGGGTATGTGGAAATTTCTCCTTCCTTCCGCTACTTTTTTTTTTTTGATTTTGCAATTTTTCCATCAAAAATTTCCCACAATTTTCATAGGCCAACTTTTATTTGGTTTTCATTGGCGGCCGGAGCATGAAGCTATTGCTGAACCTGGTCAGGACCTTTCTGGTATGCGGCTTTGTGCTGATGTTTACCTTACTAACCTGGACACTGAAACGATGTCTGGATATCACCCACTCCTTGGTCATATAATGGTACTAATTATGGAGCAACAGGAGGAGTACAAGGAAGGGGAGTCCTAGAAGGAGGAGGAGTGCCAGGAGGAGGAGGAGTCCCTGGAGGTGGAGGAGTACTATGTGGCAGGTAGGCAGCCTTATCGCTGCGCCCGATTAATCTGGCCATCGCTTTATTTACCCAACTTGCTAGGAGAGTGAGTTGGAATTATGAGTTTCCCGAACTTATCGGCCGGGCAATCAATAATGCCCGGTCTTATCGCCCTCGCACCTTTCTCCAGGGTAACACAAACTATGATTACAGTGGAGACTGGCTGCCAAGGAAAGGTTAGTACTGGGACAGTTTATTTTATCATTTTCATTATTTATAGGGTTTTTGTTTTTCATTTACTTAAAAATTATTCACTAAAACTTAGTGATAATAAACNATTATTGTCTAAAATGATCTCTTGTCTTCCGAAAAGACTCTACATATCTATAAATTTTATTTAATTTAACATTTCTATAGTTTTCTTGAAGAACTCCTAATTAAGTTAATTAAAAAAGACCCAAAATGTTAACAAAAATAGATAAAGATTAATAGAATTTTTAATTAAAGTCTAAACTGGAAAAATCTACCTTAAAACTATTAAAAAAATAAAAAAAACCAAGACAGCCTAAAAAAAACATAAATAGAAACAAAATATAACTATTAATACATATTTCTCTTCTAGCCAGTCATCACTGTAGCTGCAAGAGCGACGGGCGGCCGTTATCTGACCGTCCCGGGCACATGTCGATGGCTGTTCGATCGAATCGGTTGCTCAGCGGGTCCCGGGTCCCGCTGCTCTTGCTCCTGTTCCTGCTAGCTGGGACACTCATAATCGTCCACCGGGTCTCCCGCTCCCCGATCCTCAATCAGTACATGATCTTGCGCGAACATCTGGAGGAACATCCCACCTCCAGTTCCAGGACACGCACCATTCTCATCTGGAACAAATTCTTTGGGGATCCGCGCTGGAAACTATCCTGGGACACTCTGGGTCCGCAGGAGCTGCGTGATGAGCTCCAGTGTCCTGTCTACACCTGCGAACTAAGCAACAAGCACGACTACCTGCCCAGTCTGGACATGTACGATGCCATTGTCTTCCACGCCGCCGAAATGTATTCCATTTTCGAACCAGTTCCCTCCCCACGGAGTCCCCACCAGGCCTATGTCTTCGCTTTGATGGAGCCACCCGGCGAGACCAAGCACCGGCTGGACGACGAGATCGGTTTCTACAACCTCACGATGACCTATCGCCTGGACTCGGACATCGTCTGGCCCTATGGCCAGGTAGTGGACACCGAAACGGGTAGTGTGGTGGCTCCCAGTCCTCATCCACATTGGCGGAAACCACCAAGTGGCTTTAATAATACGGAGATTTGGGATCTCTGGCCGGGGAAGACTAAGACCGCTGCCTGGTTTGTTTCCCATTGCGAGACGCTGTCGGGGCGAGAGGTCCTGGCGGAGAAACTAAAGGAATACTTTACGGTGGATATTTACGGAAAGTGCGGAACTCTCAGGTGGGTTTTTTTGAAACAGATTTCTTAAAATTTAAAAGTTTGTAGATTTTTTGTAGTTTGTAGAAAATTATCTTCTCTTAAGTCTTAAGGACTTTATGTCCTTTTTTGTAAACTTTCCGCTTTTGTCCTTAACTCCTTAAGGTTTCTACTACCATATTTTATAAAAAATTAAGATTTTTTAGAGACCTTTTCTTTTAAAAATCACAGAAAACTCAACAATTTCTTAAAAACTTCAAATAAAAACTAAAAAAAAATCCCCACATTCCAGTTGCGCTCGCGGAGATCCCTATTGTGATGAGATGCTGGACACGGACTACCTCTTCTATTTGGCTTTTGAGAACTCCATCTGCGATGACTATGTGACGGAGAAGTTGTACTCTGCACTACGGCGTAACATCATACCCGTGGTGTTTGGCGGAGCGGACTACTCCAGGATACTGCCACCACATTCCTACATCGATGCCAATCAGTTCGAGACAGTGGCCGACTTGGCCCTCCACATGGACTATGTGGGCGGGGATCCGGCGGAGTATGTTAGTTACTTTTGGTGGAGGGAGCATTATAGTTTATCCAGCAAATCACCGTTCTGTGACCTGTGCGCCCGACTCCATGACCCCGCCTCCAAGTACAAGTCGCAGGTGTACGGCGACATACAGTCCTGGTGGTTCAACAGTTGCCGGCTGCAGAGTCGCATTCAATTGGAAAGAGATAGCTTTAGGAAGCTAGCTGCCCACCAAACCGAGTGAAATGGCCTGCCTCTGCCGGGAAAATGGTCTGAATTTCTCTCTATCCTCTTGGGGATTGTTTGTTTTCGTTTTATTTTTTGGTTTATGGCCACGAAAAAACCAAAAAAACAACGGAAACATACCTAGGTTCCACCTAGGTGACATGTCAAATCGACAACCAATCCCCGATATTTGTGTTAAGTATCCGCCCGATAAGATAGTGCCGCACCAGCCCATGAAATATGTATGTGAAAATCGGTCTAATGTGCTCCAGTGACTCACTTGCCCGGCTCTTAATTACGATCTTTATCGCCAAAAAATAAGTCACAACCCACACACACCTGTTAGTCCGCCTAGATTTAGGTCGGATTTACCGGGAATGGCCTGGATACTGGGCATGGAACACTGACCTCAGCCCCTAAAATCATATTGATGTTATTTAATTAATATTTAAGACTTAGGAATAAGTGTGCATTTTTTTTTTAACTAATTAAACACAAAAGTGCCTTTATTTTAATTCTGAAGAGTGAAATGTCTATATCTTTGCCAGTTCTTTGCCGATTCTCGCGGGGAATACCTTAATCGATTTGTGGATCGATTCCCCATCGATCTGCATCAAAATCTGGGAACAAAATATTTTTTCAATTTTTTTCATCATTTTCTGGGGAGACCCCTTCAAAATGTGGATTTTGGGCCCATAGCCCCCTGGGAAGGCCATATCTCGGCCAATTCTCATCCGATTCTCGCGGGGAATACCTTAATCGATTTGTGGATCGATTCCCCATCGATCTGCATCAAAATCTGGGAACCAAATATTTTTTAAATTTTTTTCATCATTTTTCTGGGGAGACCCCTTCAAAATGTGAATTTTGGGCCCACAGCCCCCTGGGAAGGCCATATCTCAGGCACTTCTAATCCGATTCTCGCGGGGAATACCTTAATCGATTTGTGGATCGATTCCCCATCGATCTGCATCAAAATCTGGGAACAAAATATTTTTTAAATTTTTTTCATCATTTTCCTGGGGAGACCCCTCCAAAAAGTGGATTTTTGGCCTATAGCCCCTTGGGATGGCTATATCTCGGCCAATTCTGATCCGATTCTTGCAAGGAATACCTTAATCGATTTGTGGATCGATTCCCCATCGATCTGCATCAAAATCTGGGAACAAAATATTTTTTCAATTTTTTTCATCATTTTCTTGGGGAGACCCCTTCAAAATGTGGATTTTGGGCTCATAGCCCCCTGGGAAGGCCATATCTCAGCCAATTCTCATCCGATTCTCGCGGGGAATACCTTAATCGATTTGTGGATCGATTCCTCATCGATCTGCATCAAAATCTGGCAACAAAATATTTTTTCAATTTTTTTCATCATTTTCCTGGGGAGACCCCTTCAAAATGTGAATTTTGGGCCCATAGCCCCCTGGGAAGGCCATATCTCGGCCAATTCTCATCCGATTCTTGCGGGGAGTACCTTATTAGCTTTGTGGATCAATTCCCCATCGATCTGCAAAAAAATCTTGCAACAAAATATTTTTTAAATTTTTTTCATCATTTTCCTGGGGAGACCCCTTCAAAATGTGGATTTTGGGTCCATAGCCCCTTAGGAAGACTATATCTCGACCAATTCTCATCCGATTCTTAAACAAAATACCTTAATCGATTTGTGGATCCATTCCCCACCGATCTGCATCAAAATCTGGCAACAAAATATTTTTTCAATTTTTTTCATCATTTTCCTGCGGAGACCCCTTCAAAATCTGGCTTTTCCCCTTGTTGCCCTCTGGGATGGCTATTTCTTGACCAAATCGCATCCGATTCTCGTCCTTGTAAAAATCCTTGAAACTTTGTTGGATTTCCCATATGTGTGGAAACGATTTCTGTATCTTATCCTGCTCGTATCCTTTAGCCTTGAGGATTTGTAACCCAAATCCCCGTCAATCGTCATCAAAGTGACACTTTGGAGCCGTGTGCTTTTGAATTTCAGTGGCAGCGAGTAGCGAGTAACGGCATCCAGGGCTGAGTGCGAGTCCCTGGATGGGACTGAGCATGCGCGGCCAAAAGCGTTCGAAATGTCAAGTGTCAAATGCCGCTGTGACGTAGATGACAGCGAGCATTGTTTTTGTGCCAGCGGGCATCGATTCGGCCTCGTTCTCCCTCTCTCGCCTGTAGTCGCACTCTCTCACTTTCGCTACAGCCGCCCCACCCCCCACTCTCTCTTCTGGCACTTCCGTTATTCGGCTAGCGGGGGAGCCAAAGCTTTTGGAGCTATAAATATCCCGCAGGAAGAACAGGATGGCGATAGGCGTGCGTCAGCTGGGCGAGAGGCTAAAGCGGAAAAAGTGCTTTCGGCCAAGCTTTATGCATCAGAAGCTTTTGAAGGATAACCGCTCTGCCGCGTCTCTGTCGGCGTCGCTGCTAGCAAAAAGCACTTCCTATGGAATTTCATGACATTTTATTCATTCTGTGCTAGATTTCCCGATAGTTCAAATCAGAGGTAAACCGACAAATAATACGAGAATTACGAAGGCGTAGCGAACGCTAAAATCTACTTCAAAGAAAAACCGAAAAAGACCGTTAGAATCTATAAACTTTACCGTTATTTATTAATTATACATAATTTTCTTCGTTTCTTCCGTTTAATCCTTCCCAAAAAAAGTAAAAGAAAGGAGAAAAAGAAAATAAGAATAGAAAAGAAAAAGTGGAAAATAAACGGAAAAACCGAGTGTAACGGTTTCCATTTCCTTTTTTTTTCTGGCCATGTCGAGTTGAGGTTCTCTTTCGAGATAAAAGTGCGCAAGAGTGAGACGTAAGTTGCATAATTTCCCATGAGTAACGGTAAAATAAAGAAATTGCGGAAAAGAAAGCACATTATAACAGTTATTTTTTATTGTTCGTTTCAAGTGCAAGTGAAAATGGATAGATTTTAGATAAAAGATTAATTTTCTTGGCCAATCAAAAAAAAAATTGAATATATATGAAAATAATCGGGAAAACTCGTGGCCTCTGTATCCATCCTCTGTGTATGTGTGTCTGTGTGTGTGTGTGTGTGAGTGAGTGTGCGTGGGTGCTTTTCATCTTCTTGCAAAATCTTGCTCTATCTCGCTTGCACTTTGGCCAAAAAGTGTGTCTCTGAATCATCGATTTTTCGCCCCTCAAAAAAGCAACAACAACAAAAACAACAAAAGTATCGCTTAAAGGAAAAGAAGCTAGAAGAAGAAGAATCAAAGGTACTACTGCCCCGTTATTTGTTGAACAGTGGGAGGTGGTGGGGGGGAGGTTAGGATATCATCCACCTACAAGAAAAAGTATCTATTTCGTCCTTCAAAAATCAAAAATCAAGATCAAATAACTTTTACTTTGGCTTTTAGCCAAGTTTATACACTAAAGAGGATGGGGCTATGGCTTAAAAGAGGCCTAGTAGAGCTTTCAATAGCCTATTTCATTAAAAAAAACCCATTTATTTAACTAATAATATTTATAAGATTATAATTCTAATAAAGTCCACCCTAAAAACTAACAACTAGAGACAAGAAAATTGCATAAAATTGCAAAAAATTTGAATTGCAAATGTAAATAAAAGTTATCTCCGAAAAGAATAAATATATCGTTGCCTACTTCTTGGGGCAGGCGCACACATTTCCGCCCTTTTCCCCCCAACAGAAACAGAGCTTTCACGCCATACCACGATAGTGAAGGAGAGAGCGAGAGAGCTCTACTCGCTCCAAAAGCTTTTTGGGGCAAAAGTTTATGCATAGGTACACAATTGAGTGGAAGCGAGACAGAGCTATGATGTATGTATGTATGTACTTTCTTTTTTCTTCTTCACTCTCATGCCATCTTTCATCGGGATTTTCGCCTTAACACTTAAAATCTCAAATAAAAATAAAATACTTCCACCACATTTGTAGATAATATAATTAAATAAGAAATAAGCAATAAAAAAAAAAAGTGAGTTAATAGTTTAAGAATTAAGTAGTATTCGTTAAATATTCATTAAAAATAAGCTTAAAAAAATCCTATTTTTTATAGATATTTTCTAATATATAGAGCCGGTTTTGATTTCGTTTTCGTTTCTTACATAATCCTACCTCCGCTCCACCAAATAACAGTACCATCCAACCTATAGATATACCATATATAATCCCCGATATCCAGATAGAAAATCCAAAAAAAAAAAAACAAAATAGAAAAATAGAAAAATAAAAGTCCTACGTAGATGACAGAAAAGTGCGACTCCCAGTGACTCCCACAACCCTATTTGCAGACCGATCTCGATGTCTCCGCAATTAGATAATGCTTAAGCTACCAAAGGGTCTAAAAAAGAAAAAGAAGAAGTCGAAAAAGGATCAGGAGCTCTTCACCGAGGAGGAGCTCGAGCAGTATAAGCGCGATCTCAAGGCCAAACAGGAGGCGGCGGCCATCAAATCGGACGCCGGTGAATCCGACGGTGCGGCATCAGACGTTGATTGCTCCACATCCGGTACATCTCAGCACCATCATCAGCATCATCACCAACACCAGCCTGTAGCGTCGACATCCGGTTCCGGTTCCGGTTCTGGTTCCGCAACAGGAACAGGAGCAGGACCTGAACAAGCCACCGGCGCGGATCAAGCGGATAATTCCGGTGCCAACGACGAGGAATGGGCCAAATTTAAGGCTCTCACCTCCGGTGTCGATAGCATCCTCCATAAGACCCAGGACGAGCTAGATCGGATCAAGAAGGAGTCCTTCTATCAGCGTCTACCCTCCGCCGCCGAGAAGAAGAAACAGGAGGAGGAGGAGGCCGCCCGCCTCGAGGCCGAGCGACTCGAGAAGGAGCGACAGCGTCTGGCCCAGATCGAGGCGCAGCGCGATAAGTTAGCCGAGGCGGTTGTCCAGCTATCCGAGTCCGAGGACGAGGCCGGTGACGACGACGAGGTCGATGATATCTTCGCCACCGACTACATCGAGGCGATAACCAGTGGTGAACTCCAGTTAGCCGTAGTACCCGATTCGCCCATCCTCCAGCCGGACGACGGGCCGGATCCCTTTGATACCGCCTACGCCGAGAAGGTCATAGTCGGCGCCGACCGGGCCAAGGGCAACAAGAAGCTAGTCAGCCTTGGTGCAGCCGTAGAGGTCCTATCCGGTCGCGTAGACCGGGATCACGCCGTCGCCTTAGCGAATCCGAAGCGAAAACTCCGTAAGGGCATCCAGAATCTACTCCTCAGCGAGAGTGTCGAGTTAGCCGATCCGGACGCGGATCTCCTTGTTGCCACCGAGCCGCAGCACAATCTCCTCGACGATCTTGACGAGGAATTGCCGGAATCGGCGGCACCCATCGATCTCAGTGTCTCCCTGCACTTGCATCTCCTACCGAAGCCCAAGGAGCAGGACGACGGAGCTGAGCAGGACGTGGGTGAGGAGGAGGAGCTGGGACTAGGACCCATACCCGATCTATCCGAGTTCGATGCCCTCAAGGACGAGGAGGACGACGAGTTTGCCGAATTAGCTGCCGAGTCTCTGACCAAAAGGGAGGAGGTGACCATCGTTAGTCAGGTGATCCTGCCGCCGGCGGAGTTGCCCACAGAAGCCTTTGCCGAAGCCAGTTGGGCGGAGTTCGAGGCGGAACCGGAACCGGAAACAGGTGAGCCAACCGGAAGTAGTGGGAAGATCCTGGAAATCCATAACCTTTTCCTTTTCTCTCTCTTTTTTTTGAAGGAAAACCCAAGCGTCCGCCACCGCCAGTTCGTCCTGCCACAGGACCTCACATTGTACCCGGTGCCATCTACGTCTCCGACGACGAGGAGGAGAACCCCGACGACGATCCCTTCAACACCAACTACGCCGAGCAGGTGATCAAGAAGACCACCGTACTCGAGGAGGACGACGACTTTGATCCCCGTGCCGACGAGGACGCATCCTTCGGTGCTGGAGCATCGTTAGCGGCGCCAGCGAGAGATCTTCTGGCTGGTAGTGCCACCGATCTCACAAAGGTGGTGCCCGCCCCCTTGGCGCCCACTTTGAGCGTCGACCAGGAGCCGGAGGACTTTGATCCTTTTGATACATCGGCGGTAACGGCTTTGGTGCAGCCCAAGGCCACGGAACTGCGATTCCTGGAGCGGGAACTGTTGAACGAGTCCGGCGGTGGTCTGAAGCACTCGCTCAGCGATCCGGATTTCGATCCCCGGGCCGACGACCAGGACAACGCCCCTCCACCAGTTGCAGCCACTGAGCCCGCGAAGGTGAAAATCGATCAGATCCAACCGGAACCGGAATTCGACGCCGCTCGCCGGAAGTCCTCGCTGAGTCTGAACATCCAGGCCAAGAGTGTGGGATTCCTGGTGCCAGCTCCGGATCTACTCGGTGTGGGTAATGAGGCCGGTGCCAACAAGAAGCCACTAACTCCGTACTACGCTCCAGTGAGTAAGTCGATCGAAGAGAAGGACCCCGAGGACGTTGATCCTTTCGACACGTCGTACGTGCCGGAGGCGAAGCTCAGTGACATCGAACTGAAGCACATTGAAAACGATCTCATCAAGGAGTCGACGACCCTACGGCACAGTCTCTCCGATCCGGATTTCGATCCCCGTGCCCCGCCCACTCCAGTGCCGGCGGAAGTGCTACTGGCCGTTGAGGAGAATATTGATATTAAGGTCCTGACCCCGGCCCAGGAGCGCAAGAAGCTAACGAACTCAGCCGGCGGTGGTGCTGGCGATTCCGAGGAGGATATCGATCCGTTCGATACATCGATTGCCGCCAATCTCCGGCCAGGAGAGACGGAACTGAAGCTGCTGGAGAACGAACTGCTGCCGGAAACCGCAAAGCCAACAGTCACCGACGTCCTCGACGTGCTGAGCGACGCCCAGGAGCTGGGACTGGGCGACAAGGTACTGACACCATCGACGCACGCCAAGCCGGCAGTGCCCGCCCCGGAGATCGATCCGTTCGACACCTCCATTGCGGAGAACCTCGGACCCGGGGAGACGGAAATCAAACTGCTCGAAAGTGAACTGATCGAGCGCTAAGTTATTTTTAAAAAAAATTAAGCAACTAAATCTTAAAAACAAGTAACCAGACAGCTAAAAAAAACATAAACAGACATCATGGCTAATCCCTTCTTAATGGACGACGACTTGGATGGCGGCGACATGGCCGCCAATCCCTTCCTGATGCAATCAGAGCCGGAGGAGGCATCCGATAATCCCTTCGGGGCAGGTGGGTGGCTCTTAAAAATAAATCTTAAATCATAAAATATTTAAAATCTATAGCCGTTTCAGGAGCTGGGGCAGGAGCCTCGAATCCCTTTGCCTTTGGCGGCGATGATCTCGAACCGGAAGCGGAAGTGGAACCGGACGCTGCTCCCATCAACGATCTGGATCCGGCGATGAGCTTCTTCGGCACCACCATCGAGGCGGAGGACGATGCTCTCAGCCTGAAGTCCGGTGCCGAGGAGGAGGACGGCGAGGGCAAGAAGTCCCAGCAACAGCAACAGCCGCCACACCCACACCCACATCCACATCCCCACCCGCCGCCGCCACGCCCCCAGGCACCACCACAAAGTACCCAGGATTTGATCAGCACCGTGTCCAGCCAGCTGGAGGAGACCAGTTCGGAGCTACTGGGCCGGATACCGGCCACCCGATCGCCCAGTCCCGTCTCTATGAGGGACCTCCACTCGCCCAGTCCCACACCCGATTCCGGGCTGGCCGATCTGCTGGACGTCTCCGTGGATAGCGGTTCCAGTGCCCACATCCAAGAGGTGGACCTGATTAGCGGAGTAACGGGAGCGGCAGTTCCGCCTCCCAATCCATTGGATAATCCGTTTGCGGTGCCGACGGCGGTGCCCAGCTTGCAGGGTGCCACGCCCATGCCCGCCTCACCGGCCAAGCAGCCGCCCCGCCCGCCACCGCCACGCCCAGCACCGCCACGTCCCACTCCCCCGGCCGGCCATATGCCGCCCCAGCGTCCTCCGCCGCCGGCCGCAGTGCCCGCCAATCCTCCCGCTCCAGCTCCCGCTCCTGCTGCCGCCTCGGCGGATGCCGATGATCTGCTGGACATGTTCAGCACCTCCAGCAAGCCGGCGAAGCCGCCACCGCCCAAGACCAAGGAGGACATCCTCAGTCTGTTCGAGCAGCCGGCACCACAGCCGGTGGTGGCTCCGAAACCGGATCTGCTGAACGATGATCTGCCGGTGACGCCGCCGGAGAAGCTGGAGTCCGAAACGGATGCGGAGGCCGAGCCGGAACCGGCCAGGGAGGAGCCCATCTTCAGCTCCCTGCTCACCCGGCCGGACGAGAGCACCCACGACATCACCTCCCAGCCCCAGGCGGCCACCGTGAAGGACCGGCAGTCGAATCACATGGCTGCTCCCCAGGATGCCACCAACCGCCAGAGAGCACCCACGCCGGACATTGAAATCACCACAGTGGAGGACCTGCCCAGGTCCGATGACGAGGACGAGGAGCCGGTGGAGGTGGTGCGGCAGCCGGAACCGGAACCAAGCGAAACCAAGCCGGAGAGTCCGCCGACGGAGGTGGCCCCGGAAATCGAACCAGTGGCCGAGCCAGTGGAGCTAGCCATCGAGCCGGAACCGGAACTGGAGCCAGAGCCCGAGCAAATGGACACCGGACTCGATTTCGCGCCCGTGGCGAGTGGCCAGCTGTCCGCTAATCCCTTCGCCAGTCCCGAGGAGGAGGACGAGCCCAGTTTCGCGCCCGTGCCGGTGGTGGGCAACATCTTTGCGGTGGACGACCCGGAACCGGAGGCGGAAGCAGAGCCGGAACCGGCGGTGGAGCCCCCGGTGGCGCCCAGCTATGTGACCAACATATTCGCCGCCGAGCCGGACGAGTTTGATGCCTTCTCGGCCAAATTCGATTCCGTGAAGAAGGACAACATCAGTATCCTGGACGGTTTTGGAGGATCTGGCGCTATAACGCCCACGGGCGGAGATGGTAAGTAATGGACCCCCATCCTCAGGATATTCTAATCCCAGAGCTCCCTTCTCTTCCAGCCTGGGGCGACAGTGCCTTCGGGTCTGCCACGATCTCGGCCAATGCCTTCGGAGATGCCAACTCGGCGGACGATGGCTTCGGCAACGAGGACGACGACTTCTACTCGATGCAGGCGCCAGCCCGTGCCGATTCCGTGGAGTCCGTGGACAAGGAGTTCAGTGTCGTGATCCGCCCCAAGGCGGAGGGTGTGGGTGGCGTGGCCCCGCAACTGGCACCACCACCACCCCCAGCCAGGATCTCCAATCAGGCCACTACATCGCCGCCGGCCACAGTGAATCCCTTCGAGGATGTGAGCGGTTTCCCGGCGCCAGCACCACCGCCGGCGGGCGAGACTCCGATGAAGCGAACCGACTCCCAGGATACACCACAGACGCCGCTGTACGACGAGGATGTGTCCCAGCCGCTGGAGGAGTTCCCCAGGCTGCACTATGTCGGTCCCGGATGGGAGATGCAGCTCCGACAGCCGAACAAGAAGAAGATCACCGGCCAGCGGTTTTGGAAGAAGATCTTCGTCCGTCTGGTGGTGCAGAACGATGTGCCGGTGGTGCAGTTGCTCAACCAGGCGGGCGATAAGCAACCGTTCCAGGAGCTGCCCCTCCAGCCGTCCTACTCGGTGTCGGAGATCGGGGCCCAGCAGTACGATCAGTTCGGGAAGATCTTCACGATGAAGCTGCAGTACATATTCTACAAGGAACGGCCCGGCGTCCGGCCCGGCCAGGTGACCAAGGCCGAGCGGATAACCAACAAGCTGACCAAGTTCGCACAATACGCCATCGCCGGCGACTACGAGGGCGTCAAGGAGTTCGGCAGCGATCTCAAGAAACTGGGCCTGCCCGTCGAGCATGCCCCCCAGTCGTCGCAGCTCTTCAAGATCGGCTCGATGAACTACGAGGACATGAAACAGTTCTCCGTCTGCATCGAGGAGGCACTCTTCAAGCTGCCAGCCCTGCGGGAACGGGCACTCACCTACAAAATGGAGGAGGTCCAGGTGACGGCCGTGGATGAGATAACCGTGGAGCAGGATAGTGAGGGGAAGATCCTCAAGCAGATCGCCCGAGTGCGTCTGTTCTTCCTGGCCTTCCTCACCGGCATGCCGACCATCGAGCTGGGCGTCAACGATATGTGGCGCCAGGGCAAGGAGGTGGTGGGTCGGCACGACATCATCCCAGTGGCCACCGAGGAGTGGATCCGCCTGGAAGCCGTCGAGTTCCACAGCGTCGTCAATCAGCAGGAGTACGAGCGAACGCGTACCATCAAGTGAGTCTTAATTCCTTACCTCTCATTGAAATAGTCCCATAATCCTGTCCAATCCTCGCCAGATTCCAACCACCTGATGCCAACTACATTGAATTGCTGCGCTTCCGCGTTCGTCCGCCCAAGAATCGCGAACTTCCGCTCCAGCTGAAGGCCACCTGGTGCGTAACTGGGAACAAGGTGGAGCTCCGGGCCGATATCCTGGTGCCGGGCTTCACTTCCCGCAAGCTGGGCCAGATACCCTGCGAGGATGTGTCGGTGCGCTTCCCCATACCCGAGTGCTGGATCTATCTGTTCCGTGTGGAGAAGCACTTTAGGTGCGTCATGTCCTTCTAACATGTCCTTTTTGTAATTTTTGTATCCCTTTCTTTAAAGATATGGTTCGGTGAAGTCGGCCCATCGACGAACGGGTAAGATCAAGGGCATCGAAAGGATCCTGGGAGCAGTGGACACCCTGCAGGAGTCCCTCATTGAAGTCACATCCGGACAGGCCAAGTACGAGCATCATCATCGCGCCATTGTCTGGCGGTGTCCTCGACTGCCCAAGGAGGGTCAGGGTGAGTTCGCTTTGGAGTTTATCTATTATCCTTGCGAGAGATCAAGGATAACTTGTGTTTGTCCTTCTTGCAGGAGCCTATACCACTCACCAGCTGGTCTGCCGGATGGCCCTCACCTCCTACGATCAGATACCCAGCGAACTGGCGCCTTACGCATTCGTGGAATTTACGATGCCCGCCACGCAGGTCTCGCATACCACCGTGCGCTCCGTGAGTGTCCAGGACTCGGACGCCGATGAGCCGCCGGAGAAGTATGTCCGCTATTTGGCACGACACGAGTACAAGTGAGTATTATCTTTTCCCTTGAAAATAATCCCTAATCCATAACTCCAACTCCTCTCTTCCAGGGTTGGCATCGAGACCACGCACGGCGAGTCCACGAACGCGTATCTGGCGGCAACCCGGCCCATCCGGGAGGAGACAACCAGCTCGGCCAGCAGCAAGCCGGTTGCCTCTCCCGTCCCGCCCAGCGACTCTGACACGGACACCAACTAATCTGGCTAGTATCCTTTGGCCAGGATCCGGGCTTTCTGTAGATATTCCTCCCCCCAGCATGGTTAATCCAAATCGTTCTTGTTATATATACAAAAAAAAAACAAAACAAAAAACTATATTAGATATGTCTGGGTCTAAATAATATATACATATATATATATATATATTTTCATGTGCGTCTGATGCCATTTATCCCCTCTAGCCTTTAGCCCTTAGCCCTTAGCCCCTCTCCTTGGGCAGCGTGTTCATCGCTTTTTTTTCGCAAAAAAAGACACAAATCAGAGAGAGAGAGAGAGAGAGTTAGGTAAAGATTAGTTGACAATAAAGTTAAGGGCGGCAGGAGCAAGGATCAGGATCAGGAGCAGGATCAAGAAGAGCAAGGATCCAACTAGCAGGATCTAAAGGAGAAGGAGGAGCACCAGAGCCAGCAGGAGGACAGTGTAAAAAGCCAAAGAAGACGAAGGATGCAAGGATGCCGGGGGCAAGGATCATGACAAGCCAGCGAAGGTCCTTTGAGATGAACTGCGTTACTTCTAGCCATTAAATCGCATTAAAGTTAATCAATATCAGACTCAGACTCCGACTCAGTACCCATACATATACATAACACATAACATATATATATTCTCTGATGTATTATTACGTAATCGGATGTAGTCTGATGTAAGCAATGAAAAGCAATTTCATCGAGTGCTGCCGTTGTTTCCCCCCAACCCCCCAAAAAAAAATAACAAGTAATATCTTAAAACTTAAAACCCAAAAAGAAAAGAAGCTCAACTGGAGGGCAACGCACACACACACACATACACTGCAAGAAAATAACTACTTACTTAACTAAACTACACTTGACGAAAAACCAAAAAAAAAAAAACAAACTGGAATTTCTGGAAAACTATGCTATCCATCAGCTACACTGTAAGCTTTACGTATACCATTTGATTTAAAAAATAACTTTAGAGAAACGTTCATATGAAACCGGAAACGGAAACGAAAAAACGGAAACGGAAACGGAAACGGAAATGCATATTCAAATGTTATTGTTGTGAATCAAATTAAATTATATTCAAATCTATGGTAAAGAAATTAAGAAAAACATTTAACAAAAAAACAAAAAACAAAACAAAATAGAAGAATCATACTTTGTTGAAGCAAGAAACTAAAAATAAATAAAAAAAACATTAAAACTAAAAGCTAAAAACATAAACAAGAATAAAAACGAAATGAAAAATATTTCATAACTACATATATGCCAGATGTATTGATTGATTGATTAATTGATTGATTGATGGATTGAGTTTACTAGACAAGAATTGCATAAATAGATTTGTTAATTGAGTGTTAAATGAAAATATATTCTATGATCCCCCCGCCCTCCCCCGCTTGCCTCTGTTCAATTTCCTTAAAAAAAAAATATATATACAAAAAAAAAAAATATAAATTAAAGTATTGAAAATGGCCCATTCAAAATCCATTCCTCAAAATCATTCAGATATATACGACTCTAGATGGA
>JAJJHT010012086.1:49548-63582 GCA_021223865.1 Drosophila pandora
AATTTTTTTATTTTAATACTTATTTTATACATTTTATAAATATATTTAAAAATAAATAAGAGGAAAGTACTGCAAAGCAGAAATAACTTATTTTGTAGAGCTTCTCCTTTCCGGCTTATATATTTTTTATAACTGCTGTCTATTTTTCATCAAAATCTATTAAATTTATAGTCAAAGTATATAAATTTTTTTGACATATTTTAAACTTAACTTGAATGAATACTTTTATTAATTTTTTTCTGATAAAGTTCTTAAAGACAGGAATCTATTTGTAAAATCTCTCCCTTAAAAAAATCCGCAAAAAAAAGTCTTATCTAAATAGAGTTTAAAATTAAAGTCAATACATTTTTTTTTTTTTGGCCAGAAACTTGGAAGACAACTTGCCACATGTGGCATGGGGCCAGGGGGCTTTTGGCACAACTCGGTGACCCAATGTGGGCTTGCCCTTGGCTTCATTTATCACGAAGAGTTGCCTCTGCCACTGCCACTGCTGTTGCCATTGCCGTTGCAGTTGCAGGATGTCTTTTTGCAACATTTTATTACTACTTGGCCATAATTTGATACACATGCCCTGCCTCCCCCGGCTTGCTCCTTCCGACCGCGCCGTTTCAGGCCATTTATCATTAGCCAGGATCCGAGATATAGAAACCAGTATTCCGCATCTAGAGTCCTGAATCTTGAATCCTGGAGCTAGGAGCTAGGAGCTGGTAGCCGAGAGCCAGGACTGCTGCAATCAGGACACACATGTGCAGAGCGGAGATTTGCCCATGAAGTCCTCATAAAATATTATGTTCAACTTTTGCGCTGTGTTTTGTGTTATGCCACTTAGCTCCTTGGTTGGTTCTTTTCTTTCATTTCTTTTTTTCGGGGGCAAGGCAAGGGGTTTTGTATCCTGGGGGATGTCCTGGGGGAGGAAGCAGCAAGGAGCGGCAGCGGCTGACGTGACTGGCTTTTGAGTGGCCGGAGTGTAAGCCACAGAGCTCAGGCAGTCAAATAAATCTGATTCTTTTCCTCAGCCATTCAAATCGTGCCACGCCTTAGCTTCCCTACCCTTCCCCTTTATCCTTGCCACCCTCTCAGTCGTCCTTAGTCCTTTTCTAATTTTTCTTCTTACATATTTCTGGTTGGCCTTTTTCATACAGGACTCTTTTTGTGTTGTGGCACCTGTTTTCGGCCTAATGAGTTTGCTTCCTCAATTCTGAATCCTGAAATCCTGAATCCTTGCCGCCCATCCTCGCTCGGACACGTGATGAAAATATCCTGTCAGCAAATTGATGCCAGCAAGATCTGACCGCCATCTGGCAGTTCTATCAATACACTGAAAAAAATAAAGGATGATCCATCAAAAAATTATTAAAGAGAGTAGGCTGAGGAGTAATAATTTTTTTTATTAAAAAGTGGATAATCATAATAATTATTCTTTAAAATATTATCCTTTAGAAGCATTTTTCTTTCCATGCACTCCTCTGGCCACTTGAGCATTGGTCCTGCACGTCTTGGGTCCTTTGTTATATCCTTCGATGGCAACCAGTATGTGGCAGATCCTGGCGGCAAACACGTGTCTCCTGCTGCCACAAATATGAATCAATAAATGAGCTGAATAAATGACACAAGCTGCCGAATTGAAATCAACTTGTTTACGAATATGAGATTCTGACATCTGGCTTTTTTTTTTGGTCCTTGTTCCTTCCTCCTTTTTTTTGGCCCGAGGGTGTTGGCCAAGTTATTGAATAATATTGCCAACGATTGACTGACAGTTTCCCTTTTCCCTGAAATTTAAATTACAAATTTAATGTAAGGATAACTGGAATTAGAAGCTGTCTTTTTTTTTGGCAATAAATTAGGAGAAATTTTTGTGGCATTATCCTTGGATCCTGGCCAGCGAAAGGAAAACGGAAGCAGCCGTCATAAAGCGAAACTGAAACTAAGCTGAAAAGGATACCAGGATATCCTTTTTGGCCAAAAGCCAATGCCAACAACTAATTACTGGATGAGAATAAATTTTTAATAAACATTAAAATCAAATCAATCATTTTATTTTTTTGTTCAAGAAACTCTGCTACTTTGTGAGTTGCAACAGTGACATTGTTGCAAGTTCCTTGGAGGGGAATTGTGGTTATTTTTTAAGTTTTTTTTATTTTTGGCCAGTTTATAGGCGGCCATAACACACACAAAATGGCAAAGTGGCTCAGATGTTCCGGGTTTCTGGTCGAGTTGCCTGGCAAAGTGTTGGCCGAAACACCTGCTATTTGGCCATAAAATCCAAATGGGACGCCAACGCATAAACCATCCAGAACATACCCGAATGGCCTGAATCCGAAAGGATGTCGACTGCCGCCTGCCGGCTGCTGGCTGACTGCTGCCAGCTGCCAGCTGCTTACATAATTATGCAAAGGACGAAAAGGAGCGAAAAGGACCTGGGTCCAAGACAAATTGGCATAATGAAAACAGCTGGGGCCGAAGGGCTTCTGGCTAAAAAGCTAAGGCCAAATGCAAATGGCCAAAATGTCGCGTTGTTCCTCCACATTTCACTTGTCGCCTTCTGTGGATGCCTCAAACCATCCAGTATCCCATATCCAGTGTATCCTGTGCATCCTGTATTTCCTATTTCGTCGTATTTCGTTTTCAAAATTTGAATTTTGAATAACCCTTTTCCTTTTGTCCCGTATCCCCTCCACATATGTGCCCATTCAAACAGCCATCCAGACATCCAACCAGGGCTGCATAAATTTCCACCACACACCCTCATACACACATACACACATACATCCACATCCATATACAGGCAGGTCCTTGAAGGACCTTCCTGTTCGGCGATATCACTACGAATTAGCATAGAAAACTGCAAATTTGAATTATGGCCAAAGGCACGGCGGCAGCCACTGCCATAACTACCACAAGAATGCCAGGACCTCCAAGTGCTGCAGGACTTTCAAGGATCAAGGATACAGGGCAACATCACCATCACCATCACAAGCAGCAGCAGCAGCTGCTTTTCAATGCAACAACAACGAGTATATAATTTAAACCAAATAGGGCACTTTTAAATACAATTTATAGAGAAAATATAGAGTCCTTTGAGATTTTTAAGACTAACAAGAGGATACTAAATTATATTGAATACTATCCTTTATTTAATAGCAAAATAAGTCAACTAGGAGGTTTGGTATTTCTTATTTATTTAAGTGTTTGTTATTTTTATAAACTTAAAGTTTAGAAAGTTACAAGGAAAATACCGATATTGAATATTTAAGAAACTCTACTCCTCTTGTAGAGGAGGATCTTCTTTTAACATATTTCCGTAAAAAAAATACTATAAAATATCTTAAAATAAGTTTATTTAAACCTTAAGACATCTATATATTTATATTATTTTTTTTACATTTTTTCATAACCAAATAAAATTAAATGAAAATCTCTGCCCCTCGCCTTTTTGAACAAAAATTTAAAAGTTTTTAAACATTCTGCCCTAGTCCCTGGAAAACTCTCTTTTCTTTTCCTGTCCTTTGATTTTCCTTATGCTTTTCCTCACTTTCTGATTTGGCCTCTATCCTTTAACAGTTTTTCCTTTTTAGCAGTTCCCCTTTATCCTTTTTCCAATTTGCATGTGCATATGCATTGAACTCTGACCACTGGCGCAAATGCATTTGCAGGATGCCAGGGACTCTAAGGACACCAGGGATGCCCAGGATACTAGCTCTCCGGATAGGAACTTGCTGGATGGCGAGAGAGGGAGGGAGGTAGGGAGGTGGTGGTAAACGGAAATCCAAGGGGAAGGCACAGCGCATCCTGGCGAGTCTAATGCGACTAATAGATCCTTGTTTGCCGAAAAGTTTGCGGCACCCACTTTGCCTTGTTTGCTCCTGTCTTTGGGTCTTTCTTGGTCCTTTTACCAGCTCCTGCTCCTGGTTGTGCCTAGTCCTTGCCTACTCCTTGGCAAATACGTAATCAGTGGAATTTTCATGCGCATTTTTCTTTCGACTCGTCTCGGCAAACAAACGGCGCTTTGAGCTGACGCTCCACTCGAAATACGTTGCTCAATTTCCATAAACACGTGAGCAAATAGCACGTGTGCCCAGGACCTAGGCACTAGGTGGCAGGCAACTGCCATCCAGCCACCTACAGCCAGGATTCGGGTCTAAGGACCAAGGACCCAGGACTCGGGACATGGGAACTGAGAACTGAGAGATCTGGCACCCCTTGGAAGCGTCAAATCCCTTGACGAAATTCGCTGCACCAAAAAAATTGATTCTAGGGAAGGTTTTTTTTTTTAAATAGTACAGGAATTATTAGTATGGAAATTATTATTAAAAATTTAATTTTTCATTTAGAAAATAATTAAAGTGTTAGAATATATAAAAAATATAATTTAGAAGCAATTTGTTGATTTAAAAAAAATATTCAGAACATACTTGTACTTGGAATCAAATCATTGATATTTGTCTAAAAGTCAAAACAGTTAAAAAATGTGTTAAGTTTTAATAATTTTGTACTCATTTTATTTTTGTATTTAAAATTATAAAAATTCTTAAAAATTGATGAAATAAACAAATTTTTTATTGTGTAAATAGCAGCTCCCTCCAGGTTGTCCTTTAAACGCCATTTGTTAACTATTGCCGGCATTTGCTTGCCAAGGTGGGTGAATGGCACCACCCCCTTAAAGGACCTCCTGCCTCCACCCCTACCCCCTGATACCGTCAACCATCTTCGATATTTGAGTTTCGTCGCTGTAAAATGCGTCCAAATTGATTTTTATTTATATTTCAAAGGAAAAACTTTTGTGCAGCTGTTGGGCTTGTTGTTTTTCTTAAGTTTTTTTTTTCTTCTTCCCTTTCATTTTTTTTTGTTTGTGATATTTTTTTTTTGTTTTTATTGTTGATGTTATTGTTTTTGTTTGCTGGGCTTGAGCTTGCAGCTGCGACAAAGTTGCGAATACGACCCGTCAATATTTCATTACGGGCTTCTCTTCATACAACTTCGATTTAGCCATTCAAGGGGAAAGAAAAAGCAAACAACTTACGACAAAAATTGCCCCGAAGCACCCAAATACAACATGTTTATATATTATATATGCCAGGGTATGTGGGTTAAATCTTTATTAAGGTGGCACTTCTATCAATTAAGAAATTAAGGGTTAACAAGATAATACTTTACAGAAAGTGAAGAACAAAGTTTGCCTTCAAACTACATAATTTTCATATAATTTATGTATAAATTTTTGACATTTTCTTATAAAATATAAATCAAGAACCATGTCCACCCTAAGTTATATATAATTTCCCAATTCATAGATTCAATCAGGTAGCAAAATTTATTTATGATTGCAAGTGCTTTGTTTTGTTTCCACATTTGCCAAAAACACTGATTGATGCCGCCAAAGGCCAAATGCCTCAAATATGGCTCAAATATTTCACAGGCTTTCAGGCTCCAACAAAGCCAAAATAAATTATAGGCTTTATTATACAAAAATATATATAAGAGAGATTATCTGGATATAGGGTATAGGAGTGGAATACATCACCCACGAAAACCTCTCAACCACCTGAGTTTTTAATATCCAGTGACACTTTTGTGGTCTTCGAGTAGTACTGCTTATTGGTAATTAGATCCCCACAATCTGCGGTTTATGGGATTAGGTAATGGAATATGAGCCAGTTGAAAAAATCAACACTGAGAAAAAATAAGTTATACCTAATAGATCTGTTATTAAGTTTTGGAACTCTCTACAAACATCTTTCAAAGAACTTATGAATTTTTAAATACCCAGAAACTAGCTTACAAATAAATTAAAATAAGTCCAATAAATTTATATAAAATCCCCTTAAACCTAGAATTTTCTCACCGTGTACTAAGCCCGTATAGTGTCTAAGATCGGATAGCTTTCGATCGTTTCCAGAGCTCTTGGGGATTTCATTTAGAAATGGAGCGTTGGACGAATCGCGTGGCAGTCGTCACTGGAGCCAGTTCGGGCATCGGAGCAGAGCTTACCCGGAAACTCGTATCCGCCGGAGTGGTGGTGGTGGCCCTGGCCCGTCGTCTGGATCGGCTGGAGCAGCTGCGTCAGGATCTGCCCGAGGAGGAGCAACGCCAGCGTCTCCACATCCGGCAGTGTGATGTCACGGACGTGGAGGCCGTGAATTCTACTTTCGATTCGATCAGAGATCATCTGGGTGGTGTGGACATCCTGGTGAATAATGCCGGAAAGCTATCCGGTGGACAGCTGCTCACCATGTCCCTGGACACTGTCCAGCAAGTCCTGCAGACGAATGTCATGGGCGTGGTCCAGTGCACCCAGAGGGCCTTTGAATCCCTAAGGGAGCGGAAGGTCCCAGGTCATGTAGTGCTCATCAATAGTATCGTCGGACATTATCTCTTCAATCCACTTCCCGGGAGCCAGCAGGAGCTCAACATATATCCTGCCACCAAGCACGCCCTCACGGCCCTCACAGAGCTCTTCCGGCAGGAGATGAGGGATTTCAAAACGAAGGTTAAGGTTACGGTGGGTATTTATTGGGGTTTCTTCTCATAAATAGACTTTTGGATAGACTTCTAATACTCACCATAGTTTTTAGAGGTTGTCGATTTTTTAGGAATTTTTTAAAGCCTTTTAACTTACAAATAAGGACATGGATTAATTTCTTTCAATTATTTTCCATCATAAACTTAAACCATTAAAGTAACAAAATATCAACGCTTAATAGTTATTTTAACGACCTCTAGTTTTAATAATTTTCTTCCAAAAATCATACTCATAAAAACCCACTAATAATCTGTAGATATCATAAAAAATACTGTCTAATAATACCCTATTCCCTCAGAGCATCAGTCCTGGACTAGTGGACACGGAACTGGTGCCGCAGGCCTACAAAACGCTGCCCATGCTGCAGGCCGAGGATGTGGCAAGTGCGATTATGTATGTCCTGGCCACGCCCCCGCATGTTCAGGTGCACGAGCTGACCATCAAGCCCATGGGTGAGCCCTTCTAGGCAGGACAAAAGGCCGAAGGACAACAAAAGGACACCTCGCACTTGCCATTTATTTTTTTTTTTTGAATTTTTAAAACATTACGACACACTGGTTCTTGAGGCCAAGTACACTTATGAACTGAATAATTTCTGCAACTGGAAAAGGGCTAAGGGCACTGAAAGAAATTTTATAATTGTTCTTTAATTTTAGCTTATAGTTTTTTAGGGGAATGACCTTAAAAATATGCCTATTTATTTGCGTAAAAAATATCATCCAATAAAGAGAGGCAGATCATATCGGATTCTATTCTAAATTTATTTATAAACTGTTTATTTTTTTGCACTAATAAAAAATATGATTTATTATGCGGAAGCGATTATTATTATTTGTGCGATCCGTTAAGAAACGTCTCAATTACAATTACCTCTATAGACGGTAACTGGACGGACGCTACAAAATCCATAAAAATTCATTCAATTATTCAAGTCACGTGTGAACTGCGCGCTTGGGCGGGTCACTGTTTGTTTGTTTTTTTATTTTCTGTTTAAATAATTAATTTGCATGACAGTCTGTTGGCTTTTGGCTCTTGGCCATATATAAAGCCTTGGCCAAGTTCTAGCTCGACTCAGTTGTGCTCTTCAGCTGGCTAAGAATCTACAGAGATAATCTACAGGAATCTTCTAGAATGGATCGCTGGCAGGATCGTGTGGCTATTGTTACGGGAGCTAGTTCTGGAATCGGAGCAGCTGTTGCCCGGAAACTGGTCGAGGCCGGAGTGGTGGTGGTGGGCCTGGCCCGGAGAGTGGAACGCATGGAGGCCATCAAGGAGCAGATGCCCATGGAGCAGCAGGCCCGTTTCCATACCATTCATTGCGATGTCGGGGACCTGGATTCGATAACCGCCGCCTTCGATTGGGTCGAGGAGCAGTTCGGAGGATGCGACATTTTGGTCAACAATGCTGGCTGCCTCTTTCCGGGCCAACTGCTGACCCTCGATGTGGAGCACCTGCAGCAGACTCTCAATGTGAATTTGATGGGCACCGTCCACTGTACGAGACGCGCCTTCCGCTCGATGCAGCAGCGGGATGTGGCAGGACACGTAGTCCTTTTGAACAGCCTCACGGGGGAGACGATCATCAATCCGCCGGGCGACGAGCTGCAGGTCCTCAACATGTATCCTCTGACCAAGCACGGCATAAAGGCCCTGCTGGAGGTCCTGCGCCAGGAGCTGAGGGGCTTCAAGACCAAAATTAAGGTTACGGTGAGTTTATAAGCTATATCTTTTCCAATCCTTATCTGATTTTCAAGGGGAATACCTTAAAAGATTTCTATTTCGATTCCCCATCCTTTTGCATCAAAATCCTGACACGAAATATTTTTTCAATTTTTTTCAAAATTTTCCTGGGGAGACCCCTTCAAAATGTGGATTTTGGGCCTATAGCCCCCTGGGAAGGCTATATCTCGGTCAATTCTCATCCGATTCTTGCGGGGAATACCTTAATCGCTTTGTGGATCGATTCCCCATCGATTTGCATCAAAATCTGAGAACAAAATATTTTTCCAATTTTTTTCAAAATTTTCCTGGGGAGACCCCTTCAAAATGTGGATTTTGGGCCTATAGCCCCCTGGGAAGGCTATATCTCGGTCAATTCTCATCCGATTCTTGCGGGGAATACCTTAATCGCTTTGTGGATCGATTCCCCATCGATTTGCATCAAAATCTGAGAACAAAATATGTTTTCAATTTTTTTCAAAATTTTCCTGGGGAGACCCCTTCAAAATGTGGATTTTGGGCCTATAGCCCCCTAGGAAGGCTATATCTCGGTCAATTCTCATCCGATTCTTGCGGGGAATACCTTAATCGCTTTGTGGATCGATTACCCATCGATTTGCATCAAAATCTGAGAACAAAATATTTTTTAAATTTTTTTCAAAATTTTCCTGGGGAGACCCCTTCAAAATGTGGATTTTGGGCCTATAGCCCCCTGGGAAGGCTATATCTCGGTCAATTCTCATCCGATTCTTGTGGGGAATACCTTAATCGCTTTGTGGATCGATTACCCATCGATTTGCATCAAATTCTGGGAACAAAATATTTTTTCAATTTTTTTCATCATTTTCCTGGGGAGACCCCTTCAAAATGGGGATTTTGGGCCCATAGCCCCCTATGAAGGCTATATCTCGACCAATTCTCATCCGATTCTCGTAAGGGATACCTTTTATGATTTGTGGATCGATTTCCCATCGTTTTGCATCAAAATCTGAGAACATAATATTTTTTCAATTTTTTTCAACATTTTCCTGGGGAGACCCCTTCAAAATGTGGGTTTTGGGCCCATAGCCCCCTGAGATGGCTATATCTCGGCCAATTCTCATCCGATTCTTGCGAGGGATACCTTAAACGATTTGTGGATCGATTTCCCATCATTTTCCATCAAAATCTGGCAACAAAATGTTTTTTCAAAATTTTTCCCTTTTCGGGCCATCATGGCGTATGAGTTATATAAATATTAAGTATACGCCATGTTGGAATTAATTTTAAGCATCCGCCATGTTTTCCTTCACAAGATACTTCTCCTGATTTGCTAATATCTAGTATATTTACTAATCATAAGTTAAAAATAATAATGGTTACTAATAATTATGTTCTCCCTCCTTAGAGCATCACACCTGGGGTAACTGATACGGAGATCCTGCCCGGAGGATACGGAGTGCTGCCCATGCTCAGTCCGGACGACATTGCCGATGGGATCCTGTACGCCCTGGGGACGCCCCCCCACGTCCAGGTCCATCAGCTGACCATCAAGCCGTTGGGCGAGCCCTTCTAGATCTGCAGAACCCATTTTTGGCCAAAAAAACTAGAAACAAGTAATATGTAAAATAAATGTTGGCAGCAATGTTGGGAAATTACGGTTTCTCTTTATTTGAAAATAACTTTGGCGAATTTCGGTTGGGAAGCATGTCGGGAATAACTTGCGGCAACAGTCAGGAATGTCAGGACTGACGAAAAAAAAAATATACGAAAATAAGTTAACATTAGTCTGACAAGCTGGCAAGGCAACAAGGATACGGATGGGGGATAAGGATGTGTGTAGGATGTAGGATATGGTACAGGTGACGCTTTCGCCTTTGCATTCGCATCCAGAAAGTCGCGCCAACAGGGACGCTCTTTGTCAATATTGAAAGCGTACGCGTTTGACATAAAATGTAATATAGTCTCACCAACACACACATAAGGACACACACCTACATACATACATATATCCTGGCAGAGCTGGCGAACTAATACACCTACAAAAAGTTCACACAGAGGTGGCGAAAAAAAATAGAGACGGCAGGCAGTCACATTGGCAAAAACTGGAGTCAGCTTTATGCCAAAGCAGCTGCCACTGAAATGCACTTGAAAAAAATATTAGAAATTTATAAAATTTATAAATAAAAATTATGAATAGTAATTTTTAGATATTTTAGCTTTAAAGGGCATTTAGTTTCTTCCTTTAATTTAAAATAGGTATTATCTAGAACTTTTTATTTTAGTGTATCTGTTGGTGTCCCTGCATTTTGCATTTCATTTTGCAGGACTCTCTACTCCTTTTTTTTTTTACCATTTTTTTTGTACAACAGTTTCTTGCTGTTGTAGTTGTAGAAGAGCACACATGGCAAATTCCATGGGCGGATGGATAGGAGACGCCTCCACCTTGGAAGCCAGAGTCAGACAACTTTTATGACTTGGTTGCAAGCGTAATGGCGATGCTTATGCTTATGCTTATGGCTGCAACAACTGCAACAACGACAACAACAGTTGCAAGTTGCAACATCAACAACAGCAGCATCGAACTTCGTTTCGCGTCACTCGCGTCACGCCAAGTTGTCAATGTTGCATATAAACACGGCGTTGTCAATGTTGCTACTTTTGTTGCAAATACTTCTACTGCTTCCACTGCCACTGTCAGTGCCACTTGTTGTTGTTGCAATATTGCTAGAAGGAGCAGCTCGTTTGCTTGTCTATTTCAGTGGCAGCATTTCTTTGCAACCAGGCAGGAATAGAGCTAATAATGTCGCGGCTCCTTGTTGTTCCTGTTTGGAGATATCCTTGTGTGTCCCGTGTGTCTCAGTATCATTCCACTTGAACCTGTCGGATTGCAGGATATTTTTTTTTTTTAAATATCCTGGCAGAAATGTGCTTTAGATAATGTTTATTAAGGAAAGAGATCCTTGAAAGAGATCGCCCGAGGTTGCATATTTAAAAACAAATTAGAAGCTGTCCACTAATAAGTGCCATAACACTAACAGGCCCCCCTTCTCTAGAAATATTTCCACGAAACTTTCCAGTTTTTCTCGATTTTCTTTTTTTTTGTTGTTGTTGTTGTTGTTGTCCTGAAACATGCCCCAGGCTGGCTGGGAAAATAAGGCTCGCATAAAAGGCCAAAAAGGAAAAAGTTAAAGTGTCGAGAGCAAAATAAATTCTTTCCGTTCCCACAAAAGAAAATAAGAAAAAAAGAAAGAAAGGAGAGCCGAAGGAGAAAGGAAAAGCTGGGAAAACAGTAAAGGAAAAAGTGAAGGAGAAGCTGCATCTGAATCTCGATGGGCACTTTAAGGCGTGACCGTGAAGAGGAAACGGAAATGGAACATGAACGGAAATGGCCACCTCCGACGCTCCAACGCTCCGACTTCCATTCCTTTTAATAACCCCTGCCCCCGCAAATCGAAGGTCAGCTTTATTTTTATTTATTTATTAATTATATTTATGATAGAACCTTATTCCTAATTTTAAGAATTTTTTATGGAAGGAAGGTCTTTAAGTTTTTGGTGATAGGGATTCTATTAAATATTCAAATTTAACCAAAGCCCCGAAGGACACACCAGAGGTTCTGACCTGACACCAGGGCGGGGTAATGGTGTCCGGTGGGCCTGGTCCTGGTCCTGAAATTTGATCAAATTTTCTGCAGCATACTTCTGGGCGCCAGCTTGAAATTTGCATTAAAATTAGGCAACCGCGGCGTCCTATTACGCTAATCAGCGGCTATCTCTTTCTATGACAGTGTTACTTTCTCTTTCTTCTTACCTTGTTTTGTTTCTTTTTTGTTTTATTTGTTTGGCAACCACTTTTTTGTTAATTTTTGGATACTTTTTAAATCATCAGATGTATCAGGAGGACTTTTCTTATTATTTTTTCCCTCAAGAGGCATGGATTTTGATTGATTTGCCGCGACATTCTGGTTAGCCTTCTGCCACGCCTACTCCTCCGGCCACTCCCCCTCCTAGACCGCCCCCTTTTGCCGCGGCTAATTAGCATAATGCCAGACAGTTTTTAATAAGTTGCGGCTTTGGGCTTGTAAACTGGAAAACTGGCAACTGGAAACAGGTGCTGCAAATGCATTTGATTGCCCAATCCCAGTGTAGTTGCCTTTTAATTAAAACTTCAATTCAAGCCGAAGATGCAGACCGAGGACTCTGCCACTCCCCCGACTCCCCCATCTATGCCACCACTACTTTCACCACGAGACTTTCTCTCGGGAAAATTTCAGCTGTGACTCAATCACGCGGCTCACATCTCACTGGGAAAATCTAATTAAACAGCTTCGTGGAAATTCTCCAGAGAAGAGGCTGTCCCGGTCCAGGGGGGGTGGGGGTGAGGGAGTAGGGGCGTGTCCCAAGCAGCTCAAGGCTTCCAATCAAATTGTATCTGTATTTCGGTGTATCTGTATCTGTGTTTGTATCTCCATCTGGCACTGCGATTTGCCGGCTTACCACTACGAGTCGATGAAAATTGGACTTTGCGGTTGCCCGACCACCTGTTGATTGCGAAATTCATTCATTTTGTGGCCGTACATCTAAGGATTTGCTTAGCCTTTAAATTTTAGATGGTTCTAGTTTAATTTTAATTTTAAAACGTGAAAATTGTTAAATTAAATTCAATTCTATTGCAGTTACTCTCTCTTTTAAATAATTGAGCATCTCTGACGCTCTGCAGAAGCGCTCTCTTGTCTGGCACAGTTATGACAAGTAGGCGAGAGATGATTGGCGGCCATCTCTCGATCGCCTCTCTGGCTGCTATTTAAGCTCCAACCCCTTAAGCCCCCTCTTGCGCTCTTATTATCTGATCGCCATTCTCTTTTAATCAACACCTTGACATTCGATCGCAAGTTCTGTGCTCTTTAAGCTCATCCGTGTGAAGAGCATTTTTTTATTCCCATATCATAAGACACTGGGAAAAATATATTGTTAAAATAACTTTTATTAAATCATATTAAATTGAAAGTTAAATTATTTTTATAAGAGAATAATGTTCTTAATGTTTTTTTTTTAGTCCTTTTGTACGGAATACCTCCGGCTTTGTTTTCAGTGCCACTCCAGCTATTTTCCTGCCGCCTGTTCCTGGCAATCCGCTCAACTTGCATCATTTCCGCCGGGCTTTCGCTGCTCTCGCTTTCCGTTTTACTGTTTTCCGTGTGGTTTTTTTTTTTGTTCGTTTTCGTTGTCAACTAATTATAAAGTTGAGAGCGGAAACATTTACAAAACATTTAGCGAGAAATGCACATTTCCCAGAAACGTGTGCGGACTCGGTAATAAGCGAGTTTGGTTTTCGTCCCGAAACTTGCTAACGAAATCAAAAGGCCAATCCCGATTCGGCCCTGCCCGGCCCGGCCCTCCCATTTTAAGCTGATCCTGTCCCGCATATCCTTGTCGCCATCGTTCTCCCACTCCTCCTTCTCATCCGCATCCGCATCCGCATTTTCGTCGTCGTCCTGTCGCCTGCGACACGTAGAATGGCCAACGGGGCATGCAAATGCCTCCGTCCGGCGACCGCCGACCGCAAACGAGGCTCTCCGGCTCTCAGCTCTCATTCTTCTTCCTGCCCGGCATCACTCGCTCACTCACACACTCTCGCTCTGTCGCTCTGTCGCTGCCCCTCCTCAAACTCATTCAAAAGCTCAGGCCCGAAAAAAAAGGACTGAGACGGGCATATCCTGTTATCCCAAACGAAGGCTTGCTTACTCTTTCTTTTTTTTTTTAAGAAAATTAATTGAAAGTGATTTATTAAATTTAAATATAAACACTAAATGC
>JAJJHT010012086.1:74210-108942 GCA_021223865.1 Drosophila pandora
AATTATTTTCATAAAGAAATGGGTTATGTTATTTAATATTATTTAATTTACCATTTTCACTTTCACCAAACCAGAAAGTGAGTTGAAAAAAGAGATTGGAGAAAAAATGGTTGAAAGAAAACAAAAGGACTGAACCTGCCCCGGGTTGGGGCATCATCATCTTCATTATAGCCATCGTGCATCTTTTGGTTGATTCACGCCGCGGATTTCAAGGGAGGGGAAGGGGGGTGTCGGCAGGAGGCAGAAGGCAGGGTCAAGGGTCAAGTGGGGCAACGGGGAAGTAATTTATTTAGTTACAACTTGATTTGCATAAAGCGAACATTTACTTTTTAATTAGGTGTAAAATTTATGCACTTCACTTTCAGTTTTGGCGGCCATGGCTTTCTTAATTCCCTTCTCGAGTGAAAGAGAGGGATGGACTGTGCGAAAGGGACGGGCAATGACACAATGACAGACTAGAAAGAGAGGGAAGGTCCATTCTAGTATCAAGATGGGTTCTGACAAGGTTCTTCAAGTGAATTATCAAGATGGCCCATAAGCTTTCGTCACTGGAACATTATGGAAATAGCAGGATAGGACTAGAAAGAGAGAGATGGCTAATGAAGGACTAGAAAGAGAGAGAATGTGCCCCCTAGGATCGAATTCTAGTAGTTCTTCAAGTAAACTTTCGTCACTGGAATACTTTTCCCTCGGCTTCATGGCTTTAAGCCACTTGTTTAAATTAACTTGCCAACTTAACAAGCACCCCCCCTTGCCTCAGACTCTTCGGCTCTTGCCCCAACTTGTTGCATCCTCTTGGCTGGAAATTCATTAAAGTTCTCATTAGAATTTGTTAATATTTGAGTCTGAAGTTGCACAACTTAATGGGTTGCTCACTTTCGAGAGTGTGTGTAATTCGATTACAGATACTCCGGAAAAGACGGAAAAGTTTCATGCCCCAAAATGTGGCAAGCATAAAACATATGCCGTTTTCATTTGATTCGTGATGATTGCATTTGCCCCGATTCGATGCCACTTCGATTGCAAGTCTGCCACTCGTGCAACGTCTGCCTCATCACGTTCCTGATACATTTGCCTCATGCCCCGTGCCCCATCCAGTGGCAGGTGAAAATACTTTGGCCCGGTAGTTAATCTGTTTGCTTGCAACGATTTGGTGGTACTTTTTTTTTTTTTTTGTTGCCACAAAAAGGGGTTTCAGTCGGGGGTGTCCCACAGTCCCGAAGTCCTGAAGTCCTGAAGTCCTGTAGTCCTTTTAGTCCTTTAGTCCTGTATTTGTGGCGCAGGGCAGTAGTGGAGTGTGAACGTGCCCGTGCCACAGGCCCACTTAATGCAACACACTGAGGTGCGATAAGGAATTTCTAGATTTCTTTTCCTTCACAAGCTAACCAACACATACGAGACTGATGTCCTTGCCCGACAGGATACTCCTTTGTTTTTTATTAAATAGCTAAAAAATTGAGGTTTTTAAGGGAACTTTGGAATGAAATATAGAACGAGTGGTCTAAGGACTTCTTTTAAAAACCTAATCTTAAATGATATATTATTTATTTTTTAGTGGGAGCACCCTGTTTTAGTTCGAATGCGTCTCGGTTTTTATTTTCGTTTTCTTTATTCAGTGGCAACTTTTGTTGCCTCTTGTATTGTTGTGCTGCCTGTGTGTTGTTTGTGTGCGCATTTCAGTGGCAACAACTGTCAATCTTTCCGCTCCGCAGCAGCGCCAGATGATGCCTCCGGTGGGTTGAACCTGCCACCTGGCTCCGCCCACCTCTTAACGCTTTTTTTTCCCTTCCTTTCTTTTCTTTTATTTTTTTTTTGGTAAGAGCCACCTCCCTCAGCCATGTGGTCGTGTGTTTTGATACACATATTGTATCGTTTTGTGGCACAACTCGGAGGTCCCTACGTGAGCAGGTGGGTAGAGTGTATGTGTGTGGGTGTTGGGAGGTGTAGGCTGGGAGCCCCAGTTCGGCGGCATAAGTGCCTGTATAAAAAAGAAGTCGACATTTATTTGCGAGCATGTTGTAAATTGTAAATTACATTCCTAATCTTTGGAAGGCCAACACACACAGGCACACACAAACACTGGCACACTAACTACAGTTGAAGGTAGTCTACCTTATCCCATATAACTTTCCTCACCCAACTTGCCACACACACACACACAGCACACCCATCCACCCATTTGAACATCTCCCAAATGACGCACAAATAGACAGGAGACGAGGCACAGGCACGCACTTTTGCTCATTTATGTTTTAAATTTCATTTCGAGACAATGGTGGGGTGTTTAGAGAAGGGGGTCTCGTCCTGTGGCAAGTGAGGAGGGAGGAGGGACTGGGTGGAAAAGCCGGAAAATTCGAGGCAAGTTAAGTAAAGTAAAGTAATGCAAGGACAGGAAAGTTACAATTTAGAATCCCAACTTCAGATGTCGTTGTGCTTAATGCTTTGGGGACTTTGTATTCTCCGTTTTGCCTTTTGTCCTTGCCTTGATTTGTATTATAAGGATATATGCGAGTGTGTATGTGTGTGTGTGTGTGTGTGAGTGTATATTTACATGTGTGGGTGGCTGAATGTCGCTTAAAAATCTGCTACAGTGACAATGTCACGTTTTGTGTTAATTTAATTACAAGAAACCATTTGTAAATATTACGACGTGATTTGCAAAGCACGCATGTCCCCCTCCTCCCCTCCTCCCTTAGCTTAACCTTCCACTGCCACTGCCACGCCCTGTATAAAAGTTGCCTGAAAATGATATATAATTTTCAAGCATTTTCATTTGCATTTGCAATTCATACGCCACACAAACACACACCGACGGATAAGGGACTTCGCGCCGTTTGTTTGCCTACTTTTTGGGGTAAGCTCATACTTTCATCACCCAATCCCCCCCTAGCCCCCTTGCCACTTTGCCCCTAGGTTGGCAAGGATACAATTTCCCTTTTGTTGCTGAGTCTGCAGCTTGCAGGGCAACATGTTGCCAGTGCCAGACTCATGTTGCTGAGGCTGAATCTGTGAGGAAGGTCAGTTTTTGGCATTTATTGGCTCTGTTTATTGGTTAACTTGTAATTTATTATTATTATGGGGTCTAGTAACTTATTATTGAAGAGGTTGTTAAGGGGTTGAAGGACATATTCATAGAAATTTTATTTATTATTATTATTTTTAAACAAAGTATATATTTTGAGTAGAAAGTACTACGGAAGGCCCTTTTCTCAGTCCTATAAGCTGTTCTTATGTTTCACTATTTAAACAATACCCCCATTTTAACAGAAAGTGCCCATAAATATTTCAAAAAGCCTTAAACAAAGCCTGTTGTAGGGAAATCCCTGCCATCCACGACCAAAAAACCAAAATCCCCCCGAAATTAGACGGCATTAGCCGTTCAATTGGCTATAAAATACAATTAGGCATTGAGACATTGATACACTGATGTACTAATAGACTGATATACTGATTTACTGAGCTACTGTAGATATATAAATATACATGTGGGTTTGATGAAGTGACTGGACCCCGGAGGCTTACGAAAGTCACACGTGGCCCGCCGAGTCAAGTCGATGAATCAGAGACATAATTGCCTTGCAATTCCAAGTGTATATATAGGATTTGTGTATAGTCCTTCCCCAACCCACCCCCACCGGGGATTAGTCGTATGTTATGCAATTACTCATTTGGAGAGAGGAGGTGGAAGGGGAAGGGATGCCTGCAACATGCCACACATTAAATGCCGCCATAAGAAACTACCTAGAGTGCACTCTGGGTCGCCTCGCCTATTACTTCTGCTAATGGCGAGGAATTGCAATTGCAATTTCTATTGCAATGGCAGGGATTGCAGGCTGGCAGGCTGGCAGGATGGCAGGATGGCAGGACTTTGGGTGGGCGGGGCTAAACACTTAGGGCAATTCATTACATTTCCCTCTTTTTTTTTTTGGAGCGAGAAGCAGGACGGTTGGTTCTGCAGGAAAAGTGCAACAGCACCTTCTTGACAGGACATTTCAACGGGGATTTTTGTGAAATTGAAACAGCAGGATTAAAGCTCTTAAAGGACTTGTATTTTTATTTAAAATACTGATTCATATTTACATTAATTCTGTTGCGTAATTGGGCAATCTTTTGCTGGAGAACAGAGATCTTCTCTTCCGTTTCTGGAGGTTCTTTCGGCTCGGGTTCCGGTTTGGGTGCTGGGACTTCCTCCAGTATTATTTCCGGTTCGAGGGGATCGTACTCGTCGTCGTCGGATACCTTCATGGAAGGAGCATCCGAGTCGTCGGAAACTGATCTGATCTGATCCCTGGGATCGGACTCCTCCTCGCTGGACTCCAGGATCATGCCGTAGAGCTCATGATCTTCTATGAACTCTTTGTTGTTGTTCTCCTCCTCCTTTTCCTCCTCGTCCTTGTTGCTTTTCTTCTCGGGATCTGGCCTATCTAGGAAGTCCAGAAGCTGATTAACGTCGAAGGAACTGATCGGGTCCAGGGGATCACATTCGTCCGATGAGACTGACGTGGATGGGTTGTCGGAATCGGACAGTGCTCTGTCCAGAGGATCAGGATCAGACTCGGTTTCCTCGTCACTGGTCTCCAATAGCATGTCCTGCAGCTCATGATCGTCTTTTTTGTGGTCCTCTTCCTGCCCTTCGCCCTGTTCTTTCTCTAGATCTGTCTCCAGGTCTGTCTCCAGTTCTGTCTCCAGATCCTGCTTCTTCTCTGGCTGCCTCTTGTGCACCACCTGCCATGTGATTTTCCGCCTCACCTCCGGCTTCTTCTCGCCCACCAGCCTCCACCTGACCTTGTCCTTGTCGTCCTTCCACCTGCCCTTCTCCTCCACCTTCTCCACCTTCCGCCCCTTCCCCAGGAACTTAAACTTCCGCTTTATGAGAGGCTCCTTCTTGTACTCCAGATTGTTGTGTTTCGCGTAGAGAGTCGTATCGGTGACGATGGACAGCAGGATGTTCTTCTCGGGAATCTCCACTGTCTTGAAGTATGGTGGTCCCAGTTCCTCAACAGTCGGGACATACTTCCAGCCATCTTCTATCCCAATGTCCCGGAACTTCTTCAAAGTAATGGTGGACTGGGAAGTGATCCAGCTATCCTGCATGATTATATGGTGTTTTATTTTCTTTTCTTCGATTTTTTCTTCCATTTTTACTTCCATCTTGTGGGGTGCTAATTTCTACTGCCAGACTACAAATATGATATAAAAGTCAAGGCCTCCTACGATTCAAGGATTTTTTGGGGAAATTTTTAAAGAAAATGTGAGAAATTAAAGATCTGGTCACACTCTCTGGTTAAATCAAAACGTTGTCTTTCTGGCTGGAATTGATTTTCTTGGTTTTCGTAATCAAAAGTTTTGTTCCCAAGGCGCGTTTACACTGATTTCCGGGCCACACACCCACACACACCCACACACACCCACACACAGACATACACACCCACACACACATACACACTTGGGGAAAATCTTAATTTTCTGCAGTTTGCTGGTTTTTTGGCCAGGGGCGTCAGGGGCATCAGGGGCGTCGGAGCTTCAGGGAGGGCGTTAAAAAGGGGTCGCGTCGTTGTCGTTTTTCGAGGGGTATAATAAATTTTTGTGTGTTACCAACACTCTGACAAATTAATTAAAATGATTGGCCTGCTACTGCTGGTGGTGGTGGTGGTGGTGGTTCTTCTTCTTGTGCAACTCCAACTCCTTGCCACACAGATGTCACGTTTATGTTGATAAGAGGATGGCGGGAGTAAGGGTATGGGGTCTTTGGGGCATGTAGCTGAGTGGGTGGAGGTGTAGAGGTGGGGAAGTGGCGAGCTGCCTCTGTGGCAACCTCCAACACTCGACATTGGCGACGTGTCGCTTGCAATTAGCAAAGTAAGCTTAATGTGGTTTCACTTGAATTACTTACGAGTGTCGCTGATGCGACAGCAAAAAGTGTGCCACTGCAAGTACAGTGAACACTCCACAGACACTCACCCAACACACACATGCAACATACCTCAGCTCATCAATTGCGACGTGCTGGCAAATGCAACTTCATTTATTTTACTCAAATTTCAAACTGCAACCGATGCACTTGCTTTTGGATTTCAACAGACTAGATTGGGTGGCAAGGTGGCAAGGTAAGGTGGCATATGCCGTGTGGCAAGGGAGGGGCAGGGTGTGGCTTCGATTCCGTCTAGGCTCTTGGGAAAAATCCGGAAAAGTCATTTGGATTCTCAGGTTCGAAGAGTCACAATTTTTAGGGTTACTCGGGCATGGCATTTCTGGGGGATTTCTACAAAAAGAGGCAAATTTTCAGTACACATTTAAAAATTTTAAAAATTAAAGGGGATTTTTTGAAGAAAAAGTTTCTAAAATAGTTCTAGATATTTTTAAAGGATAAACAAATATTATTTACCATATATAAAAAATATATATATTTTTGAGTAGAAAAGTATNATAAATAAATTAAATTTAATCTTTTTAAACTTAAACTTTTGTTGCATTTATCGATTTCCCTTTAGAGTTGCTTAAAATCGAACGATTTAATTTTCACAGCAACCCTGGGGATTGCTTCCAGTTGCTTAAAATCGAACGATTTAATTTTCACAGCAACCCTGGGGATTGCTTCCGGTTCCTCCTTTTCTTTCTCCTTTCTCTCTCTGTCCCTTTCCCGCTTGGAATTCCGGCAAAATGCAGAAGTAATCAGTGCAATTTGCTCACGCCCCTATCAGTTTTCGATCAGAGGCGTTAAAATTGTTAAAATGCAAATGACAAGTGGCAAGTGGCAAATGGAAAGTGCAAACAGAACTTGAGCGAAAGTTAAGAGAGCATACACAGACAGACACCCACACCCACACACACAGAGAAATATATGAAATGTGCCAGACAGGAGAGATCGAGGAGTTCTCTTCATTAAGGCGTTGTCTCCAAATAAGACAGACAAAAAAAAAAAAGAAGAGAAGAAGGGGACATGGAGAAGAAAAGAAAAGTGGGCGTGCAGTTCGCCAAAAACCGAAGCAAATGAAACACGTAACGGGAAAAAGTTGTGTGTCCAAATTGCAAACGTGCAAGAGCATTCCAGACACTCGACAAGGGAGGGGGGGCCTTGGCTCCAAAGAGACCAAAGAGACTACAAAAAAAAAAGGAAGAAGAGGAGCCAGGAGCCAGGGGCCACAAGCCAGAGAGTAGGAGGAATAGAGCTGCAGATGAAAAGAGATGGGGGGATTTCTCTTTTGGGGCGTTTAAGAAAAATGTCTGCCCTTGTCGTGTGTCATTGTTGCTCTTGCATGCATAATGACAAAAAACAATGAAAGCGACAGAGAGGGGGACACATAAAGAGAGACAGGCGAGTGCACTTGGGCGACAATTAGAAGAATTTTAACCAATTTTATTCGTTGGATGAGCGAGCTAAAAACAACGACAAATGAATGTAATTGTGTGTGACACTTTCGTTTTCCACTTACACATACATATGAGATGTAAAAAGGACATACATACACACATACATACATACATAGTGCACAGTACAGTGAGCATGCATGAAAAAAGGAAACAAAAACAAAAAAGCAAATAATTTATTATGGTTTTACGGGGCTCGCTTAAATTGATATAAAGGTCAAGAGTGTGCACGTGTGCTCAGTGTGTGGATTTAGCCCACGAGTGATGGACCTGCTATCCCAGATCCCTATACATACATATATCCTGCAGCGCACTCACACTGACACACACACACACACATATAGACATCCCATTCTTGTCCCGCTGTGGCTGATGAGCGGGCGAGAAACGAGGCCACTTCGTTGCCCAACCTGAACTCCAGTGGCCTACCACGCACAGACATTCATTTGGGGGGCACACTGTACGAAAAGCACACACACTCTCTCTCTCTCTCTGTACCCATGAATATTTAATTATTTGAGCTTCTTTTTTATTGGCATAATAAACGAATAGCTTATAGTAATAATGCATTTCAAATATGCATTTCATTTTCAGCCAATTTGTTTAATTTTAATGATTAATTTTGAGGAAAGCGATCAAATAGAGCCTTCTTGTTCTTTGTTTTTCATGTAGAAATTATTACATAAAACATAGCATACTTTTTTGGTGGGTCTTCCTGTTTGGTTTTTTCTTTGTTTTTTCTTTTTTTGTTTAAACTATTAAGGGATAGGGATAAGGTTTTTTTTTAATAAAATGTAATATAGTGGTTTTATTTTGAATTATTTAATTTTTAATAGTGGTATAATTGTTAAAAAGTCATTTGAAAGCAACTACTAGGGTGTGTTCTGGTTTTTAAAATAAAAAGAAAACAATTTGGTATATTTTTTATATTTTTATTTGTACATTTTTACAAGTTCTATGGTATATAATAGTAATATAATACATAATTATTTATTTTCGATTTTTAAAGGCTAAAAAGAAAACTATGCTATATGCTATTTATTAAATATATGTAGTTCTAATTATATTTCCTATATCTACAGTAAATAGTTTCTTAACATAGTTTCTTAGCAATAAACTAACTTAATAAATAGTATCCTCCCTTAAAAGATTTTCTCTCTGTGTGGACGTTGGCAGCGGGGGCAAGTTGGCCGGCTGGAACATGGACACGTGCAGCATTTGCAACTGGCGCTAGTCAAAAGTTTGCTCGGCCAAATTAAGTGTTCAACAGTTTGAGTGGCTTCTGGATTATGGGTCAGATCCCCACCTTCCCACCTTCCCACCATCCGCACCTCGCCCCGGACCACCTCGGATAGCTACTTAAATTATGTTTCCTGGGTTCTGGGGGCTTAAATTTCAGGTTGAGTTTAGTTCAGTTTGCTTGATTATCCAAAGTTGCAAGTAGAGGGTTTCAACTTAAAGTCCCATCCGAAGTCGGAAGCCCCCAATTTCGTTTCCATTCCTAAGCCGATTTCGGGCTAGTCCTTTCAGACATCAAAGATATACATATGAGTGTATATACATATATATATTTTGGTTTATGGTTCCAAATGCTTTGCATAATCACGTCATAATCAGTAATAATAAGTGCGGTTTTTCGTATATTTCCGTTTCAGGCAAAGTGATTACCGCCGCAATCGTAAACCTCAAAATGCAAAACATTCAATGATAATTACACGCCCGTCTGCCTCTCGTTCCATTTATGTGGACTGGATGCACTGCATTTCAAACTGATAATGATTCCGGACTTAACCGATATAATTATAATAGCAGGCCTAGTCCAGGACCCAGGACCCAGGACCCAGGACCACACCAATCTGTTTACAAAGGAGTCATCATCATTATGGGGGAACTTCCAAATGGGAAAACCAATTGTCAGTGTGTGCTGCCACTTTTGGCAATTAGTTAATTGAGTTTCCGGTTTGGCTTTAATGAACTAAAGATGCCAAAGGATTAAAGCTACAATAAATGGCCTAAAAAATAGGCTTTTTTATGGGCTTATTTCCTCTTTGAAGCTTAAGCCTTTGACTAAAATAGTGAGCTTAAAAAACTAAGTAATGCTTTATGTGTTTATCTGTTTTTTAATTTAAATTAAAATATATATTATATCTCTTATAAAAAAATCCCCTTTTAAATCATAGTTATTTTGTCACTATTTTTTTAAGCTTGTTGCTGTTGGGCCTTTGTGAGAATGCAACAGCTGCCTATTTTCCATGTTGCATGTTGTTGCTGATGTTGCTGCAGCTGTTGCAAGTGCAGATGGCCGATGGTAGATTGTAGATTGCAGATTGCAGATTGCAGAGTGCACATTGCACATTGCAGATGAACTGGCCGCCACCACCCATGTGATATATGACCGATGTTAGCTGGGCTGCCATTTAATCGCACATCTCGCATGTGTGCACCTTCGACGGTCAGCGGAATTTTATTGAAATCGAAGTGGATATGGGTGTGTGGATATGTGGATGATGGGTATAAGGATGTGGATATGGGGTAGTGCAGATGTGAAAAGCTGCAGGCACTGCAAAGCATCCGATTTGGGTTAATCTGAATGCGAATCTGAGGCGACGTTGTAAAAGTCATTCAGTCAGGAAGCAATAAAATCATTTTACGCCAATGCCATGAAAATGCTGAATTTGAATAAAGCTGCTACTGCTGCTGGTGCTGCTCCTTTTCCATGACAGTCTCCATCATCATCATCATCATCGTCAATGTCATCATTAGCATTATCCTCATCATCGTCATCATGATGAAGGAGTTCTAAGGACAAGTGGGCGGGTATTTTGTGGCGGACGAACGTGGGGAATGGCCAGAACTTCGATGGCGTCTTGACTGCCTCGTTTCCTTGTCGAGCAACCAGGACCATGGACCAAGGACCAACGACCAAGGAACATTTTCTGCTGATGCAGCGACCGATGCGGCAGCACAGCTGGCGACAGCTCCTTTCGCAGGACTTCTCGCAGGACTCTGCGTCAATTATGCGAATGCGAATGTGTGTGTGTGTGTGTGTGTGAGAGTATCATCTGTATGGGTATTCCCATAGAATGCGAATGTGAATGTGAATGTGAATGCTCCTGTGTGGATTCCAGTCCGATTGCAAAAGCGCGCACTTACGCAAAACGAGCTCCGGCTAATGCACAACGCATATTGGAGCAATTTTCAACGGAATGGTTATCCGTTTCAAAGCTTTAAATCACTGAAAGAAAAAAAGGGGAAAAGTTTAGAGAAAAAAGGGAAATTTTAGTCAAAAAAGGTCTAAAGTTTCTATAAAATTCTGTTTCTTTTTGAGGGAATTTGTTTGTAAATATAACTTAATAATTTTTCCCACTTTTTTAGGTGTGTTTTTAAATATTTATTTTTGTCTTAAAATAATTAAGGTTTAAAGAAATTTAATTCCTAATTTTTTTATTTATATTCTTTTGTCTTTTAAATTAAAAATATATATATATTTTAAAGTATAATTATTTCTCACTGTGTACCTTTTACAGTCCTAACTTTCATCTTGGATTCGAAGAAAACGTCCAGCTGACAGGACCAACGTCTTCGCCTCACTCACACACACACACGCACACACACATACGCACACTAACAGATAGACAGACCGACAGAGACACACTCCTGTGGAAATAAACCATGTCCATGTGAGTGTGTGTCCTGACCCGCCTTTCCGGCCCAAGCATTTTGCATTGCTGCCTCGTCCTGCCATCGTAACGTGTGTGTCTGTGTGTGTGTGTGTGTGTGTGTGTGTGTTTTACTTCCATTGCCATTGTTGTCAATTGCATTGCGAGGGGCATTGCGATTGCGATGCCTTTGGCCACATTTTGAGTATCCTTTTGGCCGTGGCTGGCCAATGTGGAATGTTTGTCCTGGCCAAATGCATTCATTACGGATTGTATAACCACTGCCGGCCAGGGCCAGGATAGTATAGGATTATTCTATGAGCCTCATATATCGGACGTGCATAGACCCGAAATTCGGATGCTCAAACAAACTTTCAGGACATCCAGGACACCCCAGGACACCCCAGGACAGCAGGGACATCCAAGAAATCGAAGCAAAACAAAGTGACACACCCATTTGCCGTTGGATTAGGTCCGATCTTTCTAGCCAGAGTGAAGAAAGTGCAAGTTGGTAATAATTTGAGCAGAGCCAGGACCAGAAGGACAACAAGGGTATGAGTAATATTTGTATACTGTGGGGAAAGTGGCAAAAAGTTGTACTGTTGTTGTGGCCATTGTCCGGCCACTGCCGGTCTGTAATTGAACCTCTGCCCGGATCCGATTGCAATTTATATTACATTTGCTATTATATTCCGAAGGAGATTCATGCAAATCGAAGCATATTCGATACAGATGTGATTATAAAGTATTTTCCTTTTGCCACTCCCTTGTAGACAAACAGGACACCAGTTAAGCAATTGGATGTCCTTGCCATTAAATAAAAGAGCATAAAAAAAAAGAATATAAATATCTCAAATACTTCACTTCATACTTGTGTAATTTCAATTAGAAAACTAAAAAATGTTAACTTTGTGGAATCCCTGAAATATGCAACAAAATTTTTGATAAATTTGTGAATGCCTCTCCTGGTGAGTGTAGAAATATTACATATTTAGCATTCATGCCGAGTTTATTTTAAACATTTCCACTTTGTCTCACTCTCAGTTCTTTTGTGGCTTTTTATGGCCACAATTTACATGGCTCTCTGCTTTCATTTACAATATTTTCATATCCTTCCATACACACACACACACACACTCTTACTAGAGACAAACGGCAGACAGAGTTGCATGTAATTTGCCTTTACTTCGTTTTGCAGTTTCCGTTTCCGGTTTTGCATTTCGTTGTAACCGAAAACTTCATTGAAATTGTTTCATTTCATTTATCGTTTATACGTATTCGGGTGCCCAAAGGACGAACGAAAGGACAGCAGCCTTATCGCATCATCGTCCTGCCAACTGGCCAACTGGTCGTGCATTATTTTTCGGGTCCTTCGACTTTGCCCCTCATATTTCTTATTAACTATCAAATGGTATACAAAGGACATTCGACTACGGAAGGTCCTTTTGATTAGTGCCGGGGAAATTTATGCATTTCCATTTCTGGTCTGCGGGTAATTGGAAAATATAATAAATAAATTCGAGCGATTGATTGGATTGGATTTCAGTCCAAAATCGCTTCAGAGTCGCTCCTTTTTTTTCGTATATATGTTTAGATATTGGTAGTCTGCAGTCGGCAGTCAAAGGATTTGCATAAAACTAAACGAATGTAAATATTTTCATTTAATTAAATAATAATTTCAACTTCTAGTATTAACATGTTGCTTTGTATTTCATAATACTCGGTAATCGGATTAGTAGTCCTACCTTCAGGGGCAACTGATTTTATTCATTTTTTCTGGCCGTTTTTTTTTTGGCCTTATTTTTTGTTGCTTAACCCCACCACCAGGATACCCCTTCTTGGTATTTTTTTTTGTTTGGCTTATTTTATATGGAGCACCCCCTACCCGACCCCCATCCGATGATTATGGCCAGGCAATAATTCCATAGCCATTTCCTTAAAAAGAACGTCCAAATGCAATAATTTACATGCAAATGCGTTTGGCAATAAATGTGCCAGCAGCAGTGAGACATTGAGCAGAGTCCTTGAAATGGGGGGGGCACTGAAGGGGGCGTGGCCAGGCCAAAATCAAACTAAAAAAAAGAAACACACACACACACATATATACTGAGTGTATGGGACAAAGAAAATGCTGCAAACTGGAAATGAGTTTCGCGGAAAAGTGGGTAAAAAATAGGGGGGAATTGGAGGAGGAGATCCTGGAGAAAAAAGAGGTCCTGGGGGGTGGGGTTAAGTTCAAGACGAAGGCAGAGCAGCAATGGCCACATCTGTTTTGGCATTTTGGAAATGTCGCGTCAAGTTAACGGCTTTTAAACAGGGTGTCCTTTTTATCCTTCACTCTCTTGACACAAAAAGGATATAAATACATCCCTTTTCCTATGGCCTACTTGGCTTTTAGGTAAGGACTTTTGACAGATTTGATTTAAATATTTAATAATCGTAACCCTGTAAATGCAAATCGACAAATGACAGCCTGGCCATTCGCTTTGGAATTCGGTTCTTCGTTCTGCTTCCTACGTCCTGGGTCGTCCTTGCTCCTTCGGCTTGTCGCGCAAATCCTTTTGACATTTTATTTACAAAACGCATTTGTCGGCAACGGAAATTGGCACAGAACACAATAATAAAGCCGCACAGGAGATAACAAGCGCAAATAAACGATGACGACGGACGGCGACGCGAGGAGTGAGGCAAAAAAAAGTGAAAAAGGATTTCCAAGGATCCCCTGAATGAAGGCATGGCCAGACAGGTGCTATGTGCTGGCAGAGCCAACCCAGGAGCCAGGCAGGCCCAAGCCAGGAGAAGAAAAATAAAAGGCATCCATCTTAACCCGAGTTTCCACTTTGCAGCGAGTCGCTAATGAAGTGGCATCATAGATTGACAGCGACAGGGGTGGGGTGGCGGTTGAGCATAATGCCAAAGAGATTGGCAAGGATAATGCCTCAAACGCTGGCCATTCCACCACAAAATAGTCGCCATAGGCCGGAGAGACACAGGAAAGTAATACCAACCATTAATAATATAATAAATTAGGATCATTTCTTGATAGAAAGACTTGCTTAAAAAAATTCTATAATACTAATAATAAACAGAATATGTGGTAATAGTTTATAAAATATTTTCTTCAAGTGTCCTGGCTCCTGCTGCCCTCTTCTCCGGTTGCAATCGAAAACGTCAAGTGCAAGTGCACGGAGGCCCCAAAAATCGGGGGCATGCCGGCTGCCGTCGACACGAATATGAAGTCATGCTGAAAATTTGCAAATCGATGCGGATTGCCAGGATGGAGCCAGGTGAGGCCCGAAATCTGCAAGGGGGGGAGCTGCAAGTTGGCCCAAATGATGGAAATGAAAGCTAAACCTATTAGAGCTCAAAAGCAACAAAGGAAACTGGCTGTTGCAGGTCTCTAATCCAAAGGTCTCTAATTGTTGCTCAAAAGCACACCATCTTAAATTTGAAATAAAATACCAAGCAGACTTTGAAGTTAAATAGAATTATATGTTTATTGCTGGAAATTAAATAAAATCAAGAGAAAATAGGAAGCTAGACAGCGCAACGGAAACGGAAAGTGCAGTCTGGCTAAAAGGGATGGCAAAAAGGATACTGGACTGCTGGGCATCTCGTCTGTGATCCATCAGGACCACAATTTGTCAGGCGGGCAGTCAGCCAACACTCGTCCAGCTAGCCACCGTCCATCCATCAATAACGAATGCCGGATAGCCGGATGGCCGGATGGCGGACTCAAATCTGGTATCCGGATTCAAAACCTGGAGCAGTGTTACTTTGTTTAGATCGCAACGAATTTGCGGCACAATCAATAAGGCATGCATCGAGGCGAATAGATTTTACTACACTATCCTTAGTCCTTCCTACTCACTTCACTCCTCACTCTCCAATAGCTCCTGATATTATAACCAAAAAAAAAAAAAAAGAAAATCAAACACGGCAATTGTTCTTAAAGTTTAAGAAGGTTATATTGGCTGGGGGTCCTGCGGGTCCTTGGGGCTTCGCTTAAAGTTTCGCTGTATGCACATAGTTTGGCTTGTAATGCGGTAAATCCTGCTCCTTTTGTCGAAAGCCTGCGGCTTGCTCTCACCTCCGAATATCCGTGCTGGCGCCTCTGTAACTCCTCCTGGCTGGGCCCCACTGTAGCCTGCCATTCTGGCTCCTTTTCTATTTCGTCCTTATCCGACAGCTGGGATTCCTACAGCCATCCAGCCATCCTACAGCCACCTCCCTTTTTGGCCTCAAATCGCCGAGAGAGGGAAAGCAAAGTATTAAAAAAGTTTTCAAATTTTCGTGAGGCCCGGCAAGTGCAGGTTACTCTTTATTGCGTTAAAAATTTTCGCTTTCACAAAGCCTTATCTACGATTCCCTACCCAACACCACACCAACACACACACACACACAGAGGCACACTCACTATCGACAGCCGCCAGTGGGCGTCTGCTACGCCCCATGGCGGCTTTTTCCATGAGCTCTGTAATTGATTTATGTGCCCAAACGTGCGTTGAACGTCTGCTTACAATTTAGCAGTGGCCCCCGGTGCCCGAATCACGTCCGAGCAATGGTCGAAAGAAAAAAAAAATACAAACCGAAACATAGCCTCAAAAGTTCTGATCCAGGCTATGAGATACCCGCTACTCAATTTCAGATACTCATCTTAGGTTCTGAAAGATGGGAAATAGTATTAGACACACTGAAAGCTTAAGAAGCTACTGAGTTACTTAAGTTGGGATCTCCTTTCTTATAAAAAACTTTACCTAAAATAAATGAGGGCTTAATGATACTGTTTATATAGAAGATGGTCCGTTTATCCTAACCCCTCTGAAATACCCTGTTTAAAGTAGTACTCTGACTAAAACCTAGTCACTAGAAGACATCGCTGGCCACATCCACTCGCCACCACACTCGCCAGAAGACTACAAATGAGCTCGAAAGCCGAGGCGAGGATTTAAAATGAGATCGAGAGTGGGCCACGTTACTGCATAATGGATGATTTGGAGTGGACCAAGAAGGTGCACAAAAGAATAAACAACCCACCGGAAGATACAACAAAGAGATACTCAAGTGTCTCAAATTTTGAAGACTGGAGAGTATAATGGGCAACCGCAGGATAACGAGCTGGAAGCTCCTCAATCTGTTTCGACTTTCAAGAGTTTCCATGTACGTGCGTAAATATTAATTTAATGAATAATTAATAATAGCGGAGGCAAGGAGCCGACATCCTGGTTAACTTTAAATGGCATTCCACTTTAAAAACTTTGTCAGCAGACCGCTTCCGCTTTTCTCACCTCGTCATGCAATCAATTTGCATGTGTCCGCTTTCGATTTTTTTGGACAAGGAGAACAATCTCTTCTCGGTAGCCGGAAAAGCAAACAACTTGGCTGCAATCTTACGGCTCCATAAACCTGCCCATGGGGAAATGCATCTTCGGGATGCGGTGCTCCGCCGGTATAAGATTGAGCACGGGATTGAATGGAGTGGAGATAAAAATTTATGGATTGGTCATTTATCACATGGCAGACGCCAAAGACAAGTTTCGGCATCCACATTACGTGTTTCTCCTTATCCTGCATCCTTGCATACACCGAAAAAAATAGGTTTCTTTTTGTTAAAAATCTGAACTACCTGATGACCGACTAAAAGTTACAATAGTTTGTAAAGGATATACATTTATTCCGCCTTTTATTTTTGTTACAAGCAGGGCTCACTATTGTTTTCTGTTCGTCCTGCCAGGTCCTTGATGGTCATTAATATGGATCCTTTGTTTCATTCAACTGTGACGCAACTGTAAGCAGCTATAAAAACCAACACGAAACAGCAATAATAACAGGCACAGACGAAGGGAAAATTTAAAAGTTGCATTTTTAATGGAGTTTCCTTGTCAAACATGACTTTGATTCCCTCACTGGGCCATCAGCTCACTACGCGGCCCTCTGATCATCCACTAATGTGATTTGTACTTGGATTGCCGCACACAGATACTCGCCACCACCACAGTGGCTTTAAAGACACACAGATACACAGACACACGCTGGCAAATGTATTCAAATGTTTCACCATTTTTACACGTCTCACACGTCGAATTCCCCAATGAGAATGGCCCGCATCCAGCCAAATGGAATGCGTGGCCGGGAAATCCCCGAAATACTGACACACGCAAATATCACACCCACATGGACCCACTGGGAGTCACACCCAAGCACACACACCCTGCCAACACAACTGCGAAAGCCAGCTGTTATGGGTGTACAAATCTGTGGCCAAATGCCATCAACTGTTTTTGGTCGGAAGGCGCGAAGTGAAAATAGGCATCGCCCTTGCTCTGAACGAGGTGTGCAAATAAAACAGGCGATCATAAATATTACAAGGGGTACCCCTTGAAAAATTTCGAAAAATTTTAAAACGGCTTTTAAGCAATAATTTGAATAAGGAAATCCGGCCATTAGTTCCATGATTACAAAACTGCATCCCTTTTCCAGATCGGAAATAAATTGCCAGAGCTATGCCTTTCGGAAGGGACAGAAGTGTTCGATTTTTGAAAACATCCAGAAATCGCGATTTTCCAAGGGGTACCCCTTGAAAAATTCCGAAAAATTTTAAAACGGCTTTTAAGCAATAATTTGAATAAGGAAATCCGGCCATTAGTTCCCTGATAACAAAACTGCATCTTATTTCCAGATCGGAAATAAATTGCCGGAGCTATGCCTTTCGGAAGGTACAGAAGTGTCCGATTTTTGAAAACATCCAGAAATCGCGATTTTTCAAGGGTTACCCCTTATAAAATTTCGAAAAATTTTAAAACGGCTTTTAAGCAATAATTTGAATGGGGAAATCCGGCCATTAGTTCCATGATTACAAAACTGCATCCCTTTTCCAGATCGGAAATAAATTGCCAGAGCTATGCCTTTCGGAAGGTACAGAAGTGTTCGATTTTTGAAAACATCCAGAAATCGTGATTTTCCAAGGGGTACCCCTTGAAAAATTCCGAAAAATTTTAAAACGGCTTTTAAGCAATAATTTGAATAAGGAAATCCGGCCATTAGTTCCCTGATAACAAAACTGCATCTTATTTCCAGATCGGAAATAAATTGCCGGAGCTATGCCTTTCGGAAGGTATAGAAGTGTCCGATTTTTGAAAACATCCAGAAATCGCGATTTTCCAAGGGCTAACCCTTGGAAAAAATCGAAAATTTTGAAAACGGTTTTTAAGCAATATTTTGATTGAGGAATAATGGCAATTAGTTCCCTGATTACAAAACTGCATCCTGTTTCCGGATCGGAAATAAATTGCCAGAGCTATGCCTTACGGAAGGGACAGAAGTGTCCAAATTTTGAAAACAGCCAGAAATATGCCGTGCAGCTTGGAAAACCCTTGGAAAAGTGCGATCAGCACTTTCCTCGCAGTTTTTGGCGAATATCTTGCAGGTGGAAACCGGACCTATGCTGATGGTAGACGGATGAATGACGGACTGGATGATTATGAGCTACGCCTGAAGGATCAAGATCAGCTTCTTCGTCCCAGGACCATCGCCCACAACCCAAGGAGGATCTTCAGTTATGTGTCGTCAGAACCTGTGCCCGCCCATTGGCTTCAGGCGAAAGGGGCGAAACAGCATCTCCAGAATGTTAACTATATTTTTCTAAGCATCTCTATGGATTAGATGTAGTAGATATTGTTTAGTTATAGCCTAGTATAGTCTATCAGCCTGTATGATATGTAATAAATTGAATAAAAAGTTGAAAAATGGTGTATTTTTTATTAAAGGGGGGTACCAAATTACTCGGATTTTTTCAAATTTAACAATTTTCCAGAATTTTCACTAATTTTTCCGCATTTTTCCCTATTTTTCTAGAATTTTCTAAAATTTTCCGCATTTTTTAAAATTTTTTAAGTATTCCACAGTTTTTCCAATTTTTTAGAACTTTTCCTGGCTTTTCCTGAGTTTTCCAGATTTTTCCATAATTTTTTTATTTTTCGAAATGACTTGCATTTTTTGGCGCCTTCGAAAATGTCGATTGTGACCACGTGTACCAGGCCGAAGTACCAGGCGAACAGAAACGCCTAGTAGGAGGACGAAATTTAAAAATTTTAATTAGCCAAGACACAAACCACCTCATCCAAGACACAACCCAGTGTCCAAGACCCGAACCGATTTAGCCAAGACACCACCCAGTTGTGACGTCACGCATCGAAGCACAAGCTGTGACGTCACAAATCGAAGCTCAGTCTGTGACGTCACTCATCGAAGCTCAAGCTGTGACGTCACGCCCTTAAGTGGCCGAAAATTTCTTAAGTTTTGGCCGCTACCAGGCTCGAAGTACTAGGCGAACAGAAACGCCTAGTAGGTGGATTCGATTTTTTGAAACAGTTTTTTGTGAATATCTCGGCCATTTCGCATCCAAGCCAGGATTGCGATAGGTCATAAAATGCGCAAAAAAAAGGCGCATCGGCTGGCAAACATAACTATTTAAAATGTCAAAGGGAACACCAACGGGAAATTAAATTACCGGGACACGTCATTTTTCATAATTTGGAATGTGAATATCTCGGCAGTTTCAAAGGCGATCTGAAAATGGGTTACAATTTTGGAATCAGGACCTTCATATCCTTCGATTTGCATCAAAGGATTTCGGAAATCTAACAGCTTAGTGCTGAGCGGCAGCTGTTTTTTCGGATTGGAAATTCATCAGAATGTGTGACGTGGCCTACGATTTAGGGGGGATCCTGTGATGCAGTCCGAAGGATATTGATGTCCTGATCCAGGATCAGTACTTCGTTTCCAGATCGGTTGCGAAATGGCCGAGATATAAACACTTGAAAGTAAAAGTATATTCTTTTTAGCCAAATTTGTTTACCACTCGGTGTTAACTTGGCCAACACCAGATCTTGTTGGCCCCATAGATGGACCGTATTTTTGCGCATTTTTTGAGCTATCACGATCCTGGCTTAGACGCGAAATGGCCGAGATATTCACAAAAAACATTTTCAAAAAATCGAATCCACCTACTAGTCGTTTCTGTTCGCCTAGTACTTCGAGCCTGGTAGCGGCCGAAAATTGAAAAATTTTCAGCCACTTTTGGCCGTGACGTCACGGATTGAGCTTGGATCTGTGACGTCATCACTGGGTGGTGTCTTGGATACAATGGGTCGTGTCTTGGATACAGGTTTGTGTCTGAGTTTTCAAAATTGGCGGGGGCGGGAAAATATTTTTGAATTTGAATTTAAATATAACGGATCCACAGGCGCGGGCGGGAAACTTTTTTTTTCGAATTTGAATTTAAATATAACGGATCGAAAAAATTCAAGACATAAACCAGGACATCTAGGACACAAACCTGTATCCTAGACACGCCCACTTGTAGCCAGGACACCATCCAGTGGTGACGTCACGATCAGAGTGACGTCACGGCTTAGAGTGGCCGAAAAAATTTCAATTTTCGGCCGCTACCAGGCTCGAAGTACTAGGCGAACAGAAACGACTAGTAGGTGGATTCGATTTTTTGAAAATGTTTTTTGTGAATATCTCGGCCATTTCGCGACTAAGCCAGGATCGTGATAGCTCAAAAAATGCGCAAAAATACGGTCCATCTATGGGGCCAACAAGATCTGGTGTTGGCCAAGTTAACACCGAGTGGTAAACAAATTTGGCCAAAACGAATATACTTTTAATTTCAAGTATTTATATCTCGGTCATTTCGCAACCGATCTGGAAACGAAGTACTGATCCTGGATCAGGACATCAATATCCTTCGGACTGCATCACAGGATCCCCCCTAAATCGTAGGCCACGTCACACATTCTGATGAATTTCCAATCCGAAAAAACAGCTGCCGCTCAGCACTAAGCTGTTAGATTTCCGAAATCCTTTGATGCAAATCGAAGGATATGAAGGTCCTGATTCCAAAATTGTAACCCATTTTCAGATCGCTTTTGAAACTGCCGAGATATTCACATTCCAAATTATGAAAAATGACGTGTCCCGGTAATTTAATTTCCCGTTGGTGTTCCCTTTGACATTTTAAATAGTTCTGTTTGCCAGCCGATGCGCCTTTTTTTTGCGCATTTTATGACCTATCACGATCCTGGATTGGATGCGAAATGGCCGAGATATTCACAAAAAACATTTTCAAAAAATCGAATCCACCTACTAGGCGTTTCTGTTCGCCTAGTACTTCGAGCCTGGTAGCGGCCAAAACTTAAGAAATTTTCGGCCACTTAAGGGCGTGACGTCACGGATTGGGCTGCGATCCGTGACGTCACCACTTGGTGGTGTCTTGGCTAGACTGGGTTGTGTCTTTGCTGAACCGGTTAATGTAACCGGTTTAACGGTGGATATTTAAATTTCGCGGGGGCGGGCAACTATTTTTGAATTTGAAAATTTGAAAAAGTGCGGGTAGGCGCGGGCGGGATCTATTTTTGAATTTGAATTCAAATGTAACGAACCGCAATGTTGATCCTGTGTGGAACATATGTGGATCCTTCAGCCAAGACACCCCCCAGTGTGACGTCACATGTAGAGGTTCAATTCGTGACGTCACGGACTTTTGTGGCTGAAAAATTTTCAATTTTCGGCCGCTACCAGGCTCGGAGCACCAGGCCAACAGAAATGGCCAGTAGGTCGATTTCGATTTTTCAAAATGTTTTTTTGTGAATATCTCGGCCATTTCGCTTCCAATCCGGGATCGTGATAGGTCATAAAATGCGCAAAAATAAGGCGCATCGACTGGCCAACACAGTCTGGTGTTAGCCAAGTTAACACCGTGGGAATGTTAAGATTGGCCAAAAAGGAATATTTTTATTAGTTCCTGTTTTTTCGATTATGTATATCTCGGCCATTTCCCAACCGATCTTAAAACAAAGTACCATTATGCAATTAGGACATCAATGTCCTTCGATCTCCACCAAATCATCCTTTGTATCCTTTAAAAAAAATTGTCCCGATATTAAAAATTAAATGCATTTGATTTAGCCTAATTTCAAGGATAAAACGTCCTTTGATGCAAAAACGTTTGATGCAGTTCGGAGGTCCTTGAAGTCCTGACTCCGAAGTGGCATACCCTTTTAAAATCGGTATTGGAATGGCCGAGATATAAACAAAGGAACTAATAAAAAATTATTTTTTTGGCCAAAACCATTTTTTCCACCCTGTTAACTTGGCCAATACCAATATTTTATTAGCCAAGTTGGTGAAGAATACTTTTCCGCATTTTTTAAGCCATCCCAATCCAGGATTGCATGGGAAATGGCCGAGATATTCACAAAAAACATTTTGAAAAATCGATATCCACCTACTGGCCATTTCTGTTGGCCTGGTACTCCGAGCCTGGTAGCGACCCAAAATCCAAAAAATTTTCGTCGCTAAGGTCTGTGACGTCATGAAGTTTCTGTAAACGGTTATTGCGCATATATTGGCCATTTCGCATCCGTTTTGGCCAAGTTAAGGCGCCGTCGTACCTGCAAATAATCCCCATTAAATAAGCCACACAGGATATTTTTTAAAATGTTTTTATTTATAATAGTAATGTTTTTGGTTATATATGAAAAACTCGAACTACAACCTTACGATAAATATGTATATTGCTTAGTTCTGGATACGCTGAGCTTCGAAGGACACTCCATGGAATGTAGAGGGGCTGTCCTGTCCGACGAGGAGCAGCGGAGTCCTTGATCGGGCAAAGTCCATGATGCGATTGTGTATATTCTCGTAGTCCATTGTTGACTTCCAGCTCTGCTTCCAGTCTGTACGATCTTTTGTGGCAGCACATTTGTCCTGTTCACCTGCGGGAATAGAAACCATAAAAACTCATGTTGGTTTTGTTGGTATTTACTTGATGGATACATACTTACCCGACAATGAATCGTTACCAGCTTGGGACACATCCTCACAGTCGCTTCCGTCGTCCCACATTCGCGAGCTCACATCCGTCCGAGAGATCTTACACGTGCGCAAATCCGTAGGAATTGATGCTTCAGGGTGCTTTTCCAGTGTCTAGATGATCTTCTTCCAATCTTCCTGCCATTTTTTCTAGGATCATTATTTTGTTTTTTAGTGCCGATCTCTTTCAAAAGCTCTATTTTGTTTCACTTATCGATATCAGAGATACCAGTCACGCTCGTGCAAAAAAATACCAAAACTTCATCGATATTACTGTGCGACTGGTCCTGCAAAGCAACTATCGATAAATCGAGTCCAATATCGTAAATTCGGTTCAGAACCCGACTAACACATACAAAATTTTAATTAAGTTATTTCAACCACACTTTACTTAATTTGGATTTAATTTTACTCTTTCGCATCCGATTTAAAAACAGGATACCATCGAGCCTCAAACGGCCGAGATACAGGCTCTAGAAAGTCCATTTCTGGCCCGATCTGGCAACGCTGTGCATTTTTGGAATCAGCGTTCCAATATCCTTCGAACTGCATCTCATTAGTTTTTCGATATCGAACAACTCATTTCCGACCCGATTTTCGAAAAAAATGGAAAGGGGTTACATCAAGCTTTTTCTCGATTTTCGCAGAAAATTTTTTTTGTCCGATTTCGGCGATCTTTGGATGCATTTCGACTAATTTTGGGGCGCTGATTCCGAAAATGTACGGCGTTGCCAGATCGGGCCACAAATGGCCGAGATACAGGCTCTCGAAAGCGCATTTCTGGCCCGATCTGGCAACGCTGCGCATTTTTGGAATCAGCGTCCTAATGCCCATCGAACTGCATCATTAGTTTTTCGATATCGAACAACTCATTTCCGACCCGATTTTCGAAAAAATGGAAAGGGGTTACATCATGCTTTTTCTCGATTTTCGCTGAAAATTTTTTTGTCCGATTTCGGCGATCTTTGGATGCATTTCGACTAATTTTGGAGCGCTGATTCCGAATATGTACGGCGTTGCCAGATCGGGCCACAAACGGCTGAGATACAGGCTCTAGAAACTCCATTTCTGGCCCGATCTGGCAACGCTGCGTATTTTCGGAATCACGACTTCAATATCCTTCGAACTGCATCATTACTTTTTGGAAATCGAACAACTCATTTCCGACCCGATTTTCGAAAAAATGGAAAGGGGTTACATCATGCTTTTTCTCGATTTTCGCTGAAAATTTTTTTGTCCGATTTCGGCGATCTTTGGATGCATTTCGACTAATTTTAGGGCGCTGATTCCGAAAATGTACGGCGTTGCCAGATCGGGCCACAAATGGCCGAGATACACGCTCTATTGCCTATTGCAAGGGATTGTTGCCTTAAAACCCATTGGTTGGAGGTAGCTGGAAGCAGTTTAAGTGAACAGACATACATTGATAGACTGAGAAGCGCTTTATACTTCAACTTTGTTGAATCAAAATAAAAGAAAATTCCTCAAAGGCGAAATTTATGACATAAATTTGTGCACGAAACGTATGTTTTGTCGTGTGGCCATTTATTGTCCGCGCGTCGCCATTCTCAACATACGAACACACGTATATTCAAGCGATCCTGTGGCTCCTGCTGACTCTGTCCACCCCTTTGGCCAGCAAGGCTCTCCTCTGCAATATTGGCTTTTTGTTCTATTTTTGTGACCCAAAAAACATATTTTTTGTTTTGAAACTTTTGTGCATTTTTTGTGTGTTTGTGGCTGCGAGTGGCTGGAAAAAGTGCAAAAACTAGAGGCAAAAAATTGAGCTGTCATCAGGCATAAAAATATGTGTGTATAACAAACGGAATGACACTTGAAATGGCATTCGGTGGCGATGTGAGGGATGGAGAGCTGAAGCTGGGGCTCGGATGAAAGGTGAGGCTGTCCATGGACAAAGTTCAAGTCCCATAAAGCCGATTCTTTTGCAATGCGGAGTACTGAAATCCCTTTGACTCGTCCATGTCCGATGACACAAACCCTACATGGTAGCTTTATGTTTTGTGAGTTTTTGTTTTTATTAAAAATGAACAATGGCCTCCCATTATGTTTTTTTCAAACAACTACAGATGATACTTCTGCCAACAAGCTCCCATTAAAACAGATGCTATTTAAGTCACTCTATTATGTATAATATTAGTATAAAGTATGCTTTGGTTGGAGGCTGGTGAAGATGTTTGGATTGGGAAATCCTTTCAAATCAAAAAGTTGGCCAATTTTCGGCTTGATTCCTGTCGCCGCTGCTTTGGTGCGAATATTTTGTTCGCTTCATTGATTTAATGGAAAAACTTTTCGCTGAGTTTTCTTACTTGTTTGCTGCTGCTGCCGCTGTTTGTGTTTACGTACTCTGGACTCTGGAGTCCGGACAATACATATATGTTCAAATAAATATATATATATATATAAGTATTATCGGAGAGGAACATATGTACAAGATATATACGTATAGAGTAGTGAAGGAGAAAAGCTACCCACAAATCGACGCCCATAAATCGAAGCGAATCGTGTCGTGTGCGGTGGTTTTTGGTCAGTTCCATGGCTATCATAAAAAATATTTGTTGTTTTTCGGTTATTGTTGTATATATGTAGATGCGTATGTGCAGATATATATATATATATAGACAGTCCGATTCGGACGGTTCTTGGTCAGGCTGTTTATAGTAATTTTCAATAGTTTTGCGGCGTTCATATGAGAAATATGCTTCGCGTTTATTTTCGCCCATGCCCATCTGTTTGTCTGTGGCATAACTTTCCATATTGAAGGTCTATTTGTTATGGCTTGGCATTTATTTGGTAAAGGCTTGCAAGAGCCAATGGAGTGGAATTTAATTCGATTTATCTTTGACTTTAGTCTTTAGTCTTACGGGAAAGGCTTAAAGGACCTCTCCATCTTTGCCGGAGTGCTGTCGAGGATAGGGAGAGAGAAACTTTTATTTTTCATTTCCTGTTTCCTATTACCTTTTCATTTTCCTTGCTATTTTTTTTTGATATTTTTTCTGCTGGAAGTTGGCAGGTCAGAGTGCCTTTCCAATTAACTTCGATGGGTGATCCTTTTGATTATTTTCAATTAGTGCGACATATTTACAATTGTGTCAAGTGATGTGTTAGCTAGCATGTCCGGCAATTAGACATTCAAATCGACACAGTCCACAGTGATGTTATTCCACAAAATAGATGGTGAGACCCACAAAAAAAAAACGTAAAAAATACACCACTAGTACCAGACACACGAGAAGGACACACGAAGGACCATGCCATGCCATGCCATGCCAAGGGAAGTTTGGCCAATTAAAGTTTGTTTTAATTAAACAACTTGGTAACTTACTTACTCGCCCGACTAGTGAAATAGATTGGCGTCAGTCGCTGCTGCCAGTTTTGGCCCAATTTGCCTTCCAGGAGTCGCTCTGTGTGTTTGCACTTGGCCAAGATGCCTCTCAGTCACTATTATTTAGCGTTTTATTGCGTGGATAGGGCTCAATTTCCCCAGCAGTTTCCTGCCAGCCAAACATCCTGACATCCTTCGCCTCTCCGCCTGCAATTGTGCCTTGTGCCTTGTGCCACAAATCCTGTTGCACACACAACGCCCAAGCACACTCAGAGTGTACATGTCCTGTTCATATATGCAGTGGTGCAGTGGTGCAGTGGTGGGTGTGAGTTGCGGGCCTAATTAAAATTCTGCATAGCATTTAATGCCGCTGATGAGAAAACGTGCTCAAGACAGCGGAAATTTCCATTTAATTAAAATTTGCAACAAAAAAACAAGAGGGCGAGGATGTCGACTAAAAAAAAAAATTACTAAAAAATAAAGGCAAAGGGTAGTCCTGCACAAATGCAGGCAAATAAAATAAAAAAGGTAACCTGCTCCTAGGCATGTTACTCCTCAAGTGGAGTTGGTTTCGAGTTCAATCACAGACTGTCTCAAAAAACATGAAAATAATATTAAAATTTTTACATCAAAAGTAAATACGAATTGCCGGATTAAAGCTAAGAAATCAAAAGGTGGAAATTCATTTTGAACTGCCAACTGAGAGATATATATTTTCGGGATGAACAAAAATGTATGCAAACTAAAGCCGTAATTTTATGAGATTCTCTGGGGAAAGTGGCCTGCAGCCAGAGTACATAGAGAGTTCTTTTTACCTTCGTATTTTATGGACAAACTTACCGCAAGCCTATGTTGCAGGTTGGAGGTAAACACAGGTGCTACTGCTGTTGCAGTTACAGTTGCAGGTGCTTCCCCCCCAAAATGCAAATGCAATACCGTGTGCAAATATCCGCTGCAATCAAATAGAGAAGACCTTTTTTGGATTTTGTTTGAAAGTTTCTTGTCATTTATTAATATTTTACTTTGTGTTGCTTGCCATACAATATTTGGTTTTACTTTATTTTGTATTTTTTTTTGTGGATTTTAATTTTTTTTCTTTGTTTTAATTTATTACATTTATTGGTTTGTTCGTTTTCTTTATTTCTGGGGGGTTTTGTGTCTGCTTGTTTGTTTAATTTTACCTCTGCAGTTTGGTTGGGTCGGCATGTGTTTGCTTTTTATGCCCTACAATTGAACGAGAATTGAAGGGAAGAGTCTGAGTCCTGCAGCAAAATGTACTTTTTTTTTCTTTTCTTTTTGTAGAGCATAAGGGGAAGCATTGTTCAATTTGATTATTTTTGCTTCCTTTCTTTATAGGTTTTTGGTTTTAACTTATTTTGTTGCCTTAAGTTCGATTTTTTGATTTTGATTTGCATTTCGTACTCGTACTTTCCATTTCCCCAATGGCCCACATCTAGTTGTTATTGTTTGCCTTTAAGTTTTCTTCCCAGAATACTTTACTTTCTATTGCAATTGCTGATGCTGTTGCTATTGCTGTTTTTGGTTTTATTTTGCATATAACAATATTAAAATATTTGCAAAAGCCCAAGCACACAGACATTGGGACACACTGAGAAAACGAGAAAATCTTCTTTTGTATGAGCTCTGGGTGTGTGTGTGTGTGTGTGTGTTTTTGGCAACATTTCTTGGATTTTGATTCGGTTTCACTTAACTCGTTTGCATTATTTGCTAGAAATTCTTTAGCAGCTCTATTATTTGCAATCTATTCCTAGACTAGACGGCCTTAAGTTATTCTTGTTTTGTCATTATGCTGCCTGGTCATCAAATTGTTCATTTGCCAGCTCATTTCACTTAAAGTAAAGTAAACCTTTATGCATATTCTCATCTTCGACTAAAGCTTAATTTGTTTACTAATCTCAATCTCACCAAGAAAAAAAAAAAACAAATATCCACTGGAAATAATCAACATAATAGTTAACTAGGAGAAAAAAAAGTCCGATTTAATATTTGTATATATATATATATCCATATGAAACTCTTTGAGTTTTGCTAACAATTACGCATAATAATCGGGGCCAGCTCTTAATTGTATATTTTTATAATTATTTAGTTAGTTTTTAATATGTTTCCTCCGTCTTTACACCGCTGCAAGTGCTCATATTAATTGTATTTACTTTACGCTAGTTTTTATCTTTGATTCTTTAGTAATCGTTCAAGTACTTGCTAAAAAAAAAAACTCACATACATTATTTATTCACTAAGTCTAGCTCACAAAAAAAAGTGTGTGTGTTTCTTTCATTATTTTTTTATCCATTATATACTATTTATGGATGAATATNTTTGCCAGCTCATTTCACTTGCTAAAGTAAACCTTTATGCATATTCTCATCTTCGACTAAAGCTTAATTTGTTTACTAATCTCAATCTCACCAAGAAAAAAAAAACAAATATCCACTGGAAATAATCAACACAATAGTTAACTAGGAGAAAAAAAAGTCCGACTTAATATTTGTATATATATATCCATATGAAACTCTTTGAGTTTTGCTAACAATTACGCATAATAATCGGGGCCAGCTCTTAATTGTATATTTTTTATAATTATTTAGTTAGTTTTTAATATGTTTCCTCCGTCTTTACACCGCTGCAAGTGCTCATATTAATTGTATTTACTTTACGCTAGTTTTTATCTTTGATTCTTTAGTAATCGTTCAAGTACTTGCTAAAAAAAAAAACTCACATACATTATTTATTCACTAAGTCTAGCTCACAAAAAAAAGTGTGTGTGTTTCTTTCATTATTTTTTTATCCATTATATACTATTTATGGATGAATATATGTACGGCCATGATGGAGTTTCAAATGTGTGTTTGTGTGTGTGTGGGAGTGTGTGTTATGTAATTCCTATAGATAGCCATCGAGCTTAGTTTGATTTAGATGCAACATTTTCTCCCCCTCGCATTTCGCATACTATTTACGATTATTACTTTTGCAATTTTTTCCGATTCCGATTTTTTTCCGAACCATTTTTCTGGCTGAGATTTCGCTTTGATTCCACATTATTTACATTGAAAATTCTGCGATACTTTACTTTATTCCTTATTTTCTTTTCCTGCATTTTTCATTTCGATTTCCATTTTAATTTTCATCCCCATCGCCTTTGTGCTCTAGTTTCAATTGTCATAACTAAACGAACGTTGAACGCATCATCGTGATTATCACTAACCTAGCTTCTTTTATTTTCCATTTTTTCCATTTCAGTATTTTTGTTTTTTGGAAAGTTTTGTTTATTTTTTGGGCCTCCTCCCTCGTAAATTAAATGCATAGTTTTAACATAGTGAAAAAAAAATGCTTTGGCGTTCGCTCTGATTGCTAAAAAGTTGTTGACTCCATTTTTCGGGAGTATGAAATATGATTTATCCAGGGGGGGAGCCTAGGGTTGGGGATTATTTGAAAAACTAATGCCGATTTGATTGGAATACTTGGCAGTGGGAGGGCCAGGGTGGTGATTCGGATACGGATTCACTTAATTCACTTTGAAATCACATAAATCACGCCATCAATTTAATTATTAAAAGCGGATTATATTGTTGAATGCCAAAAATCCGGACCACTCCCTCGCTTCCTCCCACTCTCTGACAGGATCCACTTCGAACTCATTTATTATCGAATGAGTGGGCAATTATTTTGAAATTTCTTTCATTTGCAAAAATATTTTTGGCTTTTTTTGGAAAGTGTTTTAAATTATCATTCAAAAGCTAATGTACGTTTGAAAGCGTTTCGATTGCATTAAGCCTACTTTGTGATCCAAAGTGCTCTTCATTTCGGTTTGTTTGGATTTTCAATCAAAAAAATATTAGTTTATTGGCTTTTTTCAGCGGCTATCAATTATTTGTTGATTAAAAGTGGAAGTTTTCATCGAAATTAGCTACTGATTGCTAGAGATAATCTTTTGAAGAAATATCTAAAAGAAACTAGTAGAGTTTCAGTTTCTAAAAAATAAAAGAAAAAGAAACCCATACCCTTTCGTCCCTGGAACTTTCTGCTCAAATATGCACAAGAGCTGCTACTAGTGCTAGTGGCCTGGCGGTGCTAACTAACACACACTCAAGTGATTGGTGTTCAGGACCACACCCGCTGCCATATACCCGTTGTTCTGGCGGTGGGCGTGGGCGTGGTTGTGGGCGTGATTGTTGTGACTGTGATTGTGGGCGTGGGCGTGGCCGTGACTGTGGTGGCTGGCACTGTTATCGGTTGGAGCGACCGCCGTGGAGGGATCAACCACCAGGCCGACAATGGGACTGGCGGCCTTCGCGACGAGGGGCAGGCCGACGGGGACACCACCGATGGGCGTGGTGGCTGTGGTGGTGGTGGTGCCAGTGCCAGTGCCGGTGCTGAGGCTGGTCCCACTGATGTGTGCACTGATGCCGCTGGGCACACTGGACATGTGCGGCGAACTGCCCGACGGCGTGCCGGAGTTGTTGGCCGCCGCCTGGGCTGCTGCCGCCGCTTGGGCAGCCGCCGCCGCCTGGGCAGCAGCCACGGCAGCGGCAGCACTGCCGGCACTGGCAGCGGTCCGGGTCAGCTCCTCGTTGGGAATGGAGAAGTGGCGATAGGAGATGTACTCCGGCGGCAGGGCGGCTTGCCTCTTGGCATTCTCGATCCTCTGCTTCTTCAGCTTCACGTAGCTCAGCACCGAGATCATCACGATGAAGACTATGATGCCCAGACAGCAGCCGACTATCAGGCCCAGTCTCCGGGTCAGAATGGAGTGGATGAAGCCGTTGCTGGACAGCCCGTTCTCGTCCGTCACCAGGCTGGGCGTGGAGTCCAGCGTCTGGACGTCTGTGCAGGCCGAGATGTGGGAGTTCTTCAGCACCTCCATGAGCACATTATCGCCGCCAATCGCATTCTCTAGATCTGGATCCTGAGCCTGGTCCTGGGTCATGGCCATGCGACTGTGATGCTGGTAGGGGGAGTACGACTCCGGCAGGGGGGCCGACACCACCAAAGCCTCTTCGTCGCGGTTGGAGTCGTTGACATGGAGGCGTTGTAGCGCATTCGCCAGGGGCTCCGAGAGCCAATTACCGCTCCCGATGACGCAGATGTGATACCGGGTATTTGGACTCAGTTTGGTTAGCTTGGTGGAGCTGGCAGTTCCGTTCAGCCGCTTGCCGTGTATCTGTGGAATAAATTAGCCAGGTTGCAAGACGGTTATTGTCATCGCAGTTTAGCCATTGTCATTTTCATCTACTATCCATCCCAGTATCCCCATTCCCATCCCAGCATCCCCATCTCCATTCACATTCTCATCAGGATCAACGACAGTATTAGCATCAGCATGGCCGATGTCCTCGTCCTGGTCCTGGTCCTGGTCCCTAGTTTCCTATCCTCTCCATCTCCCTCTCCCATGTCCATGTCGCTTTATTAAAAACTTTCCCTGCGGCTTTCGAGTTTCCCGGATGGTGGCCATCAGCAGTTTATCGATGTTGCCGGCAAAAACTAAGAGGCAACTGGCCGGGACTGGCTCTTAAAGCGTTTCGAAAATTGTAATGAGCAGCCGGAGCACAAGGGATTTGCATTTTAAAGCGGATTTATCGATGAGGTAGTGGAATATTAACGGATAACCAAGCCCGGCCTGAGAGTAGGATCCTATCCTAAAAGCCAGTGGCGAAAAACCTCGTAAACCTCATTTAAAATTTTCCCTCTAGGCTTTAGTTTATTAAATGAAACTAACGATGTTATTAGATTTTTTAAAAATACAGTCAAAAAAAAAGGATATAGTTTATAAACAAAAAATACTCACAACTTCTATAAGTCTAGAATCTCCCAACATAACTCCCTATTTTTACGAGTGTAGGAAAAGTGTGGTGGGAAAACTTACCTCATCCGTGGCAAGAGGGTAACGCTCTCTGTCTCGCTCCCGTTCCTGTTGCTCCTGTTGGCGATGCCGCTCCTGGCCATGACTCCTGTCCCTGTCCCTGTCCCTGTCCCGCTCCCCATCTCTGTCACGGTCCGTTGGAGATCCGGCCGGAACGAGTCCGTCGCCGGTGGCGTGGTAAACAATTTCGAAGCCGGTGAGGCCCAAATGGTCGCGACTCTGCCAGGACACGACCACCGAATAGGGCTGGATGTCCTGGATGGCCATTTTCGGTATTAGCGGGGCATCGCAGAACTGCTGCGGCTCCATTTTGCCAAACACCTTGCCCCGCAGCTCCGAGGGGTGTTCGCACCTCAGGTAATTAATGGAATCCCCTCCGCCTCCTCCTCCGCCACTGCCGCCGGTGGCCAGCGACCATTTGCGATGATCCCGCAGCCATTCCCAGAGCTTCTGGGCGTCGCAGCTGCAATGCAGTGGATTCTCTGAAACGAGCAGTCAGACGGTATAGCAATAAGCACCAAATTGGCCATGACATCGTCCTGCCAACACACACACACACACACATATAAATATATATACGTAAAGGACTCGTATCAAAGGCCAGTTGTTAATCCTTTTGATAAGCCGACTACATGCAATGGTAATTGTTTGCCCTGCTTCCCGGCGGAACTCATATTCCTCGATTGCATTTCATGCTGGGGCTCTCCAGAGGTGTTCCCTCACACACAACACCTTCCCTGAGTTCTACTTTCAAGGGTACTTCTACCTCCATGATAATCGCGATTTTATTAAATTTACAGAGCACGGCTTAAGGGGTACCCCTTGGAAAATCGCGATTTCTGGATGTTTTCAAAAATCGGACACTTTTGTCCCTTCCGAAGGGCATAGCTCTGGCAATTTATTTCCGATCTGGCATAGAAATAAGATCCAGTTTTGTAATCAGGGAACTAATGGCCGGATTTCCTTATTCAAAATATGGCTTAAAAGCCGTTTTAAAATTTTTCGTAATTTTTCAAGGGGTACCCCTTGGAAAATCGCGATTTCTGGATGTTTTCCAAAATCGGACACTTCTGACCCTTCTGAAGGGCATAGCTCTGGGAATTTATTTCCGATCTGGAAACAGGATGCAGTTTTGTAATCATTGAACTAATGGCCGGATTTCCTCATTCAAAATATTGCTTAAAAGCCGTTTTAAAATTTTTCGAAATTTTTCAAGGGGTCCCCCTTGGAAAATCGCGATTTCTGGATGTTTTCAAAAATCGGACACTTTTGTCCCTTCCGAAGGGCATAGCTCTGGCAATTTATTTCCGATCTGGAAACAGGATGCAGTTTTGTAATCAGGGAACTAATGGCCGGATTTTCTTATTCAAAATATTGCTTTAAAGCCGTTTTAAAATTTTTCGAAATTTTTCAAGGGGTACCCCTTGGAAAATCGCGATTCCTGGATGTTTTCAAAAATCGGACAATTTTGTCCCTTCCGAAGGGCATAGCTCTGGCAATTTATTTCCGATCTGGAAATAAGATGCAGTTTTGTAATCAGGGAACTAATGGCCGGATTTCCTTATTCAAAATATTGCTTAAAAGCCGTTTTAAAATTTTTCGAAATTTTTCAAGGTGTTCCCCTTGGAATATCGCGATTTCTGGATGTTTTAAACATCGGACACTTTTGATCTGGAAATAAGATGCAGTTTTGTAATCAGGGAACTAATGGCCGGATTTCCTCATTCAAAATATTGCTTAAAAGCCGTTTTAAAATTTTTCGAAATTTTTCAAGGGGTTCCCCTTGGAAAATCGAGATTTCTGGATGTTTTCAAAAATCGGACATTTTTGTCCCTTCCGAAAGGCATAGCTCTGGCAATTTATTTCCGATCTGGAAATAGGATGCAGTTTTGTAATGAGGCAACTAGTGGCCGGATAAGTTAATAGTTAGAAATTGAAGAGACCTTGCTGGGGATCTGATTAATACATTGGAGAACCCAAGGTTTTGATTTTAAGAAAAAATATTTTACAAAATAATAAATCAAACAGACAATAAGAACAGATAGTTATCTGTTTGGAGTGATGAAAAGTAAAAAATAAATATTTATCAGAAATATATCAAAGGAGAAAAATAAATAAAATAAGAAAATGAGATCCAAGATGAGCTAGGAAGGGAACTCGTGAGGATCCAGGCTTGTTAAATTAAAAAAATTAAGTAACAAACCATGTATTATTATTATGAATGCATTGGAAAAAGACCAAGGCTTTGGTTAAAAAAAAATAAAATAAAAATATTAAAAAAACAGCAAATGAGAACGAAACATGAGTTGTGAGGAATGCTTCATAAAAGCCCATTGCGGGAAGTGGGAAAAATAATTTAAATAAATATTTAAAACAAAAATAGAAGCAACGATGCTGGGGATCTGATTAATACATTGGAGATCCCAAGGTTTTAATAGAAAATAACAATAATAAATATGAATAGGATATAAATAAAATAAAAAGCATACCAAAGTACACCGCTTCGTAAGAGCCCATTGCATGAAATAGGAAAAATTCCAATAAATTTTTAAAAGAATATAAGGAAAGAAGCTCGCTGGGGATCTAATTAATACATTGGAGAAC
>JAJJHT010012086.1:115218-130893 GCA_021223865.1 Drosophila pandora
CCACCACCACCACCACCACCGCCACCGCCTCCACCACCACCACCACCGCCCTCCTTTCGCTCGCGCTTCGGAGCCGACTCCCCGGAATCGGGAGCCCGGGTCTTGCATCCTCGAAATTTTGGCATTTTTTTTCTTGCTTTTTTTCTTTTAAAACAAAATAATCGATTTTTTTAATAATTTTTTTTTGCTTTTAGTTTTTTTTTTGTTCAACTGCTGCTGTTTTAGAGAGAGGCTTCCTCACAGAACGGCTTCCACTGACGAATGAGGTTACGGGGCTCCAAAAAAATGGTTTAATGACAAATGGCCGGCAAGGCTGACTCGATTGGAGTCCAGAACTTGAATCTTGAAGGATAAATATACGGGCCTACTGTCCTATTGGCTTTTAAATCTTAATCTTTCATTGAAAATCAATCTAGTTGGCAGGGAAAGTGCCAGTATGCCTTGTTATTAGACTGGCACTGGCCTACTCCCTGAAGCCAAGACCTTTTCTGGCCAGAATCTGGCCCTTAATTGCACTGCCAATTTGTGATTCTGGCCAAGAAGACCCTTTCGGAGACATTTCGACAGTTGCCAGTGGAAACAAAAGTCTGTGAATCGCCAGGAGAGACGTTTAATTGCACTGATTCGACAGGGAGAGAGAGAGATTCAGGAGCCAGGGGCCATCAGGAGTGGTGGGCGTGCCATCAGGACCAACAGGACCAACAAGAGGACCAGGAGATCTGGGCAAGCCGAGTGTCACCTGAGCTGGACAAAGCGAATTACGGCCTTTTAATTAATGTACTGACATGGAAATTTATGGCAGTCGATTTTAATTTATTGAACTTTTCGCGGCGCCCAGCCAGGACGCTCGACGGACGCCCAGGACACGACTTCACTCGACAATTTATGGCCAGTCGCAGTGGCTGGCTCGAACGCGAAACTCTGGCTTCTCCCATAAAATAATATTTATTTTTATTGTTGGCACATTATGAAATATTTATGGTTATTTTGAATTTCAAAGACACTGAGCAGTGGCAGTGGCAGTGGCATCTAATCCCTCTTGACTGGAATCACAGGACGAGAGGCACAAGGTCCTTGGGAGCCACTGGGTATCCGGCGACAGCGGGCGATGCAAGTCTCCTGGAGCAGTTCCCGGCCGGTGATCCTTCGGAGGCAGTTCTGCTGTTGCAGTTGGCAGGGCTTCAGTCTCCGGCAGTTGTTGGTCGACTCTTCTCGGGCACAGATCGTCCTTGGGTCCTCCAGGTCCTTGGGGGAGCAGCGGCTGAGGCAGCGTGGCCGGGCCACCCTCTCGGCCTCAATGGCCACCAAAATTGTGGCAATCAGCAGGAAGAGACTCAGCTTGGACATGGTTTTGAGAGAGGATTTTAGGACCTAAGGATCTTAAGATCTGGAGTTCTTGATTTCCAGCAAGGGAGTGATGTCGTTCGAAGGCCCAAGCTTACTTTTTATAGCGCTGGTTCTAGCTCTTGAGAGGTTTGTAATCTTTCCGCCATATGTTGTATCTTTTGAAAGAAAGTATCTTCACGGCTTTTGTTTCTGAATTTCTTTCAGATCTCAGTATAGGTCTCCAGGTTTTGTTTTCTTTTTGGAAGCTTCTTGGTCTTAAGCTCTTTTGTGAAAAGACTTGTCTTTTTGGAACTTTCCTACAACCTATTGTTCTCCTAAACCTTCCGGGTAACTATTTTTAAGACTCCCCAACCTTGTATTTATATAAAAGGCCACTAAACTAGAGTAGTTATTAATCAGAAGTTGGTAAACTTTGAGCCTCAAGATGTATCCTAACAGATGTGAAACTATTTTGGGTAAGGATTCTAGAAACTCTCATCCTAAAAATAATAATAATAATAACTACTGCCCTATTATAGGCCTTTTACTCGTAGTTCTATGTTGGAAAACTAATGCCACCACCACCGAAATAGCCACCAGCACCACCTCCAGGATATCCATTATCCGGCCGCCCTTCCCCCCGCGCTGCATCCTGCTGCCGGTGTGCCTGGCCAGCAGTCCCCGGGTCTGCGGCCGACTGCCCAACGGAGACTGCCAGCGATTCGGCAACATCTGCCAGCTCCTGCTGGCCAATCGGCGTGGCATCTCGGCCGGAGTGGTCTACACCAGGGATCTGGAGTGCCGCGGGATTAGGGGTGTGGGCGCCTCGAAGCGCCGCCCCTGCTTCTATCCCTGTCCCGCCCGTCCTGTCGCTTGTCGGAAGACTCCCCCCGAGCAGGAGATCTGCGTCCGGTCGCGGAACGGCCAGAGCTGCAAGGTGCTGGCCAACAGGTGTCAGTTGAACAACCAGAACTGCCACTCCAGGCCCAGGAATAGTGAGTTATCGAAAGGAGGTCTCTATAGATCTGATTTTAAATGTTTTTCTTGAATTTCAGACTGGCAGCGGACTGATAGGAGGCTCTGCGGCAACAGGCAGGTGGGCGACAAGCCCGATGTCTGTCTTCCCATCATTATCTTTCCACCCAGGACTACCAGATCGCCTGTTTAATATCTTGACTAAATTATAAACTATATACTATAATATACAGCCAATAAAATGTGGAAAATAAATGGAAACTACAAGACAAAGTGAGCATTATTTTAGGGAATTATTTAAACACTTTCGAAGGCTATATCTTGGGAATAATATAACCGATCTCTGAACTGAATACTCTGAAAAATTATTAGATTTATTTTCTATTCATTTCTAGAAAATGTTAGAATAAAGTTTTGAATCTGATTTTTTCTTATTTTTTTAAAGAAATCTCTTCGAAAAAAGGGAACAGTATGGAAGAGGGACTATATCTTAGCCAATTCTTAACAGATTCTTCACTGGAATATCCTTAAAGATTCTTCAATTCATACTCTATAAATATGAACTAATAAAAACAATAGATCCTTGAAGGAAACCCCTTCAAAAGACTTCCAAAAAGAAGCTCCTAAGAAGATTAAAGTCTAGTAGCTCTTGNCCGCTGGGTATCCGGCGACAGCGGACGATGCAAGTCTCCTGGAGCAGCTCCCGGCCGGTGATCCTTCGGAGGCAGTTCTGCTGCTGTAGCTGGCAGGGCTTCAGCCTCCGGCAGTTGTTGGTCGACTCTTCCCGGGCACAGATCGTCCTTGGGTCCTCCAGGTCCTTGGGGGAGCAGCGGTTGAGGCAGCGAGGCCGGGCCACCCTCTCGGCCTCAATGGCCACCAAAATTGTGGCAATCAGCAGGAAGAGACTCAGCTTGGACATGGTTTTGAGAGAGGATTTTAGGACCTGGAGATCTTAGGATCTTAGTTCTTGATTTCCAGCAAGGCAGTGATATCTTTCCACTGGTAAGGTTTACTTTTTATAGCTCTGGTTCTGGCTCTTGAGAGGTTTGTAATTTTTCCGCCATATGTTGTATCTTTTGAAAGAAAGTATCTTCACGGCTTTTGTTTCTGAATTTCTTTCAGCTCTCAGTAGAGGTCTCCAGGTTTTGTTTTCTTTTTTGGAAGCTTCTTGGTCTTAAGCTTTTTTGTGAAAAGACTTGTCTTTCTGGAACTCTCCTACAACCTATTGTTCTACTAAACCTTCCGGGTAACTATTTTTAAGACTCCCCAACCTTGTATTTATATAAATAGCCACTAAACTAGAGTAGTTATTAATCAGAAGTTGGTAAACTTTAAGCCTCAAGATGTATCCTGACAGATGTGGAACTATTTTGGGTAAGGATTCTAGAAACTCTCATCCTAAAAATAATAATAATAATAACTACTGCCCCCTTCTAGGCCTCATACTAGTGGCTCTATGTTGGAAAACTGATGCCACCACCACCGAAATAGCCACCAGCACCACCTCCAGGATATCCATTATCCGGCCGCCCTTCCCCCCGCGCATCCCGTGCATCCTGCTGCCGGTGTGCCTGGCCAGCAGTCCCCGGGTCTGCGGCCGACTGCCCAACGGAGACTGCCAGCGATTCGGGAACATCTGCCAGCTCCTGCTGGCCAATCGGCGTGGCATCTCGGCCGGAGTGGTCCACACCAGGGATCTGGAGTGTCGCGGGATTAGGGGTGTGGGCGCCTCGAAGCGCCGACCCTGCTTCTATCCCTGTCCCGCCCGTCCAGTCGCTTGTCGGAGGACTCCCCCCGAGCAGGAGATCTGCGTCCGGTCGCGGAACGGCCAGAGCTGCAAGGTGTTGGCCAACAGGTGTCAGTTGAACAACCAAAACTGCCACTCCAGGCCCAGGAATAGTGAGTTCTTGAAAGGAGGTCTCTATAGATCTGCTTTTTAATCTTTTTCTTGAATTCCAGACTGGCAGCGGACTGATAGGAGGCTCTGCGGCAACAGGCAGGTGGGCGACAAGCCCGATGTCTGTCTTCCCATCATTATCTTTCCACCCAGGACTACCAGATCGCCTGTCTAATATCTTGACTAAATTATAAACTATATACTATAATATACAGCCAATAAAATGTGGAAAATAAATGGAAACTACAAGACAAAGTGAGCATTATTTTAGGGAATTATTTAAACACCTTCGAAGGCTATATCTTGGGAATATTATAACCGATCTCTGAACTGAATACTCTGAAAAATTATTAGATTTATTTTCTATTCATTTCTAGAAAATGTTAGAATAAAGTTTTGAATCTGATTTTTTCTTATTTTTTTAAAGAAATCTCTTCGAAAAAAGGGAACAGTATGGAAGAGGGACTATATCTTAGCCAATTCTTAACAGATTCTTCACTGGAATATCCTTAAAGATTCTTCAATTCATACTCTATAAATATGAACAATAATAAAAACACTAGATCCTTGAAGGTCACCCCTTCAAAAGACTTCCAAAAAGAAGCTCCTAAGAAGATTAAAGTCGAGTAGCTCTTGGACCTGTTGAATTTTTTTAATAATCTCCCTCGTCAATTATTTGATCGCCTTTTAAATGCTAAATCACAAAAACCTCATTGGAATGTCTCTCAAGGATTGTTTTGGACCAGGATTCGGGGAAAATGAGCCGAAACAAAGGACGAAATGAGGCAGAAGGCAGCAGGCCTCAGAACTCACGAGTTCAGTGCTAATTTGGGGCCTAATACGCTGTTGAAATATATTCGGGGAATCACTTTGGTCTTGTTTACTTCCGCATTTTGCCGCTTAAAGCTCTCAAGCCACGCCCACGCAACGCACCACCGCCCACTGTTTCACTTCCGGTATGCCTGTCTATCTGTGTGAGTGTGAGCTGTATGTGTGTGTGTGTGTGTGTTCGTTTCCGGCTGGCCGATTTTCGCCAGTTGCGTTTGCCAGCTCGCCTGCAAATTATTTTATTGAACGCAATTGTTTTTGGCTTTGGCTCGTTTGTTATTCAGCGGCGGCGGCAAATTACTTTTTATGGCTGGCGGCTAGCTGTCCCTCCTGCCCCATGCCTCATGCCCCATGCCACATGCCCCTTGCCACTTGCCACTGTTCACTGTTGAATGTGAAACGCACGCAGGGATACTGGGATTTTGCTTTTGTGGCGGCTGTTTTTCCAAATTTAATGGCTTAGAAAGCCATTTGCATTTTTTTGGTTGCCCAACTTTGTTTAACATTATTTGGCGCCGTATGTTGCCGCAGGCTGTTCTCAGAGGGCGTGGCAGGGCGTTCGTCCTGCCCGGTTTGAAGTTAAAAGGACTAATTAGCTTGAAATGCATACGAGTCTCTCATTGGAGGCATCTCTTTATCCAAGTTCTGAACCTCCTCCCACTCCGCCCAAAAAGTATGCTACGATTTTTGTACAGTTTGAGAGTCATTGTGTAGGGGTCTCCCTCTATCCCAAAAACCACTTAAATTTCTAATATTTCTTTGCAAATAAAATTCAGAGCGAAAACCAAACTCACCTGTGTCAATTTCCCGTTAACTATGCTCAAGGACTCCAGGCTGGAGCGGACGTTGCGCAGGCTATTGTCCTTGAGGGCCTCCAGGTGCGAGTGCGAGAACTGCAGATGCCGGATATGGACGCCCGGCTGGAAGACATCCTGCGAGAGGGACGTCACCGAACGATCAAAGTCATAGATGGATAGCGAATGGATCGGGGCCGAGATCCTCTCCAGGGTCGAGCGCAAGGATATCGCCGTGGTGCCAGGACACTCCAGAAATAGTCCTGTGGGATAAATGGGAAGGGGGGGAAAATGATAATGAGAATATTAATCGTATAGCCGCAGAGCCCAGAGCCGCAGAGAGCACAAGGAGCATTTTGTGCATTTCAATTAGTCCGACCAGCACATCCTGTATGTCCTGCAGGATGTGGAAGCCAGAGCAGCAGCCGAGGCAGGTCATTGTAATTCATATTATTGCCCCGGCCGGCTGTTGTCGGCTAAGTAGCATGTCATAATCGTTTGAATTCACACCCCTTTCTAATCAATATTCATGGCAGGACGGCTGGCCATCCAGTGTCCTGCCAAAGGACTCTCAATAAATTCAAAGGTGCCAGGGACTATAATATTGGCTTTGTAATCCACCGAATAATGATATCTGAAGTCGAAGTTGTCAGTCAGAATGCCAGATTGGAAAGCAATGGCAGAACAATGGAAAAGGACTCTCTGAAGGTCCTGCCTATGAAAAACTAACCCTAGACCTGGAATACCCTTTGGTAGAGTGCATTATTTACGAGTTGCTCTAATGACTTTCGACTTAATTGTGAGAATTCGTTAGGAGTGGGTGGACTGGCCTGGCCTGGACGGCATCTGATGAAATAATCGCTCTCCGGAGGAGTTGAAAGTAAACAACTCTGGTGTGTGACCACTGTCCTTAGAGGCGGGGCAAGGACTAAAGGGTATGGACCAGACAAGATGTCCTGTAGAGACTAGCTAGTTGGACTTCTTAGACTGGTAGTTCGTCAGAGAAGGTAAAGGACATGAGGCTTGGAAGTACTGGGTATCATTCAGTCGACTTATCCTTAAGGTCCTGCCTCCATTGGGTCGACTTGTTATTGCACACACTCCACACTGCACGTCCTGGGTGCAATAAACTTTGCTCCGACGTCTCCGGCTGATGCGTTTAATTAGCTCGCTCGACCGTTCGCACTTACCATCCTCGAATTTGTAGCAAGGACAGGCCGAGTTGTCGAAGCTGGGGCACTCGATGCCAGCTGCTCCACCGCCCCCTACACCGCCTCCTACACCACTCCCTGTTCCTGGTCCTGTTCCTGTAGCTCCTGTGATGGGCACTCCTTGGGGAGGAGATCCGGCGGCGGATGGGGAACTAATGCCGCCCATCTCGGTGAAGAGGAGCTCACGTGCAGTGCCTTTGGCACTGGAGATCCTGGCCGAAGGTGTCATCGAGGCTGCGGTTGCCACGGCCGGCAGCGGCAGCTGGAGGAGCAGCATCATCGGTAGCAGGAGCCAAGCCAACCGCAGGACATGCTGCTGCACGCTGGCAACATTATTGCAATTTCCCATCCTCCTGGCCCGCCACTCCGCCTGCCTGTCCTGTCCATCGTCCTGTTGGTGTTTGAATTTGTATTTGTGTTTGCTTTTGCATTTGGAGTCTGTTGGCTTGGTCGGCTGTTCGTGCTTCTTGGCAGCCGCTGTTGCTGTCGCTGTCCCTGTTCCTGCCCCTTCCACTGCCTTCCACTCCTCTTCATTTGTCCCCATTGCCGTTTGCTCTATTTGATGTCCTTGCTCCTGACGCTGATTATGGTATTGTTGTTGCTGTTGTTGCCTTTGTTGGTTTTGCTCAAGTTCCAGTTTCAGTTCCTGCAGCTTGTTTCGACGTTCACCTCGTTGTTTTTGAGGCTGCTGGTCCTGACTCTCCTTTTCCTTTGGAAGGACTCTCTGTCCATTTGTTGACTTCGTGCATTTCGCTAATAAGTTTGCCAGCGTTGCTGTCCTTTTAGAATCGCTGCCTTTGCACATTTTCCCACGATGTCCTCTCAGCCGCTCTCAATCAGATGGCCATATCCTGGAAAAAGGACACACACAAATCAAATAAATTGATTAATTCCAACTAGTAGCTATTGGTAGCTATTTATTTATTAAAAACACTTGAAATAAAATGGAAATTAAACAATAAATCAAGTCTAAGGACGAGACCAACTACCGGAAATTCGTAATAATTAATATTTCTGTAGAAGCTGTTGCCCGACTGGCTGGCTGGCTAACTCTCTTTNAGTTTGCCAGCGTTGCTGTCCTTTTAGAATCGCTGCCTTTGCACATTTTCCCACGATGTCCTCTCAGCCGCTCTCAATCAGATGGCCATATCCTGGAAAAAGGACACACACAAATCGAATAAATTGATTAATTCCAACTAGTAGCTATTGCTGGCTATTTATTTATTAAAAACACTTGAAATAAAATGGAAATTAAACAATAAATCAAGTCTAAGGACGAGACCAACTACCGGAAATTCGTAATAATTAATATTTCTGTTGAAGCTGTTGCCCGACTGGCTGGCTAGCTGGCTGGCTAGCTGACTCTTCTGGCTCTTTTGGCCAACAAAAAATGAAGAAAATTTCCGGTTTAGGCGACAGGCAGCAGGCCACAGCCATTCCGTGCATTAGCCGCCATAATTTTAATGGCGTTTAATGGCCCAGGAATGGAATTGAATGGGAATTGTGGCAGTATCCCCTCCTCAGAGTAGGGACCAAAGAAACGCATTAATTAGAAAACGAGCAAGCGAACAACAAACGACTAAGTAATAAAATAATAATAATAAAGCATGCCAACGTGACCGCCTCGTCTCCTCGGGAAAAAAAGCACTAAATTAGGCACTCCTCAGTCCTCAGTCCTCAGACCACCTCCTCTTAGAGAAAAAAAATTCACGCACTTGACACAAATTCCTTTCGGGTGGCGGCCAGCATTAAAATTGAAAATAAAAATGAAACGAAATTCAAGAGCGTGGCCACAGGAGGAGGACTATGTGGAAGTAAAAGTGCTGCAAAGGCACGAAAGAATATAATTCATATTACAGGCTGAACAAAAACCAAAAAAATATGGCAAAAAAAATGGTCTAATGTCAGCATAAAATGACAGAGATGGCGAAAAATAGAAAATAAAATGAGGACCAAAGGACCCTCGAAAGGCAAATGAAATTGCGGCCACAAAATGGGTTAGCCTTGGCGGTTAGCCTCCCAGAACTCAAGTAGCGTCATCCCACTCGCCACTACCACTCGCTACTTGCCACTTGCCACTCACATAAGCAGGCTCCTATTAACTTGCTCCATAATTAAGCCCTAATGGGCTTTTGCATTTTCGCTTTAATTGCAATTCCCAGCTAGTTTTCTTTAATACACAGCCGGTTTCTCCCATTATTCGATTTATTTTAATTTCCTTTTTTATTTTTTCGGCACTTGCAAGTCACACTTTCAAAATAATTGAATTATTTATGACTTTTCCTATCGAGGGTTTGGAGAAATAGTTCCAATAACTACAAAGAGTCTCAAAGTTTCAGGCATAAAATTACGATTTTATGAAAAAAATCCCTTTATAGCTCAGATCGAGGGCTATAACTTGGCCAATTCCTATCCGATTCTTGCAAGGAATGCCTTAAATGATTTTTGGTTAGATTCTTCATAAATCAGCATCAAAATCTGGGACAACAATATTTTTTAGATTTTTTTCAATATTTTCAAGGGGGTCCCCTTCAAAAAGTGGCATTTCGATAATTGACTCACTGGGATGACTATATCTTGGCCAATTTTGATCCGAATCTTGCGAAACTTACTTTTATGGATTTGTAGATAAATTCTCCACAAAACTGCATCAAAATCTTGGAAAAAAATATTTTTTAGATTTTTTTCAAAAATTTCAAGGGGGTCCCCTTCAAAAACAGGGACTTTGGAATTAAGCCCACTAAATTGGCTATATTTTTATCAATTTTAATCAGATTCTTGCGAGGAATATATGAAATGATTTGTGGATTGATTCTCCATAAATCTGCATCAAAATCTGAGAACAAAATATTTTTTAAATTTTTTTCGATTTTTTCGTGGGTATCCCCTTTAGAAAGTGGGATTTCGGCATCTGGCCCACTGGGATGGTCATATCTTGGGCAATTTTCATCCGATTTTGGCTTAAAAGATTTGGAAAAGGATTCTCTATCAATCTGCATCCAAACCTGGAAGAAAAATATTTTTTCGATTTTTTTCAGAAAATGCAAGGGGGTCCCCTTCAAAAAGTGGAACCTTGGCATAAAGCCCACTATATAGGCTATATCTTCAGCAATTCTCATCCGATTCTTGCAGGGAATACCTTAAAAGAATTGTGGATCAATTCCCCATTTTCAAAATGGGGGTTCCCTTCAAAAAGTGTTCTTTTGGGGTATGACCCACTGGGAAGACCATATCTTGGCCAATTCTTATCCAATTCTTATACGGGATGCCTTAAACTCTTTATGGAAAAATTCCCAATAAATCCTCATTAAAATCTCAGAACAAACTATTGTCTAAAATTTTATAAAATTGTTCTGAAAAAGCTCTAGTCTTGCCTTAAAACTAAAAGCAATAGTTCTGCCAATCTGATGTCCCAGAAATGTCCACTAAACCAGTTTACTGTTCGACAAAATGTCTAATTTCATAATTCCCTGACACTTTAGGGGGTGAAATGATTATTTAATGACTACAAGCCCAATCACCTGCATGGCTGGGAATCACCTGTATGAAATGCCGCAACCTCCAACCTGCCCCGAAAAAAAAAACCAACCCAGTACCTTTCACTTTCAATATCGTCCCCCGTGGGGAGAGAAACACTATAATAAATATGGGAGTTACATGGTTCATCCCCTGGCTGGTGCTGTTTTCAATTAGTGGCCATGACAACTGAAGTTTTTTACTTTATTTTTCCATTATGCGGGCGGTTTGCGTTTCGTTTCGTTTCGTCTTGGCCATTTCCCAATTGTTGGATAAGTTGTTTTCCCGGCAAACAGTTTTCAGTTGCCAGTTAGCAAGTCAGTCAGTTGGGCAGTTGGGCAGTCAGTCAGTCAGTCAGTCAGTCATTCAATCCGGTTAGCTGGACTCTACTCATTTTGCGGATAATTAAAAGTTAATTGAGTAACAAGAAAAGCTCGTAATGCAATTGCACTCACAATTGGTAGAACGAATTGGAAATTATGCCACTGAATCGGCAAATCAATAAATGAATGCGAAATGTGGCATTCATTAAACAATTAAATGAAGTGATAGTGATAGTGAAAGTGAAAGGACTCTTAAGGACTCTATGTAGTCTATATATAGTCTGTTAAAAATTGCTATTAAAATAGTCCTAATAGTTGCAATTAACACTATCGGTTATTAATCGATCTGAAATCGATTCGAATTTGAAAGAATCCTACTTGCCACCTCTGGGGGGCAAGGACATGATGAACTGCCACTTAACGCGATGCACACAGCTCGCCGGGAATGTTGAAAATTAATTGCAATTAAAAATCCCGATCCCAGGGGCCAAGATACATATAAACGGAGAACAGAGAACGGAATGCAGAGAACAATGAGCTGACAATGACAACGATGACGGTGGACGGTGGAAAGTGCAACCTCTGAACTCCTCCTTCTACCAATTCAGAGACAGAGATACAGATACGGATGCAGAGATGGAGATGGGTGGGGAAAGCCCTGGAGAAACCTCAGCTCCGATGGCATTAGCGTTGACAGCAGTTGCCCAACAAAAAGAACAGCATCAGTAGGAGTAGCAGTGGCAGTAGCAACAGCAGCAACATCAGCTTTGTTTATGGCAGTAAGCATCTCATCACTCACGCGAGGGCACTGAACGAAAAATATACCAAAAAATACAAGGAATAAAGGGTCTAAAAACAGTAAATATTATATAAATATTACTAACTTGCCTCCTATATTTTTTAAACCCAAAACTACCATCACTTTTTGTATGAAAACTAGAAACTTTGAAGAAAAGTGTAGAAGAACCTGCACCTGTGTTGGCCCTTTTTTTCTTGTTGCTTCTGTGTGTTGGCCAGGTTTACTTCCTGTCCCAGTGCAACACCAGTAATAGTAACAACAACAACAACAACAACAAGAACAACAATAGATATATAGAAACAACTAACAACATCATATCATCTCCCCCATTTTTGCCCTTCGTCATGCTCCTACTTTAGACTCGACTGCTATTTCATTTTAATGACTCACGTGACTTTCACGTATCTCTTCAGAGTCAGAGCCCTAGCTCTACATAAAAATATATACTAAACTATACTATATATATATATATGTATAGAACAACAACAAGAGGTAGAAATAGAAGTAGAAACAACAACAAGTATACAAGAATATAGAAAACATTGTCCATGGCAGAAGGGAAGGCAGAAAGGGGCCAGAAGTATAATCATAATAATAAAAGTTATACACCTAACATGCTATTACATAACAGGGAGCAAGAGGAGAGACCAAGGAGACCCTCCAATCCGCCCATCATCAGAAAGAGACAGGGCTAGACCCAAACAGAAAGAGACAGGAGAAAGGGACTTCTTACTTCATTTGAGACTCGTATGGAGCTACTATGGAGCTACTAAGGGAGTGGATGGCAGAATATGCATGCTTAAAAAGGGGGGGATCAACTCTACACTCTCCACTACAAAGGGGGGACTGCACTACATGCAGCATCAAAACATTTGGTTAATTAGCTCATCAGCAAATGGAAACTATCTGCCCCGAAAGAGTCAAGGGAAGTGAAAGCCGATTATCGAACTGCACTGATTGGGAGAGGGGATTAGGAATATGTATGATTCGGAAGATGAATTCGGAAGTCCACTCCTTAATAATGGTCACTAAGTGGTCACTACTGAAGCAAGAATCAAAGGATGAGAGGATGAGTGCTTAGACATTTTCTAATTTCCAAAATAATAACTATTTGAGAGACAAGGTAGAGTTTCCTAAGAAATCCCATTCTAGGAGCTGCGACTCCTCCACTGACAGGCCATTCATCAAATGGTTTCGACTTCGGTTGCTTCCTTTTATAAAAAAAAATAAAGATTTTTTCTCTATATATTTTTGTTTTTTTTGGAGGAGGAAAAAGTAAGGAAGACCCGGGGGGTAATTGGCCAGTCAGATGAATGCCAGAGGCACAATTTTCCAGGCAGTTTCCATCGCCTCCTGTGACAGGCCTGAGATGGGGAATATGCGGGATATATCTGAGGGATATAGGGGATATAGGAGATATATTAGGGAGGGCATAAGTGTAGGGGGTGTGTGTGTGTAAATACCACGTCAAATGAACTTCAAATGGCGGACAGGCAGGAGGCTGTGATTGACGGGGAAAGAAAATTCCAATCCCAAGTCATGGGAATCATGATTTTAATTCAGATTCAGATTAGAATTAAGAAGTCTATAGTTTAGTTCATAAACTAGACCTAGTCTAGTCCACCAGCCAGTTCCAATTTGGGCTAGACCAACTGCAGTTTCTATTGAAAAGCGTCACAAAAACGGTTTCCATTTTTTTGCGACTACTGCTCCTGACCATAATCAGTTGGCAGCTGGTTTTCTGTTCAGTTCGGTTTCGAGTTTGAAAATAGAATCAAGCGGAAAACGCCAAAGGCCCATAAACTTGGCGCTTGAAAATAAAACTAACCAGAGCCAGAGTATGGATGCTCTTTAGGAGGTATTAGTTGGGAGGTTATAACTCTAAAAGAGACAAAGATTTCCTCCCAAAACTCATATCTTAAATCTCTAATGTTTGTTCCAAAAATATATCTTTCTGGAAACCCCCTCTATTAGTCACTTTAATAACTCCATTTAGAGGGTATATTAATGGGAATTACATGCACATACTAAACAGGCAACTGGAAATGGGCAGCCAGCGAGCCAGTGAGAGGACTGGCAACTGGCTGGCTCCTCCTGGCCAGTGAGGCGGAAGCCCAGAGCCAACGGGCAACACCTTTTAAAGTGCCACCAGAGGCCCACAAAAGGAAGCCGTAAAAGCAGCAATTTAAAGACGATTAGAATTGATTGTAATTAGTTTACAACAACAACTAAACAACTAAGAGGGGGCCTCTCCACTCTCCACTCACTCCTCACTCCACTCCAGTCCCCAAAATGAAGTTATTTTTATTCTTGAAATGGAATCTGAAAACTTTTATTTTTCCAATTTAAATTAGAGTTCAGAAATCGTTTAAAATCTTGCCAAAAATAAGAATCTGAAATGACAGCCAATTACTGACTGACACAAGCTGGTGTTTCATGTTCGGTTTTTTTGGGAGGATTTTCAAACAGAAATCTTCAGAAGAATCAGGAAGGCGAAGACGAAGTCGAAGGCGAACCAAATGGTTAATAACAAAGAGCGTGGAATCTGAAGTGGCGACTTATTAATGGGCCACAGATGGTGGTTGCACACCAACATGCACCACCGAGTTTCCCCTGGAAATTCCCTTCCAGGAAAGGTCTTTCTTTCGTGCCACCTTAGGTTGTGTTTTTTTTCCCTCTTTCTGATGACTCATCGTCGTCCAGTTTGAATGTCACGATTCGGATATATCTTTTTTCTTTTTTTTTTGTCCAAAGTCTGATGTCTGAAGTCTGAAGTCAGGGGTCTCGGGGGTCTTCGATTCCCGGTAAGCCGTGTTTTGCTTATCAGTCTCGGAACACTGACCGCCTGCTCGCCAAAGATAGGCTCACTTTTCGAGGGGTTTCTTCGAGGCAAATATTTCACTCGGCTGTCGTCGAGTTGGTCAAGATTTGGGAGTAGGGAGTGGGACTTAATAGACTGTCTGATACCTGGTACTGCTAGTAGAGTAGGGTATCTGGCAATAGCATATACCCTACAGCCCTCCAAGTACCAGGTACCACCAGAGCAATGCCCCTTCAAGATAAAATAAATAAACAAATTAGAACCAAAGAAAAGTAATTATGTTTTCAAGTTAGACTTATGACTTTCAGAATCAAGTAATTATTATACCCGGAACTATTGGAGCTAACCCCCAAATAGACTGGCTCTTTAACCCTCTAGGGTTAACCCCCCACTAAGCACCCACAAAAGAAGAAATAAAAAAAGAGGGAAATAAAGAGGAAAAGTGATATGTAAATGGCTTTTCGAATGGCACACTTGCGAATTGCTGTCCACTTTTCGTGTTGTCCTGTGGCATGTGATCCCTTTTTTGTGTCCTGTGTTCTGTGTCTTCATGGCTTTTCTTCTGCTACTTTTTACAGTGAGTCCCCCCTACCATCCTGGATTTTTTCCAGCTCGATTCCGGCGGCATGTGTTGATGTTTTCTTTTGTAGGCCCGACCGACCGACCGACCGACCGCCCGGCAGCAAATGAATCCTAAAAATGTTTGCTGCCCTTTTCGGGTATCGCTTTAAACTTGATTCATGTCCCGGCCCCGTCGATATACATATTCTTCACCAGCCTTCCTCGATTTCTGTTTTTATTTTCTTTTTTTTTTTAGGGGGGGTATCTTTGGGGTATTCATATGCGGCTTAGCCCCCAAGGCCTTTTCCCTTCCCGGCAGCGTGTTGATATGTTTATCATTGTTATTATTTATGTTTAGATTTGAATGTCAATGTCGGATGGCATCGGAATCAGATTCGGGACTCAGCATCGACATTTATTTCAAAGTTTTTCTCTTTTTTTTCGAGGGTGGAGGAGTGGGGGAGTGCCCTTTGAACTTTGATGGCATTAAGTTGTCACTTTGCGTTCTGACTTGCCGAAAAGTACATTTAAAGCGGCGCCTATATCCCCCAGATGCCCTATATCCCCCACCCCTCCCCCTCTTGATTTATCTTCCTCGCTTTATTAGCTGACAACAAAAACAAT